>BMAC01000206.1:8176-41034 GCA_014905375.1 Phtheirospermum japonicum | reverse complement strand
GAGAAAATTAGGCGGAAGATTAGGGCTGAAATCCCCTTTTGTTCCAACCCTTTTTCCAGAAATTGCCAATTGACCCCCAGACATTCTTGCCATTCTTCGATTGAATCCCCAAATTCCCAAAACATGATTAAAAACTACATTCCAGCCCATTTATTTGTATTATTGTTATTATTATTATTAATTATTATTATTATTGCTATTATATTATTATTATTAACATTATTATTGTTATTATTATCAGCTATATTATTATTATTATTACTATTATTATTATAATATCTATTTTAAATATGAAAATACTAATTAAATATATTTTCTAATTGATTAGGTGACGAGCATTAAGGGGACTTAGGATTCAATACGTGCATTCACTCGACTTTCCACGACATTTTACGAGGTAGGGACCACTGACTTGCTTATGTTAAATTTTATGTATCCAAATTTATGTGCTATGTGTATCATGCGATTCTATATTTCCAAAAACTAATATAGCCGTAGACCAAAAAGTGTCTGTGACCGGGGAAAAGGGTCATCGGGTATATCCCGGCGTGCTATAACCACGAATTAAAACCAGAGACCATATGTGTCTGTGACCGGGGAAAAGGGTCATCGGGTATATCCCGGCGCGTTTTAGCTGCAGTCAACTTATTTTCTACGATAAAACTATGAATTCTATGATCGATTGTACTATTTGTGAGTTGTATGATTTTGCATTGGTTAAGTCAGTGTAACTATTGAGTACGTTGAGCTCATCCCAAATCAACAACATTTTTCAGGTACAAATGAAGATGTCGATCGGATGGGAGACGAGTAGAGGAATGAAAATATAAATGTTGGAGAAAATTAGGAAAATTAGGGCTGAAATCCCCTTTTATTCCAACACTTTTTCCAGAAATTGCCAATTGACCCCCAGACATTTCTGCCATGCTTCGATTGAATCCCCAAATTCCCAAAATATGATTAAAAACTACATTCCAGCCCATTTATTTGTATTATTATTATTATTATTATTAATTATTATTATTATTGCTATTATATTATTATTATTAACATTATTATTGTTATTATTATCAGCTATATTATTATTATTATTACTATTATTATTATAATATCTATTTTAAATATGAAAATACTAATTAAATATATTTTCTAATTGATTAGGTGACGAGCATTAAGGGGACTTAGGATTCAATACGTGCATTCACTCGACTTTCCACGACATTTTACGAGGTAGGGACCACTGACTTGCTTATGTTAAATTTTATGTATCCAAATTTATGTGCTATGTGTATCATGCGATTCTATATTTCCAAAAACTAATATAGCCGTAGACCAAAAAGTGTCTGTGACCGGGGAAAAGGGTCATCGGGTATATCCCGGCGTGCTATAACCACGAATTAAAACCAGAGACCATATGTGTCTGTGACCGGGGAAAAGGGTCATCGGGTATATCCCGGCGCGTTTTAGCTGCAGTCAACTTATTTTCTACGATAAAACTATGAATTCTATGATCGATTGTACTATTTGTGAGTTGTATGATTTTGCATTGGTTAAGTCAGTGTAACTATTGAGTACGTTGAGCTCATCCCAAATCAACAACATTTTTCAGGTACAAATGAAGATGTCGATCGGATGGGAGACGAGTAGAGGAATGAAAATATAAATGTTGGAGAAAATTAGGAAAATTAGGGCTGAAATCCCCTTTTATTCCAACCCTTTTTCCATAAATTGCCAATTGACCCCCAGACATTTTGCCATACTTCGATTGAATCCCCAAATTCCCAAAACATGATTAAAAACTACATTCCAGCCCATTTATTTTATTATTATTATTATTATTATTTATTATTATTATTATTGTTATTATATTATTATTATTAACATTATTATTGTTATTATTATCAGCTATATTATTATTATTATTACTATTATTATTATAATATCTATTTTAAATATGAAAATACTAATTAAATATATTTTCTAATTGATTAGGTGACGAGCATTAAGGGGACTTAGGATTCAATACGTGCATTCACTCGACTTTCCACGACATTTTACGAGGTAGGGACCACTGACTTGCTTATGTTAAATTTTATGTATCCAAATTTATGTGCTATGTGTATCATGCGATTCTATATTTCCAAAAACTAATATAGCCGTAGACCAAAAAGTGTCTGTGACCGGGGAAAAGGGTCATCGGGTATATCCCGGCGTGCTATAACCACGAATTAAAACCAGAGACCATATGTGTCTGTGACCGGGGAAAAGGGTCATCGGGTATATCCCGGCGCGTTTTAGCTGCAGTCAACTTATTTTCTACGATAAAACTATGAATTCTATGATCGATTGTACTATTTGTGAGTTGTATGATTTTGCATTGGTTAAGTCAGTGTAACTATTGAGTACGTTGAGCTCATCCCAAATCAACAACATTTTTCAGGTACAAATGAAGATGTCGATCGGATGGGAGACGAGTAGAGGAATGAAAATATAAATGTTGACGAATTATAAATTCGTTTAAGTAGCATTCTTAAGTTATTTAATAATTAAAATAGGAATTTGTTTTATGGCGACGAGCTTAGGACTAGAATTATATTTTTAATGCATGATGAAAATTTAAGTGAATAAAATAAAATGCATTGGGTTATGGATGTTACAAACCATACTCCACCATCAATCTTATCAACCATCTGCTTTGCAACTTCTTTGGGCAGAATCTTATCCTTTCTCTTCGTAAAGTAACCATCCCATGTCCCGGCTAAGGTCTATCCATGGTCGAACCGTTAATCGGCTCCCTACTAGCCCCAATCATCTACATCTCTCTTTAACAATCAAAAACTAAAAAGAAGGAAAAATAAGGAATGTGCACGAGTTGCACATTTATTACCCAATAACTTCAAGGATTTACAACGTATCCTTGTTTTGTTACCCAAGGAGATAAGGTACTTAAGTTACAAGATATCTACAAAGAGAATTCAACGGCTCTAATCACTCGTTGCTACTAGCAACTAACAATGTTTTCGATCGAGCACGTGGAGCAATTGACGACTCTAAAATACAAAATAAAATCCCTATAGAGAGTGTTCAATGACGAGGCTAGTTGAGGCACTAGTTCTAAATGAGCACAAGGATAGCACGAAGCTAAAGCCGAACAAAGTTCCCAACGAGTTAAGTCACCTAAGTACACTAAATCTGATCGAAAATCTAAACTCCTAAGCAATTCATCAAAACCGCGTCACTTCTCCAAGGTTCCAAGCAAAAATAACACACACGTTACTCAAATTAGCACAAGAAAGCATGCAAACAATCTTAAAAGTCTAAGGCGAACTCTAACCACCACCCCACACTTAAAATATAGCAATGTCCTCATTGAAATTAAGCTAAATAAAGTGGTAAAAAGTGTAGGGAAAAGAGAACGCCCCTATCTCCGAGCTTGTGTCCACGCGGTTGTGCATAAGTCCTTTCCGGGAGTTGAGACAAGCAACCTACAAGAAATGAACAAACGGGGGTGCAAAAAAAAATACGAATAAAAAGTTTTTTTTTTTAATTTTCTCTTTTTTTTTTCTTTTTTTTACAAATTGGGTTGCCTCCCAATAAGAGCTACTTTAACGTCTATAGCTCGATGATTATACAAAAGACGTTATCCGGGATCCAAGAAGAGGTGGCGATCATGCCACGACTTGGTGTTCTCGAGTAGACACACCGGGTGATAAAAACAACCAAGGCGAGCATGTCGGGCAAGCCGGAATGTCAAACCAATAAAAGAGCGGGATTGCTTCGGTGGTCAGAAGAGGGAGTAGTCGACCACCCAAACGTGATCGTCCCAAAATGGGTTGACGTACTCCTTCGTCTCCCCGACCATAATCTCCTCTCTCTCCCCCACTACCTCTTCCATCACCTCTTGATCAAGTATACAAACGGCATCGGGTGGTGGCAAAAGAGGCTCAAGTATCTTCACATCCTCTACAACCGGCACAACTTCCTCATCCTTGCCAAAAGCAAGTAGGCTCGACATTCCAAGTGCCGTTGGAGACCCCAAAAGTGACTCCCCCTCAATTTCCACTACAACATATTCAAGAAGCATGAGAGGGGTAACGTCGACTTCTGATCCATTCTCCTCACCCTCTAACTCCACCTCCTTGCACACCTCTTTCAAAAGATCATCAAAGCTCGAATTGTCATCAATGACCGTGAGATCCACCACATCAAAGATGGGCATGCCGTCAAGACATGGTCTTTTAAGCTCATCCACATCGTTAGAAATTTGCTCTACTTGAGTCCCTATGCGAGCAAGGCATTCCTCGAGCTCGGCTAAGAGAGACTCTAAGTCCGGGAGTTGGGTCATAGGTGAAACTTGAAAAGTGAGGTGTACGGGTCGTCGTTCGGAGTATACAAACTCGAGGTGGGTAGGTCGTAAAAGTCGTAGATCCAAGAATATTAATCATGAATTTGGGGAGCATATGAGTCAAAGCTCGGGTAAGAAGCAGGGGGGGCGAATGAGCATATGGATTGTCAAAATCAAGATCATAAAGACCACGAGTCGGTGCATACGGATCCATGCTCAG
The DNA here is from genome assembly GCA_014905375.1 of Phtheirospermum japonicum. NCBI lineage: Eukaryota > Viridiplantae > Streptophyta > Magnoliopsida > Lamiales > Orobanchaceae > Phtheirospermum > Phtheirospermum japonicum. The sequence goes on along the minus strand of BMAC01000206.1, from coordinate 36,469 downwards.
GTTATGGGGATGTGTAATCGGTAGAGAATGTGAAGGGCTTGGGCCGGGATAATCAAAAGTTTGGGCCTATTCTCGACCGATCGAAACATACGGGTCATCATATGTCGAGGGAACCCGATAGCTTGGGGGAGTGGTGTACGGATTTGGATATTCGGGAGTTTGGATGTAAGGGTTTGGATAATTGGGAGTTTGGATATAATGGTCGTCGTATGGCAAACTAGCTCGGTAGTTTGCCATCCTCGGCCGGATCATCAAGCGGCGGAGGCATTCTTTGATCATCGTGAGTGTGGGCGAGCGGCATCGGGCTTCTCGAATGAGTACCTTGCAAACACAACGCTCAACAAAGGATTACGAGCATCGAAAGTAAAATAAAAATCTAAATTAACTACCAACTAAGATAACAAGAGAAATAATTAAAAACACCATTAGCCTTAATCTATCCCCGGCAACGGCGCCAAAATTTGATCGAGGATTTCTTAACACTCTAAGAAATCATCTCCGCAATAGTACGGAGTCGATTGTAGAGCGGTAAGTTCTCCCGAGTCGTGTGTCTCGAGGATATTATCGGCGGTCGGTGTTTTTAGTTACTCTCTTGTTAATCGCAATTAAACTAAATCTACACTAGGAAAGCATTAATCATTGAGTTGATTTTGATGTTTATGCTAAAGCTTGAATTTAAAAGGAGACTTTAATTAAAAGTGATTTAAATGAAAATGAAGAGAATGAGGGTTTAGGGTGTTCGGTTCGTCTCCACGATCAATCGATTTTTGCCGAGCACTTAATCCTCGATTCGGGGTTGTCAATCCCGAATGTCGATCAAGTGTTGGGGTCGTCAATCCCAGTTCTTGGGTTTGTCAATCCCGAGTCTCGACAAATTCCGATTAATGGTTCTAAACGAACTTAAACCCTAAACCCGTAGTTTCTAAACTAATAGCATCAAATACAAATTAAAGCTTTCTTGAAAGTGATCAATTTTAATGACATTAATTAAACCTAATTAAAAACCTTAAATAAATTAGAACTACTAAATTCAAGAAGGCTTGAAATTAAAACAGAAGGCATGGAGGGAAATTAAAAGCATTTGAAATTGAAATTGATTAAAAGCATTAAATTGAAAAGAAAGTCAAATCACCAAAGAGGAAAGCTTCATAGATCTTTCAAGAACCCAAGAGTTTGTTTAGACTAAAGAGGTAAAAATCTTCAAACCAATATCCATGGAGTTTTGAAAGAAAACAAAGGCAAGAGGAATAGAATTGCAAGAACAACAAGACAAACTAAATCTAACAACATACCCTAAGCAAATTCAACTAACAAACACAACACAACAACATGAACAATAAATAAATAACTAAGTATAAAATTAAAGGGAAATAAAACTACCAAATTCATTGAACACCAAAAGCTTCAAATCCAAATTACAACCTTCAAAAGCAACCAAATATCCAATAGTCAAGTGAAGGATATTGTCACCCTCTCCAACACTTTCCAACTAAAACAAACCTAACTAGACTAACTACTAAGCTAACTAAACTACATAAGCTAAGAATTAAGCTAGGGTTTTAAATTGCAAGAAAATGTAGAGGCTTGGAGGAGATGGAACTAGTCCAAAACCACCAAGGAGAGTTATTTTTTTTTTTTAGATAATGGGTGGGAATCATATATGGGTAGATAAGGGGCAAAATGGTCTTTTTTTCCACCAAGATCACACATCCTCAGTGTTTCAGTCGATCGACTGGAAGTGCAGTCGATCGACTGCCAATCTATCGACTGCTTCATCCTCGAATAGCCAAACTTTCTGCCTAGCAGTCGATCGACTGACACTCAGTCGATCGACTAACAAATATACGGAATCAGCCAATGATGACTTCATATTAAATTTATCCATTTCTCTTGGATTTCATTTGGCATTTGATTTGTGTCATTTAGAACTTTCCTCCAAGAGTTATGGGCTCCGCGCCAAAACCTACCACAAGCAAGGCCACGACGAACTGTCTCCACTTAAAGCTGCTTTTTATCGTTCTTAAACTCATAATTTGGGATTGTTGTAAACACAAGAGTTTTAGGCATTTCTCTCAGATTTCCAATGATATAAGGTGGAGGCAAATGGCACAAGTAGTTTTGGAGTTATTCTTGTATTACGACAACTAAGACATCCACCGAGCGAATGCAAGAGTTGACAATGAAAATGGCCACATTTCTTATCATTTCCTGTCGATTCTCGCACCAAAGATATATCGTTAATTGGCAATGAGTTTCTCGGGTTGGAATCATCTTCCGACCTCGCCGTGGGACCACTTTGACCAGAGTTGACCTTTAAAACAAAAACTAAGAAAAAAACTAAGAAAATATAAGAAAAACTACTAAAAACAAAAGAAAATACTACAAAACCTAAAACTAATAAATTAGGATAAAACGACTCCTAATACCCATAAATGAAAGCAAAACACATGCAAACGCAACATAAAAAGGTAACAAAAATATGTACAAAAAAGTACAAATCAATCAACATCAAAATCGGGAGGAGCATCGATAGTAGTACGAAGTTGTTTCTGGATTATGATCTATGTACACATTACTCTCAGATGTTAGTATCATCGCACAATATTTGTCCCTCAAAAAAGCCATTTGATTCGCCGACCTACTCTTCAACCCGGCATCCCATCTTTGCCCTGTCACCATGTAAGTCTCCATGTGGCGCATTATATATATTGCACAATCACATTTATTGTCATCATCTCTCCAAACCATCTTCAACCTTGTCACCGGGACTTTGTTAAGACCTGTTGCTTTATGGCCTTGTCCGTTACGCTTCAGAAACTCACCAAGCTTATCCTTCTGGGGGAAAACAACAAAACATCTTACATTTAATATTATAAACAAATTTTCATTTTAGCATCCAGTTCAAACAAATGTATGAAAGCACTAAACCCCTTAAACAAATATCACAATCAGGACAAATGATCAGATGCAAATTATAAATAATACCTATCTATTTACATTTTAAAAAGCATTAAACAAATAATTTGCATTTTCAAGAACAAATATGTTAATATACAAAATAATATATTCCCATATAAACCAATAGAATAAGTACATGGAATTAGGAAGTCACGTGTATGAAAGGTTCAGAGAAAATACATTTGCCTCCTTTTGTTTTGCATCCTCGCACTTGGTTTCCCTGTTTACCTGTTTGCCCACATGTTGCAACTGACTGCCACTACCATCGCCTTTTATTTTATCCCTTGAAGTCTTCTCCTTAATTGATTCATACACCTGTGTATTTGGAGGTTTCAACCTATCGTATGGGAAACCGGTGCCAAAGCCATTTGCAGCTACCTTCTGATTCTCTCTTTTCTTCAAATAATCTTTATCCCATCCTTTTATTAATGGGAAAGCCAGCGGGAGAACTCTGGTGAACAATGGAACTCGGTCAACGTACATCACCTGTCATCACTTTCATTATTATTTTCTCGTGATTTCCAAAAATCAACATCAACTTATTGATTATATAATGACATATCAGGGTTTTGCAAAAAATAAATTGAACTCTTTTTCAGAATCAAATAAGCTCCTTTTTCAAAATGACATTCTTATTCAGTGGTGATGTGCATTTCTGAATAAGCATAGAAAAAATTATATAATAAAAAAAATAACATTGTTTATTCATAATACAACATATGATGTTTTATTGAGTGCGGAGACATTATCGTTAGGAATAGTATTGGCCCCCGGAATTCCTTCGTCTTATTTTTGTCCCAGTCGAATTTGCAGCTTATATGCCTCATCAACATGTACTCACACCAATTTGGATCCGCCACGTTGTCAATGTCATCTAAGTAACCCATTATTTGCGGAAGTACATGGCCATTGTGTGCAGCCTCAGTTAGACAAGACGTCACCAATATCACGAATTGGTGCTTGAACTATACTCCACCATCAATCTCATCAACCATCTGCTTTGCAACTTCTTTGGGCAGAATCTTATCCTTTCTCTTCGTAAAGTAACCAGCCCATGTCTCCAACAACGCCGAGTGTTCGTTCCATGGTCTTTTACGAATACTTACTTGCCCATTAGGCAAGCCAAGAGTGACGTGGACATCTCTAGGATCAATATAGATTATCTTTCCCTTTTGTAAATTCAACTCACAACTCCTCGGATCGAAATTGTCTAAAACCCAATAATACAGTCATGGTGGCAACGTAGTTATATCCAAGTGTAGCAGGACACCAAACCCCATCCCCTTCATCACTTCAATCTTTCGTGGATTCAGCTGCTTAATCGCAGTCACTAAAGGGAGATCTTCTGGTTTTGAGTAATGGGAAATCTACGTCAACCAATTCGTTGTCTATATCATCTTCTTCATCCAGTATTCTGACATCTCCATCATTTTCCCCATTATCATTATTTCTCTAGTTCTTTACTTCATTGTCACCTTTGTCCTCATTATCACATTCATCCTATACATTAGGCAAATTCGGGACACGAGGGACAGGTAGTCTCGGGAGTTCAAGGCGAAGGATGTTCGTACCAATTTGTCCGCTTGCCACATATAATTGAGTGTTCGATTGACGCACAATGATACTTATAGGTGGTGCATGAGCTCTAGTATTTACTGATGCGAACCCCTTCGCGAACGCGTCACCTTGTGCTGCATTCTTGCCAACTATCACTTAAGTGTTCAAACCATCATCCAAATTTCTGCTCACGTTTCCTTCTTTGCATTTTTTTAATTCATCAGGCTTATCTGCATATTTTAATCATGTTACAAATTTATAGATAAATATCGAAGCACTATTCACACTCAACGAGACCATTACACGGATAAAATTACAACATTATACATATAATTAATTCACATAGCCATTAAGTAAAAGCACAGTACACATTAGCATATTAAACAAACATATTTCAAAAAAGCACATACAAATCTCTCAAAAGCACCAGAAACATATTATGAATACATTGTGCAACAATGAAAGCACTTCAAACATACTCCAAAAGCCAATACTACAAACATGTTTCAAATCACTACAAACACACTATCATATTCTCTGAATACTATCCATATACAATAAAAGAACTTAACATATGAATCAAAAGCACCAAACATCATCATATATATACCTCCATAAAACATGATTGAAACCACTTCAAACATACTCCGAGAAGCATTACTACAAAACATATTTCAAATCACTGCAAACACACTATCATATACCTTGAACACTAGCCATATACAATAAAAGCACTTAACATATAAATCAGAAGCACCAGACACCATCATATATATAGCACCATAAAACATTATTGAAAGCACTACAACCATATATAAGATTATAGCAATGTACATGTAGCTAAAATATATAAGATGATTGAAAGCACTATAAAACATATTATGAATCAATCAGGCTATGAATACATGATGTAACATTTAAAGCACCACAAACATATAATGGATATATATTGTAACATGAAAGCACTACAACCATACACCAAAAAGCAGTATCATAAACATATTTAAAATCACAGCAAACACAATATCATATAACCTGAACACTATCTATATACAATAAAAGCACTTAACATATAAATCAGAAGCACTAGAAACCATAACATGTATAGCAATATAAAACATGATTTCAAGCACTATACAACTATATAAGATTATAGCACTGTACATGTAGCTCAAAAGCACCACAAACAAAATTATGCATACATGGTATAATATCAAACCAATTCAAACATATTCTAAAAGGCATTACTAGAAACATATTTTTACATCACTACAAAGAAAATATCATATACTCTGAATAATATCCATATACGATAAAAGCACTGAGAATATAGATCAGAAATCAGTGTTTTAATAAGAAAGCAATACTTCAAAACTATAGGCAATACACCCATTTCCAAAAAATTATACTAGACCACACACATTGAAAGCACTTTACCAACAATCTAAAAAGTATTGTTATATATTTTCTGAAATCACTGCTACCACAATATGAACAGTTACAAAAAACGGAAACCAATTTCCCAGAAACAAGTATACCGAAAACATCCTCTGCGAACCCTGTTTTCAAGCCGCACAAAAAAAAAATTAAGAGTAGACCCAAAAAATTTGAGTACATGAATTACATCGGAATTCATTCAGTTAACTGAAAATACAATTATTAAACTACATGGGAATTTTATTTCAATTAATTTCTACTTTCTAGAGTTTACACAGAAATTCAGATATAATGTGTCGAAATTATACCTGCTCTGCCTGCAGTTGCCGTCCGCCGATGACCTCTAGACCGCCGCCCGTCATTTTCCATCTCAACCTTTTTCTCCAAGCTCGAAGTCGGAATTTTGTTCGGCAGTTATCTATACTGAAAGTTTGAAGAAATTATTTATATAAGGCCGTCACACATCCCATAAGTTTTTTTGCATGAATATATGATACGGGAAGCATCATATGTTAATTGCCTTCTGGTGTTCCCAATATCACGGGACTAAATAACGGGCGGTATTTGTATAATTTTTGTATGCCTAATTTGACCCTATAAATCAATTGACCACCGTGTGAATTTCATTTTTTCCATTTTTTTAGCACAGAATTTGAATTAAAAATAACCTTTGGATTGAAAGAATCTACGGTGTAGATGATTCCCTAGGTTCACATATAATGACAGGTTTTCATTTGAACCCAACCCTATATATATATAGATAGATAGATAGATAGATAGATAGATAGATAGATAGATAGATAGATAGATAGATAGATAGATAGATAGATAGATAGATATGATTATGTTCAAATGAGAACCACGTCCTTATTTTTGAACCTAGGATCAATTATGGGCCTTAGATCAAATTAAATGGATGGATCAGATTTTTTGTGTATTTCCTTATTTGATTAAAAGCATTAGGATTGTATAATAAAAACACTACTGGTAGATAATAAAAGCACTAGTTCCCAGGTTCGAAAAGGACATGGTTCTCATTTGAACCCACCCCTATATATACATATATATATATATATATATATAATATATATATTATATATATATATATATATATATGGAAAAATTCTCATATACTCTATTAGATAAACATATTAATCCAAAAAATCTAGTGAATAATTATTTTCCCATTTAATCTATTTACTTCTCATTTAATTCAAACTACCATATAAGAGTACTAATTTACCATTATTAACTAATTTTCTTCTTTTTTTTCTTTTTCCCTTTTCCAAATTTAATTCAAAATAAAATCATAATAATTTATGTGAATTTCATACTGCATTATAAAATCTCATACTTACAACCATTGCTCTTACGAGCCACCGCCAAACTCCGACCAATTTTCTGGCTGCTTCATAGAATTCCATACTACATTGTTAAAATTTCGTCAAATCTCATACTAATTCATAAAGTTTCGTACTTTGTTGAATCTCATATAAGTTTTGTTGAACACCATACTAGGTTTGTTAAATTTCAAACTACTCCGATCGAATTGCATACCACTTCATCAAGTATCATACTTATATGTGAAATTCCATACGTGTTAGTTGAACTTCATACTGATTTTTTAAAATTTCAAACTAGTTCGATCGAATTTCATGCTAGTAGAACTTCATACTACACATGAATTTCATACTACTTTACCAATTTCCATACTTATTTATGAAATCCATACTTGTAAGTTAAATTTCACATTAATCATATTAAATTTCACGCTACCTCTTAATTTCATACTAAAATCTGTAATGAGTTTCAAGAATGAAAATGTGGTTGAAGATAGATCTATTGACAATAATGCATCCATAAAAACTTAACTTATACTAAAAATATAATTAGACCAAAAAAAAGTAAAAGTATTTAAATCAACCCCATAAAACAAAAATAAAAAGAAAGGGTCATCTTCCTCAATTTAAACACATGTCTCCGTCATCGCCATCCCGCAGTCGCCACCACAAACACAGATAACATTCAATCGAGTAGAGAATAATCAACAGCGACCAAAGCATCGCCAATCAAACCCCAATTCAGCAAACAATGGAAACACCACTGGAATCCTCCACCGTCGAAAACCCTTTCTGCAGACACACCATCGCTAAAACCAGAGAAGTGACCAAAACAAGCGAAGTCGCAGAAAAGACATGATCCAACGGTTATCTCCAACGACGTCTTTTTGTCGATCCAGGCCCAAATCGGAAACCCGTGAAGCCCATTAAATTTGATATGAATCGGCTGGAAGAGGACGACCAAGCCTCTCATAAGAATTGGACTCAAAGCCCAGGGCAAAAATGCAGCCCGAAACCACCACTCCCGAAGCTTCATTTAAGGTCCACTGGATCTCATCCCGAAGCTCTCCTCCCTCATTTCCTTTCCGCCTGAACCTTGGGCCCGCCGCCGTTCACGCCGCCCTCTGTTCGATGTTTATGTTGTTGTGAAGTGTGTATACTGTGTGGCTCATAAGAAAGTGACGGGTTTGATAACCTAGTACATATGGGTGTGTATATATATTATGTGTTTTAATTAGTTTGGTATATAATAATTTTGGTGTATTAGGGCTTTTAATTTTAAGGTATGATTTTTATTATATAGGATATATCCCACTTAATTGGGAATAAAAAATAGTCATTGGATTATATGAGAATTAGTACTTTTGATATTGTAGTAAATGAGAACTCTCTCTCTCTCTCTCTCTCTCTCTCTCTCTCTCTCTCTCTCTCTATATATATATATATATATATATATATATATATATATAGAAACCCACAATTTACGCTGGAAAATATAAAAAATATTAAAAAAAGTAAAATTATTATCAAAGAAATAATTAAGAATGTGAATTATTATATCAAAAAGAAAAAAATATTGTTCACTTTAAATTTTGAACTTTTTTTATGCTACATTGGTTGTTTTGTTTATAATGATATTGTTTCACCTTAAAATATGATACCACCTGAGATTTGTAAACCAAAATATGACCTGCACACAAACACACGTTAGAAAGGACCACCGTTGGTTTTTCGGTGGAAACCTCTCCGATTCTTAAGTCAGAAAGCGTATGAGGTTTTTTCCAGGTAAGAAGAAATGAATGCACAGAAATGGCATACCTCTCTCAGCCTTGGGGCTGAGATATTTATACTTTTTCCCAGTGGGGACCCCAGCCGGGGTCCTGGAAGCACATGCCGCGAATTAAGGGCCGTTTATATAACAAATACTGACAAGTGGTCCCACATGTTTCTTTAGGGGAGATCAGGGTGACAAAGATGTCATAAACTAACCTTACTTCAATTATCCCGCCAAAAGTTTATACCAGCCCAGACTTATCCAGGGCTGTCAATGTTTCCATTTTGAAGCATCTCAACTCCTTCTGAGAGTAGGCCAGATCTTTCAAGGGCCAATCTCGCTGGTCTTTATGGTTCTTCTCTAGGTCTGCCAGAACAGATCAGGTCCTTCCCAGGACCGAGCTGATTGGGCCTTTCGGATTTTCCCATGGTTCCAGGTGAATCGAACTTTTTCGCGTTTAAAATAATGAAAAGCTCGTCCGCAAGAGAACGGAGCTATTGTAGGCGATAAGTTGACTCGAGTCGAATCACAAGGAAGACTAATCGGAAACTATTCCGGTGTTCGATTTTATAAACATTACTACGAAATTAAAAACTGAACTAAACTAAAGTAAACATGCGATCAAATATGATTGAGATTTTATAACATCTACGAGCAATAAAATTTAAATCTTTTAAAACGATAAAGAAAGCGAGGATCTAGTGCGCCGGAATCATCTCCACGATCGGGGTTGTCAATCTCGATGGTTCTAAACAACCCTAAGAACGCTAGACCGATAAACTTAGCCAACGAGCATAAACATGATCAAATCATAATACCAACGCAAAGCATGAATATCATCATGATCATCATAAACTTAGCCACCAAGCATAAACATCATCATGATCAACTCCATAATATCAACGCAAGCAAATAAGCATAAAGCATCGAACGGTAAAAACGAACAACTAATCTAACGAATAATAACAACTAAACTACTCAACCAAATTAACATAAATTACCAACTAGAAAAAACGGTAAAAGGAAAACGACTAAATTAACAAAACTAAAGTACATAACAACATCAAAGCGAAAGTTATTAAATCCAAATATATAAAGCAAATAAAAAGGTGCAGAAAAACCTATAATCTATAGAAAGCATCAGCAATCCAACGATCTTCAGTGACGAGAAACGACCTTGAACATCAGACGGCATGGAAATGACAAACTACGAATTATCTAACTCTAATCTTGCTTGAATTGAATGGTGGCATGAACCGAGGGTTATTGACAATATCTGGACCTTTCCCCCTCGTCTCAGCCCTTTGAAAACGAAGAAACCACCGGATTTATATAGAATTTTGAAAATAACCGCTCAAACTGCCAGAGCGTCGACGGTTCGTCAGTCGACGCGAGCCAGGCTGCACGTGTTGACAGGTAGTGCGTCGACTGACGGGCCTAGGATCGACGCTTCAGAACCTTTGCGTCGATGTTCCGTCGATGGTGTGTCAGTCGACACGATCCAGGCTGCACGCGTCGGCAAGCAGTGCGTCGACTGACGGGCCTAGGATCGATGTTTCAGAACATTTGCATCGATAGTGCGTCAGTCGACGCGGGCGTAGCGTCGACGCACCTGCATGGCTTCGGCTCGTCGCTCGTCCCGTTTTCCTCGTTTTGAGCTGAGATATTAACATTAAACAAAGTTAGATTATTTCATACAAAATAAAGTAAAAACACATTAAACACCATAAGAAACGAAAAACATAAAAAAGGAAGAAAAATGATAAAAAGATAATTTTAAAACACATAAAAGCACACAACATACGATGCAAAAATACACGAAAATCACATACAAATATGTACACCAGGTCAGGTCTACCCCAATCTAGGTTCGATCATTTATGCCATATCAACTCCTCCCCCGAAATAGTTGGGGTAGAGCTACAAAATTCTCGGGCCTCTAAGGAATGGATGTGGTCCACCTTATATTTTATTATTTCTCGTACCAGTACGAATCCCAAGGAATCTGCCTGGCTGCCAGGCCTAATCATTTGGCATTAGTGGTGTTGGCCCATATTCCCAAGCGGTTACCGTTTCCCCACGTCTCTCCAAGTACTGACAAGTCAGCAACGCATGACCTACCCTAGGACGTTTGGCGTTCGAGCTCATCACCTAAGGTACTGTTCATCTGTCCTCATTAAATGCGGGGATCCCATCAAATCCCACTTTTCTCGATTTTCATTTTTCAAATTCACCCACTTGCCTTTTGTTCCCGCTGGCCTCTCCTCTTTCTCACTTTTCAAAGTTTACCTTTTCCAAAAATTTCTCGAGTTTCCCTCTTTTCTCTCTAGCACCTCCGGCAAATTTTCTGACTCAACTTTGCCCCACTCAGTTTCTCCGACCACCTTCATAAACAAGGTACTTTCTTTGTTTCTTTATACAACCTTTTAAATTATTTCAGTCTCTCCTTCCCTTTCTAGTTCCACGGCGGAGGACTCGTCGGAAGCCCCGGTGAATTCCACCTCCACCGTGAATATATCATTTCCAGAATTGCCTCCGGCAACTTTTCCAGGGGAACCTCCACTAGTCCTTACCTGTCTTCCTCACGACAATATAACCTCCATAGTGAGCAATCAGACTCTTAGAGATATACGTGCCACCTTCCCCATCTCCGACGACTTTATCTTTACCAGTGCGGCGCCCGATGAAAGGGCCTCAACGCCGCCCCCTCGTCGCCTGACTTTCTTCGTGGACCAATTCCACGTCGGTCTAAGCCTACCCATTCACCCTTTAATTTTGGCCATTTCCAGGATGTACCAGATTCCGGTGCACCAGTTTTTACCCAACGCTTTTCGGGTTATGGCTGGCTTTCACCTGGCGACTCAATATTCTGATATTACTCCCACGTCTCAACTCTTCTACTCCCTGTGTTTGGCCAAGAGATTTTCCGGCTTTTTTTATCTCTCAGCCAGACCTGACGTCCACTTCTTGATGGGTCTTCCTACTTCCCATAAGGCCTGGAAGAAGAAGTTCTTCTTTGTCCAGTGCTCGGGAGATTGGGGCTTCTCTACCACCTCCATCAGTGTCCTGCCCCCACAAGCACACTTACCTCGTGGTGACAGGGCGCCACACCTAGCCAAGAAAATTGCCGATCTAAACCAGAATACTTTTAACCTAACCACAGTCCTCAGATCCGACCTTTTAAACTTCTTTAACGCCTAAAAAGAGAATGGACCTCTGCCTCCTCAGATAGGTACATTCCGGAACTGCCCGAATTCTCTTCTTCTGCTATTATTATCATTATTAATCATTATCTCGTTTTTTGTTTCAGTAAAAATGATGCAAGCACGCATGGCTACGAAGAAGAAAAAGGCAGCAGGTGGAGGCCAGAGGAAACCACCAGAGCTTTCGCATCAAGCCGATGTACCCCCCACAGAAACGGCGAGGGAAACTCCAGATCAAGTAAGGAGTGCTGCGCCCGAGCCCGCGACTCAAGTCTCTACAGACCTACACCTGGTGGATTCCAAAGATGAGCCTCAGTTTCAGGCGTGGAAATGGAAACGATCTGAAACTCGGGCCGTCCCTGAAGCCGTCTCGCAAGTCCCCCCTTATCCCAACCAATCTTTCTTCAACAGGTCAGTTCTGAACTGTCCCGGGGAGGTAGAGAGACAGTTCATGATGGGGCTAGCTCCTACTGCTGACCTCCAAGTCGTGGATAAGATGTCTGATCCTGAGCTGATCGAATACTACTGTCGAGCAGAGGCACTGGTAAGAATTTTCTTTATTTTTTATATCCTTGATCTCTTCAAGTCTATGATTCACCCTTTTCCTTTTCTAGGCCGTGGTGGGAAGGGCGTCCTTGTTGGCTCGGGCTCGAGGTTCTCTATTGCAGGCTGATCTGAAAAAGGAGAACGAGGCCCTGAAAGAAAAGAAGCAAGATCCAACCTCCAGGGCCCAGGAAGCCAGAGCCAAGTTGCACGGTGATGAAGTAGAGCTAGAGCTTCTCAAAGTGGAGCTGGAGGCAGCCCGGTCAGCACTTCACGAGTCCCAAGAGTTGGAGGGCAAACAACGTGCTTTGGCACTTATTAGGGAGCAAGAGTTCAAAGAGAAAGTCCGGCGAGCTCGAGCCGAGGGAGAGGCAGACGGAGAGAGCCGAGTTCGCACTGGGGGGCGAGCAGAGGGCAGACATGAATTTCTCAACTCAGAGGAAGGACTGCGCCTGATCCAGCTAACCCAAGAGACCACTCGTCGAGCCTTCTTGGAATCGATTGAGCTGTACGATATCCTGGTCCCTGAGGCTGAGGTATACTACCATCTGGGTCTGGACGCTCAGGCTAAGTGGTTGAGCAAAAATCCCTCCGCTCCTTTTGGCCGCTCTGTCCCCCTTGAAACCCCTCCTGAACCCACGAGCTTCTGCCATGTTGCCAAGGATGACCGCTTACATTAGTTGGATGCTGTGGCGTTTGCTGATCATGTGCGCCAATTCTTTTGCTCTTCTTCCTCGAGCTCTTTCCCCCTTGAAACCCCTTCTGAACCCACGAGCTTCTGCCACGTTGCCGAGGATGACCGCCTACATCAGTTGGATGCTGCGGCATTTGCTGATCATGTGCGCCAATTCTTTTGCTCTTCTTCCTCGAGCTCTCCCCCCCCCCCCCCCCCCCCCCCCGTTGGCCATAGTTGTGGCAACGCTACAAATTCTCCAACTTTCGCCAATCTGGGAGAGTTACAAGGTGCTGCTCAGTTCGAGAAGGACTTTGGGGAGGTTTCCCGGGCTGGGGATCCGGAAGAGCTGACAGCGGCGGACTATGGGGTTTAGTTCAGGGTGTCTTGTGACTTGGCTTTTGTAATTTTGCTTGCACATTTTTCTAACAGATCTGTAGTTTTTCCTGTGTGGCTGATCTGTTTTGTTTATGTACTGAACTATAATTCTGACTTGTGATAATGAATTTCTGTCCCGTGGCAACCTTTGGTATTCTAGGGTTTCCTTATTTTCCAGAAACCCTAGTACTTTTTATTCTCTATCACGTGCCTGGTTTCCTTTATATATGGGTATGTACGAATTATCTTTCAGTATCTCTAACATGGCTTCGTCTCCCCTTCTTGAAGAGCTCGATATCGTGAAGAGAAAAAACATATCCCTGGTCGTTGAAAATTTTAAACTTTCCGATAAGCTATCCATGCTCCGAGAGAAAGTTGGTTACCTCTACTGGCTCCTGGAAAGGAAAAGGCAAAAGAAACGCCACTACAAGAGGGAGTGGGCTGAGCTCCGCCAACTAAACCGCCAGCTACAGGAAGAGAAAGCTGATTTAACTGAGTCGGTGAATCGCTTGACTGTTGCCACCGGCGAGGCACATGCTCTCTCCGAGCGAGCTGACAAATATCGTCAGCGGTATCATGAGACTAACGTGAACTGTGGCGCCTTCGTCGAGCTCTAGCTTTGGATCAGAGAACTCAAGGATAAACATCTTCATATCTATCTTTCTTTCCCGTATCCTGCGTTAATAATTTAAATTTGCTAACCTTCGTGGAAGGTGTATGTAATTTATTTTTGTATTACCATAAAATGATGAATGAAAACGGCTTTTCCCAAAAGAAATTTAATTTGATTGTCGCTCCTCAATTTTGAGAATTAAGGTTTTCAATGTTAACCAATCCTTATTTTTGAATTTATCATCAGATCTGGAAAATAAGGCATCTGTCTTTTGCCAGATCTATTTTAAACTTAGCAATTTAAATTAAACCTTTTCTGCTTCCGCTTTAGACTGCTTTTGGCTCTTTCTGACAGCCAAGTCAGGCGATTTTATGGGTATTCACCTTGGCTAACCCCAGCGTCATTTGTCGAATTCAAGAATGTCAAGGTTTTTACCCTTAACTAATCTCGACTTCACCCGGCAATGAGGTCAAGAAATACCCTAGGCCTTTGCCATTTCCTGACCATCAGGTCAGGAGATTGGGGCATCCGTCCTTGGCCAATCCTGGCTTATTCTGACAATCAGGTCAGGTAAATTGGGGCATCCACCCTTAGCCAATCCTGGCTTTTACTGACAATCAGGTTAGGTAAATTGGGGCATCCGCCCTTAACCAATCCTGGCTTTTACTGACAATCAAGTCAGGTAAACTGGGTCATCCGCCCTTACCCAATCCTGGATTTTACTGACAATCAGGTCAGGTAAATTGGGGAATGCGCCCTTAGCCAATCCTGGCCTTTACTGACAATCAGGTAAGGTAAATTGGGGCATCCGCCCTTAGCAAATCCTGGCTTTTATGAGGACTTGTTTTAGCTTGGCAAACAAGAATAAACCTGCATTATCATTATTAAAACATTGTAAGGTTACTTTTACACATAAAATTTCTGTAAATTTGTGATGTTCCACGCGCGAGGAATTTCAACCCCATCCAGCTCTGCTAGTTTATAAGCTCCGCCCGCTAAGACTTGGGTGACCCGGAGTGGTCCTTGCCACGCAGCATCCAGTTTTCCCTTGGCTTTCCCCAGGTCAGCTCTTCTGAGAACCAGATCTCCCACCCGGAAATGCCTTTTTTGGACTGTTTTATTGTAAGCTGCCCGGATTCGCCCTCGCACATGTTCCATCCTTACCACTGCTTGATCCCTTTATTCCTCGATTAAATACAGGGCGTCCTGAACCAATGCCGTGTTCTGGATTTCATCAAAGTTTTGCACTTGGTGAGTCGCAAGGCTGATTTCCGCAGGAATGACGGCATCCATGCCATAAACTAAGCTGAAAGGGGTTTCACCCGTGCTTTCTTTAGGATTGGTGCGGTAAGCCTAGAGTATTGCACTTAGCTCTTCCACCCACTTGCCTCCAGATTTCTCTAAATGTGATATGAGCTCTTGAACAAGGATGCGATTAGTCACCTCTACCTGTCCATTTGCTTGTGGATGGTAAACAGATGTGAAATGTTGCTGGATCTTCATTTTGGCGCACCAAGCTTTAATCTTGGTCCCCATGAATTGGGTACCATTATCTGATATCATTATTCTTGGAATGCCAAATCGGCAAACAATATTTTTCCAAATGAAGCCCATTACTGCCTCTTCCGTGATTTTTGCCAGGGCTTCCGCCTCAACCCATTTGCTGAAGTAGTCGATGGCCACGATTAGAAACCTCTTCTGAGCTGGAGCCATTGGGAATGTACCGACCAGGTCAGTCCCCTATTTTGCGAAGGGGCAGGGGGAGCTCATTGTCATGAGCTCCTCTGCTGGCTGATGAGTCAGGGGGGACATCTTCTGACATTTTTCGCACTTTCTAACAAAATCCTCGGCCTCTTTTCTCAGCGATGGCCAGAAATAGCCAGCTCTTAAGATTTTGCTAGACAAGGCCCTTGCACCCATGTGGTTGCCACAGCACCCCTCGTGTATTTCTCAGAGGACGTGGTTGCCTTCCCCTAAGCTCAGACATCGCAATAGAGGTCATCTAAACCCCCGCCTAAACAATGCTCCCTTGATCAGACAAAATCGGGCAGACCTGACTCTTACTTTCATTCCTTCTCTCTTATCCTCTAGTAGCTCTCCCTTCTCCACGTATTCCTTAATAGAAGAACGCTGATTAACGTGGATTTGTACTTATTTTATTAGCTTTTTAGTTCATTTTTCTATTTGTTTTTGGTATAAGTTGGATGATTTAAGCGTAATTCCGTACTTTTATAGTTCCAGCTTATTTGACCGTATTTTAATCGTAATTGATGCAAATAGGTGATATTTTGTTGTTTTTCACCTTACAGCTAAGTAACCAGAAGAGTTCAGCGCGTAATAGACGAAGTTTGATGTTCAAGAATAGAAGAACGAGCTTTTCGGTGAAACGAGTAGCAAAAAGATCAAGAACCGAGACAGGCTCTCTGTTTCATCGATCGACGCGAGCGTCGACGCTCCGTCGACGCGAGTCACCACTCGCGATGATCAACGCCAAGTCGACGCCCTGCCAACGCAACTTTCTGAAGCGATGATCTTAGACGTGTCGGTCGATGCAAGGTCGACGCAACTCTCTGAGGCGTCGATCCAAGCACGCGTCAGTCGACGTACCCGCCAAGCCAACGCACACACCCAGGCCACGTCGACGCAAAGAGACAGCCTGCGTCGATCGACGCAGCGTCGACGCGACGGCCCAGTTTCGCGATTTTAGGGTTTTTTGTGCGCCAAGACTTGTAATATCTATAAATACCCTCCATATTTCGGTTTTTCAGAGATATACAGAGAGGAGACGACCTCCTAGGGTATTTTAGCTTATAATAAACATAATTCCAGATCTCATAACGAGAATTGAAGACGGAGATCAAGGATCGAAGAACAACGCGTCCAAAACATCGAATTCGCGTTCGGGATTCAATCTTTGCCCAAGATCGACGTGCAACTCCGGAATAGCTGGAGCTTTTTACTGCTTTTCTTAGTTCCAATAAGTACTCTAAACTCTTAGTTAGTTACGTAGTTAATTTCGTAGTTAATTGCTTATTAATTTCTTAGTTATTACTAGAACTAGTTTAATTTAGTTAATCGTTTCATGCTTGGATATTGGATTAATTTAGTTTATTTATGCGAGTTGATTTATGCTTAGTTATTCGTTCTTAGATTCATATGATATATTGCTTAGTGATAATTTCTTATGTTCATGCTCTTAGATTCGTTAATTAGGTTTAATTCATGGTTGCGTTTTATTGATAATTTAATTATTGCTCGTAGTTGATAATATAGTTTAGAATAATTAGTTTAATTATCTTTAGTTTAATTGTTGCTTTAGCTATAATGATCAATTCAACATCTTTTAAAACCCCAAATGTACATGTATTTTATTTTAGTTCGTAAATTGAGAAAAACATCCGAAAGACCGAATAGTTGTTTCCTCGAGAGATACGACTCGAGTCAACCTCATCACCCTACAAGTACCTCGTACTCTTGCGAGCAAACTGACGTGCTTTTAAATTAATTTATTAAAAAGGGGTGCACAAAATTTTGGTTCAAACGCCAGTCCTCATATACTGAACACACCTGGTCTGAGCCAAATTCGTTATCCACCATTAACAACGTAATTGTCCTTTCATGGCAATTTATGGCCGAGCTCGCTACTTTCGCTAGATAGTCTGCTCTTCTGTTTTCTTCTCTGGGGATTTGGAGGACCATCAGAGCTTTCATATCCTTAGCGAGCTCCTTGAACCAAGCTAGATATTTTTGCATGTGCTCTTCTCTGGTCTCGAAATCACCACTTATCTGCTTACACACCAACTGTGAATCTACCTTTGCACACACCTGCTCTGCTCCCAAGTCTTTTGACATCTCCACCCCTCTCCACAAGGCTTCGTATTCGACCGCATTATTTTACAAAGCATAATTCAAACGCACCGCATACTCAGTCGCACTCCTGTCGGGTCAATTAAAATTATTCCTGCCCTGCAGCCCTGATTTCCGACTGAACCATCCGTAAAAATTGTCCATTCTTGCTTGTCATCAGGAGAGCTGGCCATTTCTTGCATGAAATTGGCCAATGCATGGGCCTTGATAGCTATTCTGATTTGAAATGTAATATCAAACTCGCTGAGCTCGATTATCCATTTGACCAGCCTTCCTGACGCTTCTGGTTTGTCCATTATGGCTTTCAACGGCATATTGGTCCGCACTATTATGCTGTGTGAGAGGAAGTATGGGCGTAGCTTGCGAGCTGTGCCAACCAGAGCTAACATCACTCGTTCCACTTCTATATATCGCACTTCGGCCTCGTGCAAGACCTTTCTCCAATAGTATACCGGCTTCTGCACCCTACCTTCTTCTCTAAGCAAGACAGAGCTGATCGCCTGATTCCCAACGGATAAGTATAGGATTAGAGGCTCTCCTTGGATGGGCTTTGTGAGCAAGGTCATGTTATCTAGATGTTCTTTCAGCATTCAAAATTCATCCTCGCATTCATTGCTCCACTAAAATCTGGCCTTCTTACGTAGGGCTTGAAAAAATGGCAAGCTCTTCTCAGCGGAGCGTGAGACAAATTGACTCAAGGTATTGATTCGACCTACCAAGCACTGCATTTCTCTGACGTCTCTTGGTGCTTGCATATCCATAATAGCTCTGACTTTTTCAGCATTAGCTTAAATACACTTCTTTGTTACCATGTACCCTAGGAATTTGCCCGCTCTAACCCCAAATGTGCACTTCTTTGGGTTGAGCTTCATTTTGTATCTCCTTAGGGTATCAAAGGTTTCTTTCAAATCATACACATGTGAGGTCGCCCTAATGCTTTTGACTAACATGTCGTCTACATACACCTCCATGTTTCTTCCCAGCTGTTCCTTGAACATTTTATCCACCAGCATCTGATACGTGGCCCCCGTGTTTTTGAGCCCAAATGGCATGACCACATAACAATATGTTCCCTTCGGGGTTATGAAGCTGACCCGCTTCCAATCCTCCTTCGCTAGCCTGATCTGGTGATAGCCTTGTGAGGCGTCCATCATACTTAGGAGTTCGCAACCCGAAATGGAATCGACCAGCTGGTCTATCCTTAGCAGCGGATAGTGGTCTTTCGGGCAAGCACGGTTAAGATCTCGAAAGTCAATGCACATGCGCCATTTATCTAAGGTCTTAGGGACCAGCACAGCGTTGGAGAGCCACTCAGGAAATTGTATTTCCTGGATATGCTTAGCCTTCAACAACTTCTCCACCTCAGCTTCTATAATGGCCTCCTTCTCCGGCCCAAAATTACGCTTCTTCTGTTTGATCGGTTTTACCGCAGAGCTGGTGTTGAGGTGGTGTTCAGCCACCTCTAGATCGATCCCAATCAAGTCCTGAGGAGACCAGGTGAATATGTCTGCACTCGCACGTAACAGTGCCACCAATCCTGTCAAGACCTCAGGACTGAGGATTGTTCCAACGCGGAAGACCCGACTTTTGTCCCCCGGGACTACCTCTACCAGCATCAATCCTTCTTCTCTCTGAGCCAGACCTGATCTAGGATGCTCCGTCCGAGCTCTCTTGCTCTGCCGCTCTTCTTCCTTATTGCGTCTGACGCACTCAACATGCGTCTGCCTGGACGCATACTGATCACCTCGAGCTTCACCCGTTCCATCCTCTGCCGGAAGTTTCATCTTCATATGATATACCAAAATCACAGCCTGAAACTGGCTCAGAGATGGTCATCCTAGCATGACGTTGTATGAAGATGGCGCATCAACTACCAGAAATTGCACTATTCTGGTTACTCTATATGGTTCTTCACCTAACGTTACCAAGAGCCTAACTGCTCCCAAAGGTTTCAGGGCTCCCCCCGCGAACCCTACTAAGGAGGTTGTCACCTCTTCCAACTCCACGTCTAACTTTAGTTGTTGAAAACAATCATAGAACAAGATATCGGAAGAACTTCCCGTATCCACAAACACCCGCTTCACATTATAATTGGCAATAGTAGCCGTTATAACCAGGGCGTCCATATGAGGGGCCAGGATGCCATCACCATCCTCTGAGCCAAAGAAAATATTTGGGGTGGAAGCCATCTGTCCGACCTCTCATGATTTTTGGATCAGATCCCTTGCGGCCCGAACATAGCTATGTTGTGTCCATTTGGAGTGCTCATCCCACTCGCCACCGATAATCATCTGGATCTCACCCCGTATGACCTGGGCTTGGTCATTCCGTCTCCCTTCATTGCGCCCCCTGTCCTGATCACGTTTATTCTGCTGGTGTCGGTCCTGACCGCCGTGACCAGATCTGTTCTCTTCTTTTCTCATTCGCACATACTCTTTAAGGTGCCCTACCTGTAACATTCTTTCCAGTTCGTCTTTGAGATGAGTACACTGGTCCGTATCGTGGCCATACTCGTTATGATATCGGCATAATTGGTCAGACCTCTCTTTCCTGGGCTTTTGTGAATAGGTCTTAGGCCACTTGAGGTCCGAATGTCTCTCTATTGCCTGCAAGATCTCCCCCTGAGGGGTTGCAAGTGGCATGTACCGCTCAAAGCGAGGTCGATCTCCTAAAGGGTCTGGTGTGGAACTTTTCACCAATGCTCTCTCCTCCCTATCATATCTCTCCTTCTTCTTCTCTCCCTCGTCCTTGATTTTCAGGGCCTCTTCCAGGTGAATGTATTTCTCTGCCCTCTCCAGGAGTTCTCCAAACTTTAGACCTGGTTTAACAACCAGCAAATGGAAAACCTCACCTCTTCTGAGGCCCTGTGCCAAAGCGTTTACCAAGAGCTCTTCCGACGCAGAAGGCACTTCTAGCTTCGCGCTCGTAAATCGATTGATATAAGCACGCAAACTCTCATTCTCCTTCTATTTCAAGTTAAACAGTTCGAGCGGCATCTTCTGGTACTTTCGGTAGCTAGTGAATTGATGCAAGAAGGCCGAGCTGAACTCATCAAAATTGATGATGGAGCGTGGCGGCAACTGGCTAAACAAGAGCTGAGCTGACTTGGTGAAAGTCATTGGGAAGACCCGGCACATGACCGCATTAGAGAACTTATGTATCGCGGCTGTGATTTCGAAGTGGCTGAGATAGTCCCACGGATCCGTGGTCCCATTATACTCAAATCCTAAAGACCTATACGAGGCCGGTACATCATCACGCATGACTTCTTCTGTAAACGGCGTGCCTCTCCACGTCGGCGCCGCACCGGTGCCCACCATCTTCCTCTTGAACTCTCTCACCTCCTTCTTCAAGCTTTGCATCTGCTCAGCCAGGCCTGGGTTGACCTGGCTTGACGTCTCGCTATCGGAAGTGGAGAAATGTTCTTCTCTGTACTGGAAGGGAGTCCGATCAGTGTGCTGGCCGCGCAGCGGTTCCATTTCTGTCAACGGAATAGTCCTAGTTGGTGGTGTGTTGGATGGCGGCGTCGAGATTTCCGTGAATTTCTTCTCCACAGCCGCTTCCACAGCCTTGCCGATGAGCTCAGACAGCTGTCTGAGAAAGGTGTCGTTCAACGATCTACCCACGGCGGACGTAGATCCGCCAGAGGGGGGTGGCGCAGTGCCCAGTCCAGTTTCCACTGACGGCTCTGCCCCCTCTGGTCTCGTCGTCGATGGCTCTGCCGACCGCGGCATGCCCCACGGTGCGGCGGAACTAGGGGTTCCGCCCAGTTCTCCCACCAGATTCCGTCGCAACCCGTCTGAAGCCATTCAAACTCACGCCTTACCTCAGAATCTCCCACAGACGGTGCCAATTGTTTCACCCTAAAATATGACACCACCTGAGATTTGTACACCAAAATATGACATGCACACAAACACACGTTAGAAAGGACCACTGGTGGTTTTCCGGTGGAAACCTCTCCGATGCTTAAGTCGGAAAGCGTATGAGGTATTTTTCAGGTAAGAAGAAAGGAATGCACAAAAATGGCATACCTCTCAGCCTTGGGGCTTAGATATTTATACTTTTTCCCAGTGGGGACCCCAGTCGGGGTCCTGGGAGCACATGCCGCGAATCAAGGGCCGTTTACGTAATAAATACTGACAAGTGGTCCCACATGTTTCTTTAGGGGAGGGTGACAGAGCTGTCATAAACTGACTTTCCTTCAATTATCCCTCCAGAAGTTTATACCAGTCCAGACTTATCCAGAGCTGTCAATGTTTCCATTTTGAAGCATCTCAACTCCTTCCGAGAGTAGGCCAGATCTTTCAAGGGCCAAGCTCGCTGGTCTTTCAAGTTCTTCCCTAGGTCTGCCAAAACGGATCAGGTCCTTCCAAGGACCGAGCTGATTGGGCCTTTCGGATTTTCCCCATGGTGCCAGGTCAGGTCTACCCCAATCCAGGCCCGATCATTTATGCCATATCAGATATCATTTTCGTCGTAACAAAGAATATTCAACCATTTATGCTCATAGATTATCAATATTGTGAAATAAAGATGATATGTGCATTATACGTGAGTTTCATAATGACATTTTTAAGAGATTTGTGATATCTATAAAATAAAATAAAAAATCTTAAAGTATGATTGTATTTTAAACTTATGTGGCGTCTCGTTCCAATATAAAAAATCGTTCAACTTCTGGTATATTTCTATATACATTACATCATCTTCATAATAAATAATGTTCTAGTGCATTTATACATGCAATCAACGGGATTAGTTGTTAAATATAGCAAATTACCCTTAATGTGACGTTCAAACCTGAAGAAAATCGAAATTGTAAAAATATCAAGGACCCTTGAGGGATATCAAATATATATTTTATAAGGTTATCATATTCATTCGAGAGATGAAAAATATAATTAAGATCGAACTTCTTGTAAGTTCCGTAATTATGAGGATTATTGTAAATTCTGAAATTCTTGTAAACTCCGGAAAATATAATTAAGACCGAAATACTATGTCGTTCAAAGAATATATATATATATATATATATATATATATATATATATATATATATATATATATATATATATATATATATATATATATTCAGTTTAACCCTATGAGGATTATAATTTTTTGATTTTATGAATTAGTATATATTTGGTGTGAATATACACTACTACAGAAACAGCTTTCTAAGGCTGTTAATTAAAGGCGGTTCTCTGAAAACCGCCTTAAAAATACTTTTAACGGCGGTTGTGGCTAAAACCGCCGTTAAAAAGGTTATTTTACAGCGGTTCCCTCAAAACCGACGTTAAAATTGGATATCAGCTGATTTTAACGGCGGTTTTACTATGAACCGCCGTAAAAGTGACACATTTTACGGCGGTTTTTTAACAACCGCCGTAAAAACCTGAGACCAATTTATTTAACATCGGTTCCCAAAAAACCGTCGTAAAAACTTAGACAGTCTACGGCGGGTATGTGATAACAGCCGTAAAACTCGCACATTCTACGGCGGTTTTATAAGAACCGACGTAGAATGTGATAGCATTTAACGGCGGTTTTTTTAGAACCGCCGTAAAAAGTAGTCCGCCATGTCATCAATCCTCGTCTTGCTCGGGAAAGTTATTTCAACCGTTGATCTGTGTCTCATCCGACGATCTACATTAAATATTAAACTAAAAAAATTAATAAATATTAAAATAAGGAGATGATAAAATACAAATCAAAAAATCCATAGCCCGTGATGCAGATCAATCTGAACGAGGCCCAATAATTCCGCACCCCCTGGGTCTTCCTCCCCGCCGTTGTTCGGCAAGCCATTTCCAGCCGCACCCTACTCTTCACGGCTAAACCTACCTAATCTTACTTCCAATTTCGAAAAAACTGCACCCAATTCCAACAATAATTTTTTTTTCCTCAAAAACGGGCGGTGATCCCCTTTTGGGTACAAATGGCATAATGCCGGCCGGCGTCCCTCCGGCCAAATTGGGCGTGCACCTTGTTCTTCCAGTTGATGCCGAAGCTACCTCAAGTATCAATTTCAAGTTACGAACCCCAATTTCGCCCAATTTGATAATCAATGTCGGCGACCCCCTTTTAGAGGAAAATGGCGAAACTCCGTCCGACCCTCTTCCGGCCAGTTCGGACGTTCACAGGTCTCCCCAACATGCCGTTGATGCTTCCCCAGGTATCAATTTTATGAATCGTGCTCCAATTGTGGTGATTTTAAACTTTGACGTCGGCAGTTTTGGCCCAGTGTTTCATATTATGTCCTTAAACTTTAATTGTCAAGCGATTTTCAAGAAGTTGTAGTTTACATGTATTTTTTCGACTCTGGTGGCAGATCGTATCCCAAGATTATATCCAACGCTCAAGTGGAATGGTTTGAGCACAAATCCAAAGAGGTTAATCCTGACTCAAGGTAGCAAAAGTTTGATTTATTTATTTTTATTCCAACTTTATTATATGTTTCTATTATATGATCGTTTACGGAGACTTTTATTTTCACAGGTTCCTGAGATAACATTTTGGCACATTCCAAGCGAAGCGTATAAAGAAGTGGCTCCAAAGTCCGATTTACGACAAAATTGTGTAGGCTCGATTTTCTCGGAGGATGTTGCTGCTCAAGAAGCTGATATGGGAATTATGAAAGTTATTGAAGAAAGGCCTTCTGTTAAGGTAGGGCTTTTGGTTAATTTACAAAAGTTACCTATGATGTTTAGTCTAATTGTAGAAAAATCCAATTATTATTTGAGAAAAAAAATAAATACTCCTTGTAATAGTACAAATACTCGATAAATAATTGTGTCCAGGCTGTGTTTGTTGGGCACAACCATGGATTGGACTGGTGCTGCCCACATAAGAAGCTTTGGCTATGCTTTGCTCGGCACACCGGTTATGGCGGGTACGGAAATTGGACCAAAGGAGCTAGAATTATAGATATCAATGAGAAACCATTTTCTCTCAAGTGATGGTTAGCCTTTTTATTAGACAACCCCTGCTGCCTATTTTCTCACCTAGTTTATCGTGTTGCTTTAACTGAACAAAAATGGAGCTTTATTTTTTGAATTTCATTATGGCTTTGAACAGAGAGACGCACAGTACCGGATTGATTCTCTAGAAACACCAACCATGCTTAACTGCCTCATGTACATACTTCCATATTACAGGTGGCGTATTTTTCTGGAATAATTATTGACGTTTGTTTTTCTTTTTGCTCGTTTGAAATTTATCACGTGCCGTGCTTTGTCTTGTAGATTTGTGGAGACAGATGGTGGTAGAGGCTTCGACAGGGTGAGGCATATTRAAATTGGGAAAAAGTATTACAAACTTACTCACTTTGAAGAGGTAATATTGATGATTTATGAAGCTTAGCATGGGAAAGTTAAAACCCTACTTTGTTGTTTTTGCTCGTTTTCGAGGTCAGATATTGCATGCAATTTTGACATCAGGCTATCTTAATAAAAGAAGTAACAAGGGAATRGGATGCATGATGGGCTTTRATTCRGATGGTATTTGGAGAATGGTAGAAATTTATACTTTTATTTCGGATAAATGAAAAATGGATATAGAACAAAACACACCCTGATAGTTTGCACTTTTAAAAACTTGGACAGAACGTTGGTTCATTGTTCTTTTTCACTTGCATGTCAATGTGTGAATTAATTTACTTGGAGTTGCACATTTTTTATATGTACAAATTACAAAATGTATGACATCATTAACATGCTCTCTCATTTTCTTGAAGCTACCTGTGGAAACAGAATCATTATTCCTTGTGAATTAGTAGTGTCATTTATTTCGTAGGACTCACGATATTTTCTTGATATTTTCTTAAGATTATGGATTGGCATTATTACATACATTGGTTTCTTTCGTGGATATAGTGTTTTTTTTTCTTTTTTAGTTTAAATTCTGCACAGCCCTGAGGGGGCTCGGTTCTATCATGATACTATTGGTTCTCGGCGTCRTTGGCATTAGCTATTATGTGGTGGTGATTATCAACTACGGCCCTGGCCTAGCTGCCGACGACCTTGATTCGCTGCTTGCGATCGTCATCTTGATCTCATTTCATTGCCTAGTAAAATTTCCACTCTGTGTTCCTAGATGTTCTGATATTTCATTTGTTCTTCAAGTTATGTTTGTTTGAATTTTTGATTCCTCAAGTTATGTTTACATAATTCACCGTGTATTATTTTTTACCTTCATGTTTATTGTAATCTGAAATGAGATTTCCCTTGTTGTAGGTTCAACTTGAATTATTATGAATGACTTCTAGGAAATCTTGAATACGATCCACGAGAACTRAAGGGTTCCAGGACATCACCTATGACATCACGTATGATCTTCAATTATCACATGACATCACCTATGACATCACGTATCAGGTATATATTTATTTTCARGTGGCCACATAAACCCTACTGTGACATTCGGTCTGTTCCTARCAAGGAAATTGTCTCTTACGAGGGCGGTTTTCTACATCGTGATGCAATGCCTTGGTGCGATTTGTGGGGCCGGCGTTGTCAAGGGATTCGGGCCATCTCTCTACCAGACTAAGGGTGGCGGTGCGAATGTTGTTGCCCATGGTTACACCAAGGGCAGTGGACTTGGTGCTGAGATTATCGACACTTTTCTCCTAGATACGAGGGTGACAGGCCATGATTCGGTGGCGATCGTGATGGATACTGTGGTGGACCAAGAGCACCTCCAAGTGAATTTGGTGTCAAGAAAGGTGGAGCGCCTGCCGAATACCAGTCTGCCTTCCGGGTAAATTCATTTTATTAATAGTTCATTTCTAGTAATCAGTTTACCGATTTCTTTACATTTAACTTAGGTTTTTCTGATGGATTGTAATCTTTTTTTTTATGGTATCCATTTTTTGGGGTTGTTTAAGTAGTTGTCTTCATTTTTTTATTTTTTTAAATAAGCCTCTGTGTATTAATTTTGAAAAAAAGATTGGTGATTGTGTATGTGTATGCATTGCAGTCTACATGCACACTTCTATAGATCAGAATGCCATCAATTTCTAACCCTTCTTTTTTTTGTCTTGGATAATCATTAAATATACTATTACAGTTAATTAACACAAATACGTCTCAGGTTTAGCCTATTTTTTATTTCTTTTCCTAATATCCTAAAAGCACTTCACCTCTGTATGTCTACACACACTTTTGCAGAAGACATTCAACATTCAGAAATAATAAAAAAGTGGCCAAGGAATACAAGGTTCAAGCCTAGAACATATTCTGACCAATAACAGGGATGTTACAAAAATAAACTAATTAATGAAGAGATGAGAATTAAAAACTCATGAAATATTTATATTATTTATATTTCGATATTGGTACGCACTTCCAACCCGGTCCCTTTAGTTTGTTAAGCTATGAAGTAATATAACATATGTTTTTAAGCTATGAAGTAATACAAATAAGTGGGTGTTGTTGCCATACCCAAGAATGGACATGGACATCACGAAACTCATAAAATTCACAACATTTGCATATCTTTGTTGTGGTAACATTAGATATTTGTTTTGCTTATGATCGAATCTAAGAGGTGAACTGAGGATTTGGATACGAGTTTTGGTTTGATGTTTCTTATTGAAATATTTTTGTTTCTCTCTGCAACAATTAATGCTATACCTGCTTTCAATTCTTTCTTTTTTAAATTTTTGTACTACTTTCTAGAAGGTACTTTTAAAGAACCGTTGTAAAATATCCGTTCTGAAAACAGACTTTCTAAAAGGTATTTTCATAAACCGCCGTAAATAGGTATTGTTCTACGGCGGTTTCTAAAACCGCCTTAATCTGATATTTCGACGTCGGTTCTACAAAACCGCTTTGAAACTGTATATACTAAGGCGGTTTCTAAACCGCCGTTATAATAGACTCAGAACCGCCGTAAATACTAACTTTTTAAGGCGGTTTTTAAAACCGCCGTAAAAATTTACGGCT
>BMAC01000205.1:1595677-1619217 GCA_014905375.1 Phtheirospermum japonicum | reverse complement strand
GGCCGCCGTTGTGTTAATGTTAGAGGAAAAATTGTTGCGCGCTATGGCGGCAACTTTCCTTCGGAAGCGTGTTGTACACTTTTGAGAAGCAGTCTAGCAATGAATTTGAACAAGTGGAGATTGATACGAGAAGATGTGCGGCAAGTATGAGACTGTGTAGATGTTGGGTGGGTTTGCCGGCATATTCGTCCTTCTTCTTGATGTGGGACTTATCGGAATTCGGAACAGAGAGGAAGCTTCTTAAAGAAACGATCGAATTGCGAGTCGAGAGAGGAGGTGTGTCCAATGATGAGCTTATTGTAGATGATGACATCTATATCCGCGTGTCTGTGAGTTGGGTACCGCCTACGCCACAAGGAAGACAAGAGTCACGTGGTATGGAGCTAGAGGATGATGATGATGATGATGATGATGATGAGGTACTTCTTACCACGGATTAATCTTCTCTTGTTTTCTCATCTCATCATTATCTGTCTATTTTCTGATTCATTATAATTTTATTTTTTCAATTTTTTTTTTTCAAGTCCTCCGATGATGAAATGTTGAGTGGCGATGAGCAAATGACTGAGGTATGTGTATATATATTCAGATCCCCCCACACACATGTTATTTTTTTATTATTGTTTCCAATTCCCTTTTATGCGTGGAAGTGATATGATATTGATTTTGTATTCAGGCGTCTTGTTTTCCTGTAGCACCGTCATCAAACCTTGCCAGCCATTGGTATGTAGTTCTTTCTTGTTGGAAATTCAAAGAAAAATAAATAAACAATAGCATTTTGGTATATAAAAAAAACTTAAGCAGAACGAAAATGAAAAATGAGATGGTATTCCATTGCAGCACAAGTCTGAAGATGGGAAAACTCATATAGCCGTACAGTGGGTAGATGAAATCAAAAATGTAAGAGGCACTTGCTATTTTGTGCATAAGGGTAAATCGAGAAATCAAAGAATCAATGCACCTCTTAAATCACTGTCATTGACCAAAAACGGTAATGACAATGGTTTCTAACTTACAATCGGTTTTGTGTGTGATTTATTATTTATCCTCTCAACGTACGTGTGTTTGTTTGTTTGCCTGCCTAATTCTTGATTCTTCTTCAGGGCTCTGCAGAGTATGCCATTTTCAACTCCTTCAGTGGAGATATTTTCTGTTTTCATAGGTCGAGAAAAGTTGAAACCTTTGCAAGTTTATGGTTCTATTGTAGTGTCATCCTATGCATGTACATTTGACGTCTTCAAAAGAGAAGCAAAGGAGGATGCCTTTGGATTATCCGAACATTGCAAAACTATACCTGTACTGGACGGCTCTCGAGCTTATGAGGATTGCTATTCACTGGATATGAAATTTGACCTTAAGGATGTCGAAAGCCGTTTGCACATCAGAGGTTACGTAAATTGGATCAGAGATATCTTGAAGAAGGATCACCATGGCTCGACAAACAGCTGTGTTCAGTTGTTCGAGGCCAGAATGGTTGTTTTGCGGCTATCCATTACACCATCTTTTCAGAAGAAGCCGTTCAAGCAAATGTAGAGGTTTTATCCATACCCAAGAATGGACATGGACATGGACATGGGAGCCTTGTTGCTCAATACAACAACCTATGATTATACATCATGCTACAACAAAGGATTACTACCGAATTATACTTTTCCAAAGGAATCGAGAAGATCCTGCACAACCAGGAGCTGGTGGGGTGATATCACTTTCAAGATCTAGGGTTGTCGTGCCACTAAACTCGTCTCTTATTATTGAAGCAAAGCTATGGAATGGAGTTGTCTTCTCCTGCGTTAAAGAATTCCGAATCGGTGAGGGGAATTCCAGTACAGTCATGGAGGGAAATGATTGTGCTATTCACATTCTTCTAAAATGGGATGAAGTTAGTAACTAAATTATGTTTGGATGTAGGTATTTATGGGTTTTCTTCTTTAGTTTACAAATATATTTTTTGAGATTTAAGTTTTTCTTTATTTCTTAATATTTTAAAGAAAAATGATGTAATGTAAAGTAGATGGCCATATCAATATTATGAAAAAGGAAAAAAAAAAATCAAACAAGTACAAAAACAATTTGTTGGATATCTTAAAATTTAAAAATACCTTCGCTCCGATTCAAAGTTTTTTCCCCCTTTATTTATTTATTGATGTGATGAAACATTTCTTAGCTACAAAACACGTTCATTTCTGATACCACGCCAACTCCGTAGTTTTTTGATCTTGCAATATCTCTTTCTAAAAGTTACTTATTTCATACACTTCTTTTTTTGAAAATACATCACTTGTGATCCATCAAAATATGGATCCATGTTTCAGGACTATGCAATGGTAATTTAGAAGTATGATATCAGTAAATGTATCATGTAAGTTCCAAAATAATAATTGGTATTTAAAAACATGTGAGTTGATGTATAATGAGATTTATGAGAAAATGTGGAATAAAAATGAATGATTTTATTATTTATTTATTTTTGAAAAAAATATAGGACTGGTGAGAATTTTTTTATTTTGGTATTTTTTCCTTTTTCAAAGAAAAATAATATTACAATAGCATTTTGGTATTAAAGAAAAACTTAAGCAGAACGAAAATGAAAAATGACCATGGCAGCCCGTCTCAAGATGGGAAATCTCATTTTTCCGTAGATTGGGTAGATGAAATTAGCATGTACCCCACACCTACTTATCCTTTTAATATATTAATTACAATGTATTCTTATATCAACAAATCAGAGTGGCGCAGGGAAGCGTGGTGGGCCCATAACCCACAGGTCCCAGGATCGAAACCTGGCTCTGATATTCCCTTTTTTTTAATATTTTCTCACTTTTTCCCATAAATTTTTGGTTTGTTTGCTTCTTTTCTTTTTAATAATTTCTGGAAGTAAAACACATATGCACTTGTGATTTTATTTTATTTTATTCATACTTTATAAAAATGCAAGCCTCCGATTCCAGGCCTTCGCCTCATTTCCGATTTTCTGATATCGATGAAAATGTGAGCAGTCGAGTTTTATTCCTTAATGATTTTGGACTGCAGCTGGTATTTGAATTAGTGAGTTAATATTAATGTCTGTATAACAAAGCCATCAAATCAGAGTGGCGCAGCGGAAGCGTGGTGGACCCATAACCCACGGGGCCCAGGATCGAACCCTGGCTCTGATACTGTTTTTTTATAATTTTTCAGATGATTAATGAAACAGTCAATTAAAATCTGGGGGGATACAAAATCAACAAATCAGAGTGGCGCAGCGGAAGCGTGGTGGGCCCATAACCCACAGGTCACAGGATCGAAACCTGTCTCTGATAATTACTGGGTTTTTACTTTCTTATTTTATTTTTTAATTTTAGTTATGCAAGATCGACCAACCACAATTTAAAAAAAAAAAAAAAAATATGTTAAACCATAAAACAATTTATTCAAACAAGAACCATCTCAATTGCACTATATGTTAAACCATAAAACAATTTATTCAAACAAGAACCATCGAATAGTTAATGTCAAAATAAAACTTTATTAAATTCTATCCAACACATCATTTCTTTTCCAAAATATTACCCATGCGTATGGATAGTTTTTTTAATTATTACTTTGCAATCACAAGGGTAACTTGATTATTGTTGGTTTTACAAATTATGAAAAACTTTTTTGTAACATTCGTAGTTTTGTTTTTACATTATTTCATCACCGCAAATCAAGATTTTTAAGTCAAATCAACTTTTCTTCATCATATCTAATGATGCTCACGAAAGCTCTCACAACATTGATTGGACAAAGTTTATTCCTCTTTCACAAAACCTTTTCCATCACTATTCTCAGACACAGAAAATTCTCAAACTGAAATTATATCCGTTCTCAACCTTACAAGTGCGCATAATCTCCCAAATCCCTTTCATTCACTGCCTTTCACATGACAAAACTATCATTAACAAGATCAACTGGACTTTTACTACCTACAGAAGCCGACTCTTCTTATTAGAACCCGTAAGGAGATCGAAAAACGGGTCATCTTCTTTATCCGCCCCATTCTTCTCCGTGCCTTTTAAATCGAACGACCTCGATACGTTCGTAGTTGATCGAGCTGGTGGTTTAATAGATACAAATGCAACCTTTTTCTTTGTTTCGATTTTACGTTTCACTGGCGAGGATTTGGACGAACCATCTTCAATAGGCTTTTTATCGTCCGTGTTGGTCAACACATCTTCTGATGCGACTATATTCGTAGTTGAATGTGTAGCTGTGTCCGAGGCGTTTTGAACGAGTTTTTCATCTTTGTTCATCTCAGAATTATCGTCATTTTCTTTGGCATTAATTGGATCGGTTGGACCATGCTCAACTACCGCGGTGCCAGATTCATCAACTACACAAATAAAATAAGGAGCATTAATTGGATCGGTTTGAGTCTTTGCCTAAAATAAGGGATAATCACAAAAATACCAGTCAGGTTTAGCTTAATTACAAAAACTTTACCCCTTAAAGTGTTGCATACACCCTTTTGACATTTGTATTTACATAACAATTAACAGGTACCCCCACATGTTATTACCAATTAAAAAAAAATTGTACCCCGACATAAGGATGCAATTTGTAAAGGAGAAACAAAATGTTAAGGGAGTGTTGTTATCTTGATAGGTAACTAGACTTTTTTAAAAAAAAATTATTAACCCTTAAAAATAAAAAAGGGACAAAACTTGCGTACACCCGCCTAACGGAGTACATTCCGTTAGGCAGGGCCCAGAATTTATTTTTTTACGTTTTAGGGTAATTTTTTTAGTTTTTTATTTAGTTTAGTTTTTCTCAGTTTTTTTTTTATCTTTATTTTGTAGGTGTTTAGTTTCTTTAGGGTTTATTTATTTATTTTGAGTTATTCTTTATTTTAAAATTTAGTATTACAAGTGTGGATCTAAAAGTGAAAATAAGTTTTGGGACAATTCAAACCAGAAAAAATAGATTCGAGATACAATAAATCATTTCAGATTAGCGTTTTACCTCCGAGTAAAACCTCGATGTTTTCATACATTACTTTTGAAGAGCTTAGCGTGACATCTCCCGATACATCATTCACTTGACTATTGGCTTCATTTTTATGTTCCCTTTCAACCAACACATATTTATCAGTCTGCCAAACGCATTCTAGCATGATCGAATCCTCCTCCTTTGTCGGATAATATTCTCTAAAGACCTGCTTATCAAGCGAACAGAAAATGACTACCACAAGCAAACTGCAAGATAATAAACCTAAAAAAAAAGGAGCAAAAATAGAAATATGGAGCTGCTATACTCTACTCATGTCCGTAAATTGGAGGGGAACTAACCTCAAATCCTTCTTGATTTAATTTTACCATCTGTTCCTTTTGAGAAACGGAAGAAACAGTATTGTAAAGAAGAACAGCATCGACAAGCATCTGCAAATTAGGAAATTACAAACAATTGAAAACCACAATAAGATAGCCAAAAACAAAAAAGATTTTGCTTACTTGCTGAACAAGTACTCGGATGCGTGCAAGCACGGCCAATGTCGTCAGTGAAAATTTCATGAAAAATGACCGAGCAAGCAGAGTCGATATCTCCCTTTGCGACGTTAAGAGAAAATTTTGATGCATATATTGGATTAAATACCGTGTATCCACATCAACAGGTATAAGATTGTACATATTCTTGCGACATATTTTACATAATAAGTATAGTCAACAATTAGAACAATGAGGATACATAGCCGCCTTGAGCAATGGCTCAATCATCTGCAAAACAGCATTAAAAAACAAAGTTAATTAGATGAGCATATTAGCTTTGAGTAAGCTTAAGCTGAAGGGTAAGAAGGGGAAAAAAAAAAGCCACCTCCGACAAGAGACGGGTAACTCCTAAAAGCCTCTCCAAGAAATTATATTTTCCAGCACCACATTTTCTCCTCTTCAAACTGCAGACACAAAGAGAAAATCAAAATTAACAATTACAATAATGCAGGAGGGAAAAAGAAAAAAGCACGTTAATAACAAAATGATTCAATACTTCTCCAAAAGCTGGACTTTTTGCTTCGGTCGGTTACCATTGACCACAAGAAAAGAGGAATCCAATATATCCTCCAAGTTTGTTGATTTCAGAAGCTTCAAATCCCTTCTCACCTATCCACCACAAAAGAACAAAAAAAAACAATATTTAATTTTAACACCCACAATCCCCATCCAAAATGCACACGCAGTCATCTATATGTGTAAGCATCATCTAAAGCTGCATACCTTGAGAATATACTGAAAATAAGAGCATCTTCGATGTTGATTCTTGTGTTTATACACAAGTCTCTCAAGAATGGCACACTCCGTCTGGAGCTGACCCGTGAAAGACTTCAATCTCTGTTCGATTGTTTCCATCTCCGAAGCCATGTATACTTAATGTGGCAGCAAAACAAAACCCTTCTAGAACATTGATAAACTTTTTTCCTGTCACGGGCATTTTATCAAACAGGTTGTGAGCAGGAGATATGTTCTTTGAAAAGTTAGCGGCAACCGGTTTATCCTATTGGTTGAAATTATATATACTACTAAAATCAGAGTGTGATTCTTGACGGATACCTATCCCTGAGAATCTCAACAATTGGAATAACACAGACTAATTTACTCTCAATCGCTGCCTCTTCTAAATACGTGAACGATTAGATTAGGGGGAAAAGACCAGAAAAGGGAAACAAACTTACCGTTACATTAACACCGAGGTCTCCGCCGTCGTCGCGCTGATCCTGCGTCGGAAGCTGTCAACTGTGAAGGAGGTTTAGTTGCGTTCTCGGCTTTCTGGCGACTGTGTTCTTGATAAATGTGTTTATATATGTTCCAATCTTTATTAACCGAATATAATCAAATTTGCGATTGTAAGTAGTTGTGGGAACCCTGAACTGATTTTGGGCGTTTTAATTTCGATTTTGAATAACTTAGAATTGAAATTGTAGGTTTTAATCAATCCTTAAATCCTTGATTTTTCTTTTTTAATTACTTTTAATATATAATTTGAATTTTAATGAAGCCGAAAAATCGGCGGGTTTTATTGTTCACTAATTGATTAAAAAATTGAAATTTAACGGCAAAAAACCAAATTCATCGACAATCAAAAATAAAAATAAAAATAAAAACAACCAATGGTTACAAATCGAGATCGGATTTCACCCAATTTGATTACAGTTAGCCCACACCCATTTTTTAACCGTCGGTTAAAAAAAAATGTCGTTTTTTAGTGTTTGTACACTTCTAGCAAAATGTAACGGGCTGCCAAGATTAGACCGAAATTCGCTCTAATAGTAAGACAAAGTCCAACATTCGTCATTTGTCTAGCCAAATTTTTGTGTGATGAGTTGTTTTTTTTTTATAGATAATGTATGAAAGTTATGGGAACTCCTTTCAAAATATATATCAAAGCACTTTATCAAATATTGAATGATAAGCTTAAGTAAGAGCTTTTAGATCAGATGCCGATGCTTGTGAAAATAACTTCGACAATAGTATAAAACTTTCGCAATTGCACGGGAAATAATTACGTCAATTTTAAAACATGTTATATTTGTTAGATTTGGCTAAGGCATTTTTGCCCACTCCGACGCATAAGTATTTTTGTACGTTTTTCACATTTATTTTACCGCCAACAGTTTGATTTCGCCCTTAATTTTCTACCGTCAATTTAGCAAAAAACATATATTTTGCTCCTTACCATTTTTTCAACCAATTTTGCCATTAACTTTTTTACTTTTATTTTTGCCGATAATATATTTGTCGCATCTGACCCACCAATAAAATTAACATACACAAACAATACGAATGTTTATGCACCAAGCCCTAGCGATAATATGTTTTTAAATACTACATCTCTAGAAATAAAGTTACTATAACCAATAATAAAATTATCACTACCAATAATAAAATTATTTTTTGACTTAAAAGCTACTTACATTTATATTCAGACTAAATTCATCCTCAAATTTACTCCAGGGCTTCAATTCCACGAAAAATATTATGAGACAAAAATAAACACTCTCTGTACTCAAAACAAGTCGGAAACACAAACAAGAAAAACCAAATACGGATCCCTTGCCTTTCACATGAAGGACACAATGAGGAGGGTTCAACTTCATAGGGAGAACGAAATTGATGTTATAACCCTACAAAAGCAGCAAAACAACTCGTTAATTCAATCAAACACCCACATTTTTCACATTTCAATTAGGGTATAAGTAATAGTAAAACTAACTATGTATGACAAAGAAAATCCAACTTATGATACCCTCCCGTATATCTATATCTATATCTATATATATAAAGCCTAGCGTTTCTATATATATTTTACAAGATTTTCCCGCTCATTTTACTTACTATTTATAGTCATTCATATTTATTATTTATGTAATATTTTATTGGAGATTATGGTTTATGTAAAGAAAATATTAAATATATACAAGAATTATGTATAATTATATATAAAGTTTGTGAAAACTAAAAATAATATAAAAAAATCTGAATAAAATATAAACTAAAAAATTTTTAAAATAAATATATAAATAAATATAAATAATTAGTTAATAAATTCAAAATATTCAAAAAAGCAAAAATAAAATATAAATATTTTCAAATGCTGTAAAATAAAATTAAAGATATTAATAAAATCATATAGATAAAAATATAAGAACTTATAATTAAATTATAAATATTATTTAATAAATAAACCAAAC
Source organism: Phtheirospermum japonicum (assembly GCA_014905375.1). Taxonomy (NCBI): domain Eukaryota; kingdom Viridiplantae; phylum Streptophyta; class Magnoliopsida; order Lamiales; family Orobanchaceae; genus Phtheirospermum; species Phtheirospermum japonicum. Next base: position 1,610,519 of record BMAC01000205.1, on the reverse strand, counting down.
AGAAATTTTAATAATCGGGTAAAATTAAAGAGAAAAATCATAAAATAAAATAAAATAAATTAAAATTTTCATAATTAAATTTTATGAAATTATTAAATAAATCTAAAAGTAAAAAAAATCAAGAAAAATATAAAATAAAATTGGAAAATGATAATATCAATTACAAAATATTATATATATATATATATATAAGAAATCTAAAAAATAAAATATAATTATAAAATGTATAATATATAAATATATCTAAATATTTAGTTTATAAATTTGCAAAACCTGAAAAAGTAAATCAAAATATAAATATGTCAAATTATATCAAATAAATTTATATTTCTTATAAATAAAATATTAGAACTTATTAAATTAAAAATATTATTAATTATTATTTAGAATTCATAATATTTTAGTCTAATTTTAAATTATTTTAGGTTTATTTTATATTATTTATTATATATAGGGTTTTGTGATGTTTTTTAATTTTAATTTAATTAATATATATTTGTAACTAAATTATAAGTTTTTTTGTATTTATTTAGTTGATTTTATAATTTTATAATTCATATTACATGTATTATATTTATAAAGGTTGATTTGGTAATTGTATAATTATGTTGATATAAATTATTTCTAAAATAAAAAATACAACAAATTGCGACTAAAGTACAACTAGATTATTCAGTTGTACTCAAACAGATTGGTGTGATTAAATTATGACTAATGATAAACTTTGGGTTACCTGTTGACAAATAATTATAACGGGTAACGATAATTAGAAAATACTAAAGTTATTTATAAGATCTTCACTTTGTCTTTGAATACAAAGACTGAACAAGGAGATGCACGCCGTGATTTGTAATAACGTGACTAATGATTGTTTCGCGACTAACTAAAAGGAGACTTTGAAACTATTAGCATGTGATAATAACAAATTAAACTATAACTAGACTTAGTATGCAAAAATTTGTTTCATAATATATAAATGTGAAGTTATTTACATTTGATTTGTTTTAGGGCGTGAATATACGCACCCCATCTATTTATGAGTTCACTACAATAAAAAAAATCAACAAAAATGACAAAATCACCCCCACCCCCCAAATACATCATTTTCTCCAACCCTTCATCACACCTTCGCCCCCACCATCGAACAGGAAGAAGAAAAATGGCGATAGATGGTGAAAGGTAAGTGACTGATTTGGTGGCATAGGGTAAGAAACAAATGCAAAATAGGGTGTTTGTCTATGGTTTCCTGAATAAAACTCATGTGCTTGAACTTTTTGATCGAACAATACAACGTTGTTCGAAAAAAAAAAAAAGAATCGAACAACACTTTTTTAGCCTAAAAGGGATGTTCATATTGATTTTTTGAATATATGTTTTGTGTACAGATCAAATTTTAAAACATGTGTTTTGTATTCAAATCTGTTTTTTTTTATATATTTTGTATTCGAAAATCTTATTCGAACGACATTTTTACAATGTGTTTTTTTCTTTTATCTTTCTTCAATGGCACGGTTGCCATGGCGGCGGTGGCGGCGGTGATGGACGGCGGTTGGAGTGGTGGAGGAGAGTTGAAGGAGATGAAGTATTTAGGTGTGTGGGCTTTAAGGGTAATATTGACATTTTTGTGACAACATTATTTAGTGGGGTGCATATATCCGCGTCGTTTGATTTAAATCTGCTTATATTGAACAATAATTGTGACTTGAGTATTTTAAATTATTATATTACATCAATAAATTAATAATATTACACTTACATTGTATGAATTACACCATTCATTTCAATTCGCTCCGTGCATCGCACGGGTTAAACACTAGTTAAAGATTTAAAACTCAAAAAATGAAATGTTGTCATTTTCGATTTATGTTGAGTCACATAACAAATACGTGATTTAATAATTAATGATTTATTTTATCTTAGTTAATATTTTGATTTTCTTGTCAAGATTTAATTGTTTATAGAAGATTTGGTATGTATATCTTTAGTAATGTATATTATTTTAGTTTTAGATTAGGTTGTAATTCTCTTTCTCTGTCATAGAAATTGTATATATTATGCATATTTTTCTTAGAGTATAAACCGATTTTCAGGCTAATAAATATTATTAGTTTTCAAGATATTTGATCTTCTTTTCTAATAATATTTACTTGCAGTATTTTGTATATATTATTTTTTATATTTTTTGTAGTTATGTTTTACAAGCAAGTTGTGCATATCGAAACTAGAAGTTGAGAAAATATTTATTCTTGCTGTAAATTTTCATATTTGGTGGATGCACTGCAAATGCCTTCGGTATCCATGATAACATATTGCACTTGAAATTGTTTTACTCCATTATTTTTTAATTTCATCAACATTCGATCTCGTAATCGTGAATCTTAGTTTTTTTGACTAGTTAAATGATTCTTCTGGAAGTTTCTAGCTTCCCATCAAGATTGGGCACCCAGCAACAACTCATCATTTAACCAGGAAACACTGCATTTAAATTTAATCATTCAAGCCCTGCCTCAGTTTTGATGTTTATTAACTACTCACTATGGTTCATTATAAGTGTTGTTGTGCAAGTTAAATTTTATTTTTAACTAATTCCCATTTTATAATCTTTTTTCACCCATAATTTTCAATTTTATCCCTACTCAATTAAAAAAATGAAAAGAATTTATGATAATAAGATAATTATGAGTAAAAATGTAAGAGAATCTAATTAGGAATTATTAATTAATTAAGAGTGTGTTAGTCAAATTTTACGTTCCTTAACCATTGACATAAATTCTAAAACGATTCATTTAGAACTTTTAAATACATTTTAAGATTTCTAAAATCTTGATGTATTTAATTAAGATATCTTAAAACTTATAAAAGTTTTGAGGTATTTAATTGAGATTTTTAATAAATTATTAAATGTCATTTGAGATATTTTTAATTCTTAAATTATGATGAGGTATTTAACAAGTCTAATACTTTTTGAATTTGTAATTTGACTGGATTTTCCTATACTTCTAAGGTAAATTATATATACCAAATCCCATCTTTAAACATGATATTTTACAAAACTTTTATAAACTCCCACAAATATGTAAAATCAATAAAAAAAATAAATTCAAACAAATCTTACAGTCAAACAAATCTTAAAATGTCTCTATAAGTTCCAAATGAATACACCTCGCTTAATAAAAAACGGAGGGAGTAATAAAAATTACTTAAGAAATACCCAAAAAACTTTTAAAAAATTAAGAGAACAAGTAGCCGCCGCCTGAATTTTTCAAAATTAAGTTAATTTTATATAAATGTTTGTATATTTATGATATTTTCATGTAAAATTATTAAATTTTGTATTCTTGCCCCCTGATAAATTGAGAAAAACCAACTCTTATTCACCATTTAAAAAAATATATAAATTTCTTCGCACGCTTTATATTCAATTTCTGGATCCGTTCTCGATTGCGATTGATGTAATACGTTTACAAAAATATGGTTCGGTCATGTTGATCGATTTCTTGATTTTATGATCTCCATATTCATAAACCTTAATATATATATATATATATATATATATATATATATATATATATATATATATATATATATATATATATATATATATATATGTTGTTGTTTAGTCGAGTCTCTTCGTTTGTTGGTACACTATCAATCACAATCAGTAATGGATATACACTAGTCCAGACTTATGATATAACCAATCTGGTTGAGTGTGCTATGATTGGGTTCAGTGAAATCAAGACTCAGCCTATTAAGGCTTGGCATAGGATTTGGACCTAGACCTGCACCATGTCCATTAGACAAAGATTCGTTGAAAGCCTGAATGTTGAATATTTTAGATTTTGTGAATTATAAAATTTTTCGTGATACGTAATCTTTTACTTTTGCGATAAGTCTCAAGTTATGTATAGTGTATTATTATAGTGTATTTGATATCAAATCATATCTGAAAATATTATGTTAGTATATTGTATTTAATGGTATTAACTGTTTAAATGTAATTAAAGAATTTGAGTAAAACAAACCAATATTTTGAATTTTCCGTTCTAAATTCTAGGCGCAAAACACGGTCGGAACCCCTTTTGGGTTTCGGCCCAAAAGCGCCTGACAGTTGCCAAAACTGGAATTAAATATTCTCAAATGTTTCGACGACTTTGTTCATCAACATTTGCAGCGTTAATTCCAACTGATTTGATCTTATTTTAGATTTTAGGTTTTTCGCAGGTCGCTGCAAGATTTTGAGAAGTCATGTGTGAACCTCCGGCGTCGGCGCTTGCTGATAATGGAGACACTATTCCGAAATCCTCACCTGCTTCTTCTCCACCGGTTACAGCTGCTCCGGCGGTGACAAAAAAGTTGGTTTCTGCACACCAACTGTTCGACGAAAGTACCCGTGCTCCGATGGGTACTCTAACACAAAAGGGTGGGGTTTATTTGTATCTTTTATGATAAGGAGACCGAAAAACTGGCGATGCCTTTTAGATTTGCGCTGGTGGGAAAGTTTTCTCATGCCATCCCATCATCCCAGACGATTGGATCCTTTTTCAGTGGTTTGAATTTGGGGGTGGTTATGATGTCAAATTAAAGACAGTTTTTAATCGTGTTAAATGTCGAGTTAGACTATTCAAGAGTGTGGCTTAAGCCGGTTTGGCAGATAGAGAATTTCCATATGAGAGTGTTCAAGTGGACCCCTAGGTTTAATGTTAGGGTTGAGTCATCAATTGTTCCTGTTTGGATCAGATTACCTGGTCTCCCTGCTCACATATATGATAAGAATGCTTTATTTCAGATTACTAGCTTGGTGGGTAAACCTATGCAAACTGATAATGGAACAGCTTTTAAAAGTAGGGCTACTTTTTCTAGGGTGTGTGTTGAGTTTTATTTTGTGACACCTCTAAAGGACAAGATTTTTTTGGGTATAAATGGTGAAGAAATTGTTCAGAAAATCATTTATGAGAATCTGCCCAATATCTGTATTGATTGCAGACATTTTGTCCATGAAAAGGATTCCTATTACATTAATGGAAGTGTACCTAAACCTGTGGTGAAAGAGAAGATTCAGCCTGTTGAGAATGCTAATGAGGTTGAGACTATTAATGGGGTGGCCAATAATACAAATAAGGGAAAAGCTGTCATGACCGATGCTTGGAATGAGAAAAAGCTTTCAAAAAGTAAAAAAGAAAATAATTAGGTTTCTAAGAGTCTCAAAATTGGTTCTCCTGTAAAAAATAAGAATTCTAATACTCTTGGTGAAGCTTCTAACAGATTTTCAATCTTGGAAGAGGATTAGGGGGTGTTATTGTGGATTAGGGTTCAATGTTGCCTCTACATCCTATTCTGCACTTATTGAGTCTAAAATTGTGCTTAATACATCCCGAGTGGTCAATCAAGAGGATTTAGTAAAGGATCCTGCAGTTAACCCCTCAATCAACAGTCCTGCAGTCAACTTTATAGTCAACATTTCAGACAAAATCTAAATTGAAGAGAAACAAGGAGCTAACACTGCAATTGATGATGTTTCCAAGTCAAGTACACTCTCAGACACCTTATGTGACCTTCAGGTAGCATCTAGGAATAAAAATCTTAAAGTCAACCCTGTGGTCAACAATTCTTAGATTTCTGCTCATTTTTCCAAAGAGCCCGCTTCCGAGGTTACTGGTGTCCCTTTCTCCCCATAAGATGGTTCACATGTGTTCAGGTGGCTGAGGGTAACAAAGTGATCACTCCTCCAGTTATTCAAAATCATGTGCCAGCCAAACTAGACCTCAAGGGCCAAAATGCTGATACTCCACTCTCTGGTGATTTAAATCCGTCTTCTGGGTACATGAGATACGTGGAAGCACAAATGAAAGGGTTTCTTGCTGTTGAGACCCCTAAAGCTGCTAAAAAGCTGATGTTGGATGATCATACCTCTGTGTATGAAGAAGAGCCCTCTGATATTAAGGAACAAGCTCTACATAGGAGGGGTAAATCACCTGAAATTTTGAATGTTGAGCCATCACCTTCTGATGCACCTCCTGCACTTCAACCTTAAAAAACAAAAGAAACAACAAGACTGGGAAAGGGGCTCGATCAAGAGCCACCAGAGCTACCAGTCATAAATGACATCACAACCATTGATATGGAGTGCCAGAGGAATTGGCAACTCTCCTACTCAGAGGCATCTACATCAGCTGTGTAAACAACATCACATCAAAATTTTGGTAATCCTTGAACCTATGGTAGCTTTCCAACTTGGATCTTTCTGTAGAATATTAGGGCTTAAGTTTGTTGTTGCTAATTCTAATAATAAAACCTGGTGTTTTGTAGCTGAACACCTCTCTCTTGAAATCATACTCGATCATAGTCAATTTTTGCATTGTCAAATTACTTCCAATTCTTGGATTGTCCCTCTCATTGTCACTTGCATTTATGCTGGTCATATTAGGCTTATTAGGCAGGTTTTATGGAATAATCTCATTGATATTTATGTGACTTCTTCTGGTTGTCCTTGGTTTATTTATTGGGGTGGGGGTGGGATTTCAATTCACCTCTACATATTGAGGATGTCCAAGTGGGTATCTCTAATAGAGTTGATCATATGTTGGATTTTTCTGAAATGGTTTCTGTGTCTGGGCTTATAGATGGGGGTTATGTTGGTAATCCTTTTACTTGGTGTAGAATACAACTTAAAGAGAGGCTAGATAGGGTGTTTTATTCTTCTGATTGGTTCTCTTTATTTCCTATCACATATGTCCATCACCTTCCTAGGGTTTGGTCTAATCATGCTCCTCTCCTTATCAAATTCAGTCCTAGGGTTAGGAGTCAACCCCCTTTCAGGTTCCAAATCATGTGGTCTCACCATCATGCTTTTCTAGGGCTTGTGAGTAAGAGTTGGCTTCCTGTTGGGGAATCTAGTATGATCAATCTTCACATCAAACCCAATGGTGGAATCATAATGTATTTGGTAATGTGTTTAGTCTTGTCACAAATGCCGAGAGAGTTGTTGCTCAAGCTCAGAGTGATTGGGATTCTGATGGGACTGAGAGGAACCTCATTTATTTTAAGAAATGTATTGCTGATCTTACTTTTGCTGAAAAATGTGAGGAGTCCTTTTGGAAATAAAAAGCTGTTGTGAGATGGCTCATCGATGGGGAGAGAAACACTAGGTTCTTTCATTCCTTTGTCCAGAAAAAGAGGAATAGGTCTAAGATTCATTCCATTCTTGACAAGGGGGTTGTCCTTTCTGGGATTGAAGATATCAAAAAATCTGGGGCTATCTTTTTTGAAAATCTTTATTCCAATGATCATGTTTGTGGGGATTTTGGGGTGATTGCGGGTATGTCTCCTCTTCCTTCAAATCTTGATTTTCAAAAACACCGTGAACATCCTTCTAGAGAGGATATTAAGGAAGCCATGTTCGATATGATGGCTGATAGTGTTGCTGGTTCTGATGGGTACCCTTCATCCTTTTTTCATATTTGTTAGTATATTGTTCAAGAGGATATTATTAAGGATGTGTTGGATTTCTTTGATGGGAATAAAACGCATCCGAGCTTCACTGTCACCACCATTATTTTTTTGCCTAAAATTCCTAACCTTACTGTGTGGAGTGAATTCAGACCAATCAGTTTGTGTAATGTCACTAGAGAACTCATTTCTAAAATCCTCAATAATAGGCTTGCTCCCCTTTTGCCCATTCTTATAGCTCCTAACCGGAGTGGTTTTTTCAAATATTGGTAGATTGTGAAAAATATTCTGATGGCTCAGGAAATGTTACATTTTATAGATTTCCAAATAACTAATGCTAATTTTGCTCTCAAACTTGACATGGCTAAAGCTTATAACCGGGTTCAATGGCCTTTCCTCTATCACATTCTGTCTCTTTTAGGATTTCCTGAAAGATGGATTGAATTCATTACAAATTGCATTGAGGATTGTAGCTTTTCCATTCTCATTAATGGTGAACCTTCAACTTTTTTCAAATATTTTAGGGGTCTTAGACAAGGGGATCCTCTTTCTCCCACTTTGTTTGTTATTGCTGCTGATTATCTTTATAGGGGGTAAATAATTTGTACTTTGATCACCCTAGCGTGCATTATCATTGTAGGAAAGGCTCTCCTGTTACACATCTATCTTATGCTGATGACATCATAATGTTTACTAATGGGAGGGAAAAAGGACTTAAATGACTAATGGAATCTCTTGCTTCTTATGCTTTTATTTTTGGACAAGCTATTAACCATTCCAAAAGTACTTTTATCATTAGTACCAAGTGTAGGCCCCAAAATGTTTCTAGAATCCAAGAAATCACTGGCTTTAATCCTGCTCACTTGGCCACTACTTATTTGGGTGCTCCTTTGTATAAGGGCAGGCTAGAAAAATAGTTGTTTATCTCCTTGATTCAGAAATTTCAGGGTAAGGTGTTAGGATGGCTAATAGATTGCTATCTCATGGGGGTAGGTTACTCCTTATTAAAAGTGTCATTGCTTCCCAAACAATTCACCTTTTTCATGGCTTCATTTTTTTTGGGGTTCCTATGGGAGTAGAAAGACAACACATTGGATTTCTTGGGATCAGGCTTGTAGGCCTACTGGGGAGGGTGGCCTTGGGTTGAGAAAAATTCCAGATTGCATTCAGGCATATTCTATTAAACTATGATGGAGATTTAGGAAGCAAAGTTCTATGTAGGCTATTTTTTTGAGGGAAAGATATTGCAAGCAAAAGTTTCCTGGTTTTGTGCTTATCTCTGTTCATGGTAGTCCTTGTTGGAAAAGAATTTGTAAAGTGAGGGAGTTGGCTCAAAAATATATTTTCTGGACTCTTGGTGATGGTAACACCAGCTTTTGGCATGAACATTGGGTGGGTGATGGTCCTTTGGCTTCTTGCATTCCTGGAGATCACGACAGAATTGGGGGTGTTAAAGTCAATATATTCTGGTCTAATGGTTCTTGGAATTTTCAGAAGCTGTGTACAGTGCTTCCTATTCAGACTGCTCACTTGGTGTGTTCTGTACCTATTGATCATGGAGAGTTGGATAAAATGATTTGGAAAGAATCCTCTACTGGAATATTCTCCACTACCTCAGCCTGGTCTTGTATAGTTGAGCCTCATGTCAAACAGGAAATGTTTGAGCTTCTCTGGAATAAATTCATCACACCTACAATTTCAGTGTAATTCTTGTTGAGATTGGTGCAGGATGGGATTTTTGTGGATTTGAGATTACAACATAGAGGTTTTCACATGGCTTCAAGGTGTTATTGTTGTGGTGACATTACAGGTAACCTTGATCCTATGGCCTCTTCGGATTTTAAAACTGAAAATTCTAAGCTCTTGTTTTTTTGAAAATGATTTTAGTTTTAAATTATAGGATCACTTTGCAAAATTATTAAATTTGGAATTGCCTCAGTCATATAATGTGAGATTAGTTTTAAATTAATGCCTCAGTCATATAATTGCCTCAGTCATATAAGTGTGCTAAAGCCCTGTTCGATTTTGTGGTTTATTTGGACAGCCCAAAATAATGCAAAGTATCGGGGATTAAAATTTAGTTTTGAGAAAATTCAAGGCTAAATCTATAATTATATATTTTATGTGGATAACCGATTTGATTGTGGAGTGTGGAAAGGGGTGCAGCATTTGGCTAGTGTGTTTAAAGCGCACGTTTTTGAGCTCAATGTGCGTTCTCGGTCTATATTGGTGCGCTGGGCTAAATCGGAGGTGGGCTGCATCAAACTAAATACAGATGGATCGGTCCAAGGGGCAAAAGCTGGTGGTGGTGGTTTAACTCGCAGCCCAGATGGAGTTGTGCTGCGGGCCTTTTTAATTTCCTTCCAAGCCCAGAGTAGCATTGAAGCTGAAGCCCAGGCGCTGGCGTTTGGGCTGGATCTCCTTGCTGAATCTTTAGCCCAGTCCTGGTAGATTGAATTGGAGACACAAGCCTTACTCTTGCTCATTCAAAATCTGGTCTAGCATGGTCATTGGGCCTTGCAACATGCTTTAATAAAGATTCAAAAAATTTTGTGTGGGCCGTGAGGTCCATTTCACACACATATTTCGAGAAGGAAATAAACCGACTTATTTTCTTGCAAATTTAGGATGTTGAGAACAACCCGACGTCATATATTCCTATGATACATTACCAAAAATTTGTAAGAGTTTATGTAGGATGGGCCATCTTGGTTTCCCATCCTTCTGTGTTACATAATTCTACGTCGTTAAGTTGTAATGGTTGTTTTGTCGCTTCTAGATTCCTTAGGTCGTTAGGGGGTTCCGGTACCTACCCCCTCAGAAAGTACCATTGTATCTATTTTTCTTTTGTAATTCTGACATTCTTTAATACGTCACATCTATAAAATTCCACCCCTCAGGTGTTTTAAAAAAATTGTTTAAATGTAATTATGATATGATAAAGTTATGAATGTTTGAATATGATAATATTTGATAGAGGTTAATAGGTTGTTGTTTCAAATTTGAGTCTTAGAATGACAGAGAAGATCGTAATTCCAATCATGGTATTCAAAATATTAGCTCGAAAAAGGCCTAAGTTCATTGAATATTTTTTAAGAAGAATATTTTGAAAATTATATAAAAATACAAGTTTGTAACCTTCTCATTAGTCTATTTATATTGTAATTTTTTAATTTAATATATTTTACATGATTTTCCTGGGTTTAATAATTGCACTCAATATTCAAATTTAGTAACTTATATATTTGCCCTTCGAGTAATAGAAAAATCAAACTTAGATTATGTTCAAATGATTGAAGTTGTTGCCCGATACTACATAAACTTGGGAATTTTTTATATAATCTCATCAAAAGTGTAAATACTTTGGGGTGGTAATGGACATAGTATGGATAGTGTTTTATAATACTAATCCTCATACTCATGTTTTAAAGTAATACCTGTCTCTATACTCGTACTCGTGTAGATAACAAATTTTATGCTTATACCCGTAGGTGTGACACTTTAGTACCCATACCTATATTGTTACTCGTGCATTAACGATACACAAAAAACTAAATTAAAAAAAATATTGATTAACATTAAAGCCATAATTCAATAAAATATTAATCAATTATCATTCATGAAACTACGGAGTTATATAAAAAGTCACAAACATTGTAATACTATGAATCATTTAGGGCCTTGGGCTAGGATTCCGAATTCTGAACTCGGGATTCCTAATACCGAATACTCGTTTATTTTAAAACTCAAAAATCAAATACCCAAACAATAATATCTTACGGCTAAATAATTAAATATTACTAAATACAATATAATTATACAATATCAACCATTTTTCAGACATGATTTGACTCCAAAAATAATATAATGACATATTATCATTCACTTTTCATACATGATTTGACATATACAGTAAAAAGTAAATGATTCTTCCCAGCAAATGCTAGTCCAATTAGAAAAGATAATGCTTTAAACATAATTAAACACCACACCACCAAATCTTGAAATTTCAAACATTAACCTCTGACACTTTTCAAAACTTACTAAAGAATATTGATATCATATACTCCCTCCGTCCCGAAAGAATACGCACGTAGACAAAAACACAGGAATTAAGAAGACGTAATCAATGTAATTGGGATTATATACTTTTTCCACCTTTTTTCCAATTCTGCCCTTCATAAAAAAATACCACTACTCCCACGTAATTTGGTAGTAGGAGCAGCAGTCTGTTCCAAAGAACATTAACCTACTGTTCCACTTCCAGAAGAGTCTGTTCCACTTCTTAAAAAAAAAGGAAAAATGCATTTGTATAAACATTAAAAAAAAACTTATCTCTTCACATTCCTCATATCCTAAGATAAAAAAGAATTGTCTTTTGCTAACCCGCCAAAACACTTTCCAATCTAAAAACTCAAAATACAACTGATAGAACAAAAAAAAAATCAGAAGAACCGCCAAAAGCAAAGAAATTTCAATTTAGCATATTTCAAATCTGATTTTCATTACCTTTAGAATTTTGAACTACATCAATCTCTTTATATAAGTATGAAAACTGAAGACAATCACGACGAAAAAAAAAAGAATGATCAATCAAAAACTACAAACATCGATTTGAACCTTTCTCCACGAAATCACGAGTCACGAAATAGTGATCTTTTTACCCCACAAATATCCCTTATTGATCTAAATTTGTTGCCCGAGTCTATTGAGTCACCAAACGATATTCTTTCTACACCAACAAATACTCAAATTGATTTGAATATTCTGCCAGAAGATGTTGATTCACCAGACAATATGATCCCAACACAAGTTTTGCGTAAAGGCAATAAAAAGAAAAATCTTTCAAGTGAGAAGAAAAAGGCTAATTTTCAAAATGTTACTTCAAGAAAGTCTTAATGGAAAAATCCCAAAAGGATCTCTTTCAAAGGTGGCCAAGTCTCTTTCTGTTTCTTATAGGTCTGTTTCTCGCATTTGGAATAATGAGGATTTCTCTATTGCTGAAAATGGTTTACCTCCAAAATTTTCTCCAAAGCTTCAAAAGCGAGTCGGACGGAGGAGGGTTCAAATTTCTATGGAACAAATGAAAGATATCCCTAAACATCGTCGAACAAATATACGATCCTTGGCAAAGGTTTTGAATGTGCTGAAATCAACATTGCATGGAAGAATCAAAGAAGGGTATATACGAGCGCACTCAAATGCCGTAAAACCGTTCTTAACGGATGAGAATAAGAAAGCACGACTAGGATCTTGTCTATCAATTATTGTTAAAGGTACACTTGAATCTAAACCTTTATTCGTTAACATGCAAGACCAAATCCATATTGATGATAAATGGTTTTATATGTCCAAGACGTCACAAAAATATTACCTTAATTGTGATGAAAAAGAGTCATATCGCACATGTAAAAGTAAGAGGTATGTTACAAAGATAATATTTTTGGCTGCCGTTGCTCGTCCATGGTTTGATGATGTCACAAACACAAAATTTGATGGGAAAATCGGGATTTGGCCATTTATTTTTAAATAAGCGGCTAAGCAAAGAAGCAAAAATCGTACAACCGGAACTATGGAGACAAAGTCGATTTTATCAATCACCAAGATGTTATCCGGAGTTGTTTGATCGAAAAATTATTGTCGGCGATTAAAGAAAAATGGCCATCTTCTGGTAGTAAGACGATTTTCATTCAACAAGATAATGCTAAACCTCACTTAAATATTAATGAAGTGGAGTTTCTAGAAGCTGCGAGAAAATATGGCCTTGACGTTCGTTTAACTTGTCAACCTCCGAATAGTCCCGACATGAATGTGTTGGATCTAGGTTTCTTTAGAGCTATTGACTCGCTACAACACCAGGAGGCTCCATCAACAATTGATGAACTCATTGCTGCTGTGGAGAATGTATTTGGAATATTTTTAGCCCAAGAGTTGAACAATGTGTTTTTTACTTTACAATCATGCATGGTTGAAGTGATGAAGAATCTTGGATGTAATAACTACAAAATCCCACATATGAACAAACATAAGCTCATAAGAAGTGGGCAGCTACCAGAGTGCATTGACTGTGATGTCGAGATTCTTGCAGCGGCAAGAGCTATTTATGGCGAACAAGTTCAAGATGGAGATACTAGATGAAAATCAAATTAAAAAGAAATAATAGCAAAATTGTAAGCAGACCAATGGATGCAATATATTTCATTATCAACTTGAATGAAAATTTTATGCTCACATCATTTTACAAGTACTGACAAAGTTTTGTCTTTCAAATCTTAAAAGAACTTTGGTAGATAAGTTCTCAGCATTTGAGAAATCACAAGCTCTTTTTCTTGAGCTGCCGAAATGTAACCTTCTTCAGTTGGCTCTGCATTTAAATCTAACATTGGCTTCATGATGAGCTTATGTTTGTTCATATGTGGGATTTTGTAGTTATTACATCCAAGATTCTTCATCACTTCAACCATGCATGATTGTAAAGTAAAAAACACATTGTTCAACTCTTGGGCTAAAAATATTCCAAATACATTCTCCACAGCAGCAATGAGTTCATCAATTGTTGATGGAGCCTCCTGGTGTTGTAGCGAGTCAATAGCTCTAAAGAAACCTAGATCCAACACATTCATGTCGGGACTATTCGGAGGTTGACAAGTTAAACGAACGTCAAGGCCATATTTTCTCGCGGCTTCTAGAAACTCCACTTCATTAATATTTAAGTGAGGTTTAGCATTATCTTGTTGAATGAAAATCGTCTTACTACCAGAAGATGGCCATTTTTCTTTAATCGCCGACAATAATTTTTCGATCAAACAACTCCGGATAACATCTTGGTGATTGATAAAATCGACTTTGTCTCCATAGTTCCGGTTGTACGATTTTTGCTTCTTTGCTTAGCCGCTTATTTAAAAATAAATGGCCAAATCCCGATTTTCCCATCAAATTTTGTGTTTGTGACATCATCAAACCATGGACGAGCAACGGCAGCCAAAAATATTATCTTTGTAACATACCTCTTACTTTTACATGTGCGATATGACTCTTTTTCATCACAATTAAGGTAATATTTTTGTGACGTCTTGGACATATAAAAACCATTTATCATCAATATGGATTTGGTCTTGCATGTTAACGAATAAAGGTTTAGATTCAAGTGTACCTTTAACAATAATTGATAGACAAGATCCTAGTCGTGCTTTCTTATTCTCATCCGTTAAGAACGGTTTTACGGCATTTGAGTGCGCTCGTATATACCCTTCTTTGATTCTTCCATGCAATGTTGATTTCAGCACATTCAAAACCTTTGCCAAGGATCGTATATTTGTTCGACGATGTTTAGGGATATCTTTCATTTGTTCCATAGAAATTTGAACCCTCCTCCGTCCGACTCGCTTTTGAA
>BMAC01000205.1:1533751-1595652 GCA_014905375.1 Phtheirospermum japonicum | reverse complement strand
GACATTCTTTAATACGTCACATCTATAAAATTCCACCCCTCAGGTGTTTTAAAAAATTGTTTAAATGTAATTATGATATGATAAAGTTATGAATGTTTGAATATGATAATATTTGATAGAGGTTTAATAGGTTGTTGTTTCAAATTTGAGTCTTAGAATGACAGAGAAGATCGTAATTCCAATCATGGTATTCAAAATATTAGCTCGAAAAAGGCCTAAGTTCATTGAATATTTTTTAAGAAGAATATTTTGAAAATTATATAAAAATACAAGTTTGTAACCTTCTCATTAGTCTATTTATATTGTAATTTTTTAATTTAATATATTTTACATGATTTTCCTGGGTTTAATAATTGCACTCAATATTCAAATTTAGTAACTTATATATTTGCCCTTCGAGTAATAGAAAAATCAAACTTAGATTATGTTCAAATGATTGAAGTTGTTGCCCGATACTACATAAACTTGGGAATTTTTTATATAATCTCATCAAAAGTGTAAATACTTTGGGGTGGTAATGGACATAGTATGGATAGTGTTTTTATAATACTAATCCTCATACTCATGTTTTAAAGTAATACCTGTCTCTATACTCGTACTCGTGTAGATAACAAATTTTATGCTTATACCCGTAGGTGTGACACTTTAGTACCCATACCTATATGGTTACTCGTGCATTAACGATACACAAAAAACTAAATTAAAAAAATATTGATTAACATTAAAGCCATAATTCAATAAAATATTAATCAATTATCATTCATGAAACTACGGAGTTATATAAAAAGTCACAAACATTGTAATACTATGAATCATTTAGGCCTTGGGCTAGGATTCCGAATTCTGAACTCGGGATTCCTAATACCGAATACTCGTTTATTTTAAAACTCAAAAATCAAATACCCAAACAATAATATCTTACGGCTAAATAATTAAATATTACTAAATACAATATAATTATACAATATCAACCATTTTTCAGACATGATTTGACTCCAAAAATAATATAATGACATATTATCATTCACTTTTCATACATGATTTGACATATACAGTAAAAAGTAAATGATTCTTTCCCAGCAAATGCTAGTCCAATTAGAAAAGATAATGCTTTAAACATAATTAAACACCACACCACCAAATCTTGAAATTTCAAACATTAACCTCTGACACTTTTCAAACTTACTAAAGAATATTGATATCATATACTCCCTCCGTCCCGAAAGAATACGGCACGTAGACAAAAACACAGGAATTAAGAAGACGTAATCAATGTAATTGGGATTATATACTTTTTCCACCTTTTTTCCAATTCTGCCCTTCATAAAAAAATACCACTACTCCCACGTAATTTGGTAGTAGGAGCAGCAGTCTGTTCCAAAGAACATTAACCTACTGTTCCACTTCCAGAAGAGTCTGTTCCACTTCTTAAAAAAAAAGGAAAAATGCATTTGTATAAACATTAAAAAAAACTTATCTCTTCACATTCCTCATATCCTAAGATAAAAAAGAATTGTCTTTTGCTAACCCGCCAAAACACTTTCCAATCTAAAAACTCAAAATACAACTGATAGAACAAAAAAAAAATCAGAAGAACCGCCAAAGCAAAGAAATTTCAATTTAGCATATTTCAAATCTGATTTTCATTACCTTTAGAATTTTGAACTACATCAATCTCTCTATATAAGTATGAAAACTGAAGACAATCACGACGAAAAAAAAAAGAATGATCAATCAAAAACTACAAAACATCGATTTGAACCTTTCTCCACGAAATCACGAGTCACGAAATAGTGATCTTTTTTACCCACAAATATCCCTTATTGATCTAAATTTGTTGCCCGAGTCTATTGAGTCACCAAACGATATTCTTTCTACACCAACAAATACTCAAATTGATTTGAATATTCTGCCAGAAGATGTTGATTCACCAGACAATATGATCCCAACACAAGTTTTTGCGTAAAGGCAATAAAAGAAAAATCTTTCAAGTGAGAAGAAAAGGCTAATTTTCAAAATGTTACTTCAAGAAAGTCTTAATGGAAAAATCCCAAAAGGATCTCTTTCAAAGGTGGCCAAGTCTCTTTCTGTTTCTTATAGGTCTGTTTCTCGGCATTTGGAATAATGAGGATTTCTCTATTGCTGAAAATGGTTTACCTCCAAAATTTTCTCCAAAGCTTCAAAAGCGAGTCGGACGGAGGAGGGTTCAAATTTCTATGGAACAAATGAAAGATATCCCTAAACATCGTCGAACAAATATACGATCCTTGGCAAAGGTTTTGAATGTGCTGAAATCAACATTGCATGGAAGAATCAAAGAAGGGTATATACGAGCGCACTCAAATGCCGTAAAACCGTTCTTAACGGATGAGAATAAGAAAGCACGACTAGGATCTTGTCTATCAATTATTGTTAAAGGTACACTTGAATCTAAACCTTTATTCGTTAACATGCAAGACCAAATCCATATTGATGATAAATGGTTTTTATATGTCCAAGACGTCACAAAAATATTACCTTAATTGTGATGAAAAAGAGTCATATCGCACATGTAAAAGTAAGAGGTATGTTACAAAGATAATATTTTTGGCTGCCGTTGCTCGTCCATGGTTTGATGATGTCACAAACACAAAATTTGATGGGAAAATCGGGATTTGGCCATTTATTTTTAAATAAGCGGCTAAGCAAAGAAGCAAAAATCGTACAACCGGAACTATGGAGACAAAGTCGATTTTATCAATCACCAAGATGTTATCCGGAGTTGTTTGATCGAAAAATTATTGTCGGCGATTAAAGAAAAATGGCCATCTTCTGGTAGTAAGACGATTTTCATTCAACAA
This sequence comes from Phtheirospermum japonicum, assembly GCA_014905375.1. NCBI lineage: Eukaryota > Viridiplantae > Streptophyta > Magnoliopsida > Lamiales > Orobanchaceae > Phtheirospermum > Phtheirospermum japonicum. The sequence continues at coordinate 1,592,812 of BMAC01000205.1, read as the reverse complement.
GATAATGCTAAACCTCACTTAAATATTAATGAAGTGGAGTTTCTAGAAGCCTGCGAGAAAATATGGCCTTGACGTTCGTTTAACTTGTCAACCTCCGAATAGTCCCGACATGAATGTGTTGGATCTAGGTTTCTTTAGAGCTATTGACTCGCTACAACACCAGGAGGCTCCATCAACAATTGATGAACTCATTGCTGCTGTGGAGAATGTATTTGGAATATTTTTAGCCCAAGAGTTGAACAATGTGTTTTTTACTTTACAATCATGCATGGTTGAAGTGATGAAGAATCTTGGATGTAATAACTACAAAATCCCACATATGAACAAACATAAGCTTCATAAGAAGTGGGCAGCTACCAGAGTGCATTGACTGTGATGTCGAGATTCTTGCAGCGGCAAGAGCTATTTATGGCGAACAAGTTCAAGATGGAGATATTAGATGAAAATCAAATTAAAAAGAAATAATTGCAAAATTGTAAGCAGACCAATGGATGCAATATATTTCATTATCAACTTGAATGAAAATTTAATGCTCACATCATTTTACAAGTACTGACAAAGTTTTGTCTTTCAAATCTTAAAAGAACTCTGGTAGATAAATTTTCAGCATTTGAGAAATCACAAGCTCTTTTTCTTGAGCTGCTGAAATGTAACCTTCTTTAGTTGGCTCTGCATTTAAATCTAACATTGGCTTCATGCGTGCATTTAAATCTAACACCGACTTCCCGCGTTTGTTCAAGCATCTAGTGCAAATGTAACCTTCTTCGACCGGTAATGCGTTTAAGTCTAATATTGACTTCATGTGTATGTCCAAGTTGGGCTGTTGAACTTCCAGAATTTTGGATGAATGTTGAAGCGTATCTTGTTTTTCCTCTTCCATTATTTCAAACCAGACCAATTGAATGAAGGTGTTTGAAAGATAATTTGAGAAATTTAACTTTTCATGTCACTGCATTAAGTTTTTATTTATACAGAAAGGTAATGAAGTGTTGGGAGTGATTATATTCATAAATCCTTTTTTTTTTTTTTTGACGTGAAGGAACTTGAAGTTGAAAGGACACATATACTTGCTTTAACCTTTAGTATTCCACCCAAATAATTAAATAGGGGTATTCTAGTCATTTGTTGTATAATTAATACTCCTAAAAAGACACCGGACTATAATTTGGAACAAACGAAAAAGGAAAATATGTATATTCTTTCGAAACGGAGGAAGTATTAATAATTGTGTTTGTCAAGTAAAATTGACAATACAAATCAAAAGGATTACAAATTTTGTTTTAATTCATTTTTAGAATACGAATCTTGAATATATGACAAACGTTTATCATTTAAATTATATATTTATAATTATTATATTATATGTATAAGTATGTGGAGGTGTAGAAACGGTTATAACCACCCGGTTAATTAACCGGCCCGAAGTTAATCGTAATCTAGCCGGCGGTGAACCGGTTAAGGTTACGGTTAAGACCCGTTAATCGAACCGGCGATTAACTGGCGATTTTTTTTTAATTAAAAAAACTGAATTTAAGATTTTAAATAATTTGAAAAACTAGCCGTTATACCGTCGGTTTCGGTTAACCGATTTAACCGCCGACAAATTTTTATTTTTATTTTTTAAAATTTTGATTAACCGACGATTACAGTTAGCCTGTAACCTAACCGTCGACTTCCGGTTGACTGTTACGATCTTAACCGTAACCGATTTGACACATCAATAATATGGGACGGATTGAATACTAAAATACTCATAATCATAATCATCCCATCGAATATTGTGAATATTTATCCATACTCCTTATATGGATAATTCCTACAAATGAATAATTTTTACAGATACAAATTAGATTTATTATCCATAGTTATCCCTGTAAATACTTGTCCACGTTGAACATCATGAGTTAATTATGCATTGTCAATAAATAGTAATAATAATTAAACATTAAAATATATCCTAATGCGAACATTCTAAAAAGAGGTGAAATAAAAAGAGAAATATTATTATTCTTTTGCTACTTATTATTATTTTTAATTAAATATCTTGCACTACAATACAATAGAAGTAACAGCCTAACTAAAACTTGCAGATAACCTATTTAACAAGGATGTGTCCATAAATCAACCACCCTTAATACATTAATAATATTATTAAGTTTTTTAGGCATTAGTCAATGTAGAACTTTCACCCTCCTTTCGATGTGGCTACACGTACGAGGAACATCAATAGTGACAGAAAAAAAAAACAATTGTTAACTTATAGACAACAAAAACCGTACCTAATTTTTCACAATATTAGTGTGCTTGCAATTATATTTTATACACAATTAATTTACTTTCAACTACTTATCTAACACATAATATCTCTTAATTTAATTTGCATACACTGTTAACTTCTAATTCTTAACTATTTATCACTTTCATAACAATAAATCATTTTCCATTATCTTAGAAATGTCAACAAACAATTCTTCAAAAGGAAGATTATAAAAAATAAAAAAAATAAAATATTGGAGTTTGGTAGTGCTATTTGATATTCTCAACCAACTTAAAGGATTGTGACAAAAATAGTGCTAATGTAAGAAAATTGGTTAGCTAGACTTATTCATAATTAGGTGCTCTCTCTAAAATAATCATGTCATTCGTATTTTAACAATATAAGTGGACAATTTGGTGTTGTTACTTTATTACAATCACAAGTGAGGAATCTATAAAATATTTGGTCTCATAATTGATAGATTCTTTTTGGTTAACTGGACAGCTTCTTCAAGTACATTTCATAGTTAGAAATTCAAGTTCTTAATTTCCTTTTCTTTTACTGTAGTTTGGAACTTGACAAAAATTTAAGAATTTGTATGTCTTAATTTTGATGCTTCTAGAAAAATTCTGCTTATTGAACAGGTATTTTCATATTAAGCTATTAGAACCATCCGTACAACTACATGACCTCATTTTTATAGTATAATTTTGCCAAGATTGCAATTTGACAATAATCTAATAATTTGCATTCCAGAATTTTAAATAAGTCGTAGTGTATACTATTACTATCAAATTAAAATTGACCTTGAAACTCAAACAACCCAACTTACAATTTTATCCTCTTGACATTTAGGACAAATTAGTTCTTTTATTTAGAAAATTCATAAAATCCCTTGTTGATATAACCATGGCCTTGTTGGAAGAGCATGGAGTAATTATGTGCGGTTGTGGTGCTTTTAATTTTATTTTAATTCTCGCAAATAATTACTCACAGACATTAACTAAGCTTTCTGGATCTACATCCACCAATTGGGTACTGGAATTATTCTTTATCATTTTTATTGGAACTCAGAACATGAAAAGATTGTTGATTTAATTATTACACCGTTTAGTTATCTACTTGCTGAGTGCATCTCATGTTATTGTTTATTCTTTCCGCTCGTCTTTTTTTTTTAACGATGTTTCAAATATATTTCATTTTTTATATTTAATATTATTTTATCTAATATTGTATTATTATAATTTTATTTAATATAAAACTTGGAATTATTAAATCCTACTAAATAAGACTAAATTAAGAATATTTTTGTATATTTGTTATTTTCCAATATATTTTGTTAATATTTATGAAAATCAACACTTAAATTATATAAATAAGACGGATTGAATATATCATAAGCTTTGGAATTTATATACATTGTATTTATAGATTGTACTTTAAAAAATGTGCAGCGCGAATCTATTTTTATGGTGTATTTTTATATGATACATTAATACATTAAATAATCATCACTTGTGTAATTTAACATCATATTATAAACGTTATATAATTATATCGGAATTCGCTCGGTTTGCTTATATCGACGTTACTTGGGATATATTACATTATGAAATATCTAAAACATCATTATCTTCATGTTTTAGGGGACAAGACAAGACAAAATCTATTGGAGTATTCAATTTTATTTTTTGTTTTTTATAATGGGACAATTCCTATATAATCAATTAGGAAAGCATTTTAATACAAAAAGTCATTTGAAATTATAATTTCTCATTTAACTTAAATTATTATAAGAGTACAAATTTACAATTACTAACCAATTTTTTTTCTTTTTATTTATTTATTTTTTCTCATATTTAATTAAACTAAAATTCATACAATTTCAAGTTAATTCCATATTACATATTGTTTTCATACTACTATCTCTCTCTCATACACACACGGGCTTCAAATTATCGTTAATGTAGAAAACAACTTTTAGTCTCTTGAAATTGTAGGGTTGTCACCGCATAATATGTTACAGTTGATGTGGAACAAAATCAGATTTATCAGATAATCGAGCTTCTCCGGCAAGTATCCTGCAATGTCGACGTGGTTGATGTTGATTCCGGACACCATTCTCACAACTGCTTGTGATAATCAACCGACAACAATGGAAATCTCTATATGATATGTATGTCCTCGTGTGTGTATGTGTATTTATCATCTCTACTCGATTTAAAACTCCATGTTGTGTGTGCATTTTTTAGAATATCAAGGGCAATGGGAAATTCAAACAACCCAAACTTAAAAAATATAAAAGTATTCAATATAGTTAAAATCAAAAAATATGAGTTTCTCGCACCAATCTATTCTTGCTTTCGTCCAACTATGAAGACACAATTTGCTATGTTGAGACCATAAATCTCATCGGTGAGACAAATCTAAAACTCAAACAACCACTAGATACACGCCTTTATTATGATGATTGCCTGCGATAATCATTTTACTATGAGATAATTTTCGAAAAAAATGATAAGATGTATTGTCATTGCCATATATATATTCTTATTAACTTTTAAAAAAAGAATTACATTGGCCAATTTGTCCAAATCTACTAGAAACGTAACACCAGTCAATTTTTCTATTTGCACTCTTCAAATTATAGAGTTTTTTTCTTGTTTTGTCAACTTAACTTTAAAAACACATATTATGTTATTTGAATTATATGACTTACACTTTATCCCTTGGTTCATAGTAAGTTCAGTCAACTCTTAAAGTTAAGTGAAACATATTCAAACTTTAAGTATGCGTTCCAATACGTAGTAGGCAAAAATACAGCAATTCGGTAAAATGTAATTATTTCAATTAATAACTGACCCAAATTGGAATGTTCACCAACTGTTAAAAACCGCCAACTGGAAAACATTAATAGAACCTTCTATTTTAATTAAGAGTTCTGGTGAAAGTACTTATAAAAACATATAGAATAATACGATGTTTATCTAAATTAGTCATCAAATGTATTTGAAGTTCTCTAAGATTAAAATGTTATAAGAAATTCTGATATGGAGACAAATGTACTGGGAATGTGTAATAATATTTAATTGAATTTTTTTAATATTTTATTTAAATGAATTTGAAAGAATAGGAGTGGACTTAAACCTAAGAGGCTAACATAGGTGTGCCAGATATTTTGGTAAATTAATATATTCGTTTGTGCAATAATGCTAACTCAATTTTATTGAATTTTAAAGACTAAATTAGTGCAATCTCCCTATGAACCCTATACTGTTACGTGACTTGGTCTCATTATAATTTGATTTCATGTTTCAACAGTATTAACTGTATAGCTTGGTGCTATATTTTCGAATTAATAATGTTGACTTAATGAAGTCGGGTAAGTTTGCACTAGTTACATTCATTTCTTTTAATTATTTCTCTTTCAATTTGTCTATATGAGACTGGAGGCGTGATAGAAAATTCTTTTACACCTTTTTGTGACACTTGGAATAAATCAAGACGACTATATTTGCATAATAAGAAATAAGATTTATAATTAACACATGTTAAGAAGGTCGATAATGTTCGCAACATGTTTAAAGTCCTATATGCAAAATATCTTCAATATTCTTGTGTGGTGATAAATTGATACTATTAATTATTATTATTAAAATGGACCAAATCCCGTAGAATGTGTCAATGGACGGATTTGGGCCTTCATTCTCTAAACTCGTTTAATCGCAGACCCTCTCTGTTCAGTTAGGACCGTGAATTTTTACAGGCCAAGAGCAGGTTTCACTTTTTTTTTTTTTAATATTTATTATAAATTTATAATTAGAAAACACATAGGTTCAAGTTAAATTAAATTTTATTATTTACGGTAAATGATGTATTTATTAAGGACGAATTTGTCTACAATAGCTCTTTATCTTCTATTACCAGCTTTGCTTCTCGAAAATGATCGCTTAGTTTTGAAAATTGTTATACTTTTTGAACTCTTGTAAATTCAAGTAAAAATTGATAAGAAGAAAAAAAAAACAAGAAAAACTAAAAACAATGACCTAGTCAAGTGAATCAAATAAACTTTAGATATTATAGTTTTTTGATTTAATCATAAAAATGAACATTTATTAAAAAAAATATTAAAAGATTGCTCAGCCCGCGGGCCTACTATCACGGGCCGTATACTTGGGTTCCTGGCCCCACGTTTTAGGACGCCCGCAACGGGCCTGTGTGGACGGATCGGACTGATCCGTTTGACAGTAATACCATTTACTATTGAATGTGTCATTTACTCTCCAACAAAATTTTTAACTTACACAATTTAACTTCAATTGTTGCTGAAAATTTGAACTTTATTTGAAGATTTTTTAAAATTCTGGTCAAATTAACTAATTTTGACATTTTTGGAGGTCAAAATGCAAAATATCTTAAATATGTTAGGGTAATTGAAAGATAGTATTAGTTATAATTTAATATTATTATTTTTTATTTTTAAAATAACTTCATATTGATAAAGCAAAATTTCTTTTATTTTTATAAACTCTTTTGTTTATTTTTGTCACCTTAGCATAATTATTTGCACTATCTCTATCTTACCACCCCTCCTGACATATTAAGAGTATTTTGTATTTTAGCACCTCAAAAAAGTCAAAATTCGTTAATTCGAATTAACGAAAATTTGCAAATTAAGAGATCATGTGTTAGTCAGTGATCACGGAACAAATCACAAGACAACCATTGAATTTAAATTTCATAAATTAAAATTTTATTGAAATATAAATAACACCTTTCATAATTACTATTTAATATCTTACCACCATTCAAATATAGTCTTTTGCATTTTAGCCATGTTTACAATAACGAAGAAACCAATCCCACACTAAAAAAAATGAGGGATCCTTAAGCTGTTTGAGGATGATGAGCTTAAATAATTTAATAGATATTACTCATATATATACTAATAAGATACATCTATTTATTTAGCCCATCTTGTTTGTCCTTCTTTATTATTATTATTATTATTATTATTTGGGCGCGGATATACGCACCCCAAAAACTTATGAGTTTACTCCAAATTATTTTAGACAAAAATAAACCTTAATGAAAAGACTGAAATAACCCTACTCACAATATATAATTAAAATTAAAAAAATAAAATTAATATAATTATATAAACATTAATATATATATATATATATATATATATATATATATATATATATATATATATATATATATATATATATACCATGTGAGGATATACGCACCCCAAAATACTATTAGTTAACCCCAAAACAGAAATATATTAAATCCTCGTAACTTTTTCTTCATCCCCAAAACCTATTTCAATACCTAAAAAAAATTCACATTAAAACTTGTAAGAATGGAGGATAATGATAAGAACAAGATAAATAATGTTATTATTCTTAACATCTATCTGTTTTAGTCATTTTTTTTTCTTTTTTTTTTGGTGTATTACTATTTATTGGGTTGAAAATCACGAATATGTTCGATCTGGTTTTAATGAACAACTGATGTATGTTCGAAAGTTCTGACCGAACATTATACATATGTTCGAATATATTATTTGAACACTTGCATATTGTTCGAATTATATTTATGAACATGGCCTATATGTTCGAAATTTTCGACCGAACAGATGGCTCTGGTTCTACGAACCAGAGTAGAACACGGTAATTTCTTTCAAAAACTTCAAACCCTAACCTAATAAGTGAATCAAACCCAATGAGAAACTTATCCCGTACGTTTGATGACTCACCCCGTTCCATTCTTCCTCTCGTTAAATTATATGGATTTTTCAAAGCATCTTTTTCTTCCCTTTTTTCCCTCTTTTTTTCCTCTGCCTGCGTTTTATTTATTCTTCGCAGTTTCTTTATCTCTCACTTTCTTTTTCTTTTCTTTTTCAATTTATTATTATTCTTTTTATTTTAATTTATTATTATATTATATATTATATTAAATATGGGTAAAATAGGGTGTTTGTGGGGTTGATTTAGTAAAAAAAAACACATTTTAAAAAATTTTGGGGTGTTCTTATTATTTGGGGTCAACTCATAAATTATTGGGGTGCGTATATCCGCGCCCTTATTATTTTTCAATTTGTCATGGTTATCACTTATCATGTCTATGCTTTTAAAATGACCCACATTTATTCCTCCGTTTATATAATATGAACTCTTGTTAAGACTCATACAAGTCAGCTAATTTGATGGGCAATTGCTGTCTTGAGTACAAAATATTATTTTTATTTGGATCTCATATTTAATCATCAAATCTAATGAAAATTCCCAACAAAATAAATAAATATTAAAATAACGAGCAAACTATATGAAAAATCAATTTAAAAGAGAGAGAGAGAGAGCATTATACAAATAAATACACACGCGCACACAAACACACCCATATGGCTATTCTCAAGTTCCAGGAGCCCACCGGAAAAATGACGCAACTCTGCCGGAAAATCGTCCACGTCAACATCCGATGGAGGATAACAGAAAAAGTCGCAATTTTCCGGCGTTTTTTCAGGCTCATCTGGGACAGACTCCTGGTATGCTCAACGAGGATGCCTAATAATAATAAACCCCGATACAGAAAATTGTTCCCCAGAAAAAACACTTTTCCTCCATCAATGGACTCTGTTTTCGAAAGCGACCCCAATACGACGCCGTCTAGCAGCGGTTATGACACCGACTCTGATTTGGTCTCCTTGAAGATCAGTATACTGGGTGATTGCCAGATTGGCAAAACCAGTTTCCTGGTAATTTTATTTATTTTTATTTTTTTTGCTTTAAAAAAAGAAAAATAATTTTCTGGGCCCAATTACTTGATTTTTTAATTTATTATTTTCAGTTAAAGTATGTGGGAGATGAAGAAGAAAAAAGGAGTTTGCAGATGAAAGGGCTAAATGTAATGGATAAATTAATGTGTATTCAGGGTGCAAGAATTGCTTTCAAAATATGGGATGTTGGAGGTTTGTTTTGTTTCTTGAATTTATACTATTTCTTTTTGTTTATTAAGAATTTGAAGCTTATTAATTATTTCTTGTTTTCTTGATGTTCCAAAATGAATTGATGCAGGTGACAACATGTCATTTGATCAAGTTCCAATAGCCTGCAAAGATGCTGTAGCTATTTTTTTCATGTTTGATCTAACCAGTAGATGTACACTTAACAGGTACAAAAATCTGCTCATAATATTTCTTAAATTAAGGTAATTTAAATAAATATATAAATACCTAAATACCCCTTAAAAGGATAATTGATTTTTCTTTTTTTGGAAATTAGAATGAACTAGAGGTAATTTTAACAATTTAATCCATTAAAATTTGAAATATTCAATTGTCTATTATTTGCAGCATAATTGGATGGTACAATGAAGCAAGAAAGTGGAATCAGGTACCAAACATGACTTTCACTTTAATCTTACTATTATATTCAATACTGCTGCTAGTTTCTCAAAAGTAGTACCCTTTAGCAACATCCAATCCAATGCCTCTTCTTTTTTTTCTTTTTCTTTTTAATTTTATTTTACTTTTTTTCTTTTAAAGGCCCTGTGACCGACCACCATTAAAGCTGAGTGATTTAACTCGTTTCAGAAAAAGTTATTATACAACAGGAAATAATTTCAGTAGGTTGTTTGGGGGTTTTAAGGGGTGGGTAAGATATTTAGGTAGAGCCGGGCCCGACCTATAGACCAAACGTTCTCGAAATAAAGTACTCCCTTTCTGTTAAAGTCGGGCCGGGCTGATTCAGTATTCTTAAGATTAAGATTGGAAATATTTTGAATTGGTTAATTTTATTTTTTAATATACTGTATTTGGAAAAAAAAATTCGTAAGGGATGCATGTTTGGATTGATTACGTAACTGTGTGAGTGTTTGACTAGTACACTCTCTTTGACTAAAAACAACATAGAATTAGAAAAGTCTAATCAAAACTAGTTCTTGCAACCTCGTGAATAGAGAAATGAAGTTCCCCGATGCTGGAAAATCCTAAGCCCAATTTGGCTCTATTCACCAAAAAAGAATCGTTGAATTATCTCGAGGGAAAAAAAAAAAAGAAAAGAAAAGTAAAATAGTGCATTTGGCAATTTGGCAATTTGGCATCATCATTTTTTTGAGTCGTGATAAATAAAAGTCTATGAAGTATATATATCCATATCACGAGTGATAGTGATGTTTCGATACTATTGTTATGTAAAACATGTGTAAAGAGATTCTTATTCGGAATATCTAAAGTCTGGTGTTAAAACTTAGCCATTTTAGTTTTATTCTGATTTCATTTATGTTTTTTTTCTTATTTTAATTTATTTGCAGACTGCAATTCCCGTACTAATAGGGACCAAATTTGACGATTTTGTCCAACTTCCACCCGATATTCAATGGACTGTCATCACTCAGGTGTGTGTGTGTGTGTTAATTAGATAATTAAGTGTGTTTTTAATTAGATTAAATCGTGATGGTAGTTTCTACCTACAATGACACGATGATAATAAAACATCTTAAATAATTTGGTCCCACAAATGTTTCTTATTACATATTCAAGATGATCCAATGCGATATTATTTTGTATATAGTCAAAATTAATATCTAATTAGATTTTGTGTATGTATGACGCAGGCACGAGCATATGCAAGAGCGATGAAAGCAACCTTATTCTTTTCAAGTGCAACACATAACATAAATGTAAACAAGATCTTCAAGTTTATCATGGCTAAGCTCTTTAACTTGCCTTGGACTGTCAAGAGAAATTTGACTATCGGCGAACCCATTATTGACTTCTAATAAATTCTCTCTTTTTGTATAGATTCACAATTTAATTGTTAAATTAGAGTAAATATCACATTCTCAACATTCTGTTATTGGAAAATCCATATCCAGATACAATTATTCAATAGTCATGGTTTCTTCAAGTAAATATTAAACAGATAAAAACTATACAATACCAATTTTGATTCTTGTATGCTGGAAAAGAAACCATTAATAATCAAACATAATTACTATTCGTCGATCTAGGTAGGCTGATAAACATCGTTACAACTTGCAACAAGTTCAGTTAATAAGAGCTACTACTCTTAAAGCATCAAAATAATCAAACATGAAGCAATTTGGGAAAAATTCAACTTGGTGCAAGTTTCAGGAGCTAATAGACAAAGACTCTCACTTCATCCGCAAAAAGAAAAAGAACACAAATTACACCACATTTTTAATCCCACTTAGTTTCATCAATTTACAACTGTGTAAGGGACCCTACAATTCATCAAGTGCAAATTATCCATATAATTTACCAGAAAACAGAAACCTGATCAAAGTGATAAACCATGGCATATGGGTTTAAAAATGTAAATGTGAACATACTCGGGAGACGATGTCTCTCCTCTGAATCTTTTAAAGTACTTTGCATATTCGAAAACGTGACTTTCTCTACTCAATTGCTTTTGACGAGACCTGATGAAGCATGCATTATCCAGAAGAATTCTCATGTAGCAGAACATATTCGCGGCTGCAAAATCATAAGTTGGAACATTAGAGTAAAAAACTTGGCAAAATTGGGAGGCTCATGAATATATACTTAACAAGAAATAGAAAATAGATTAAAAAACAATTGATTTCTCAAAAAGTATATTTGACCCAATTAAAAAACAAAAAAACATTTTGTCGAAATATTGAGTAGAGAAGCCCAGCTATCCAATTGACTTCGATAATCTCATAACTAACCACTTCATTCGATTAAAACATGAGAAAAAATATTTCCAACTTTAGGTTATTTAACCAGCCAACCCACTAAAATGTATATGCATCATTGTAAACCAATTTTTCTGGTCCAACTGTAATGAGTTTTCATACCACGAGCTTGTAGCTCAAGTGGTATCATTAACCCTTTATAAGGGTGTTGACAAGGGTTCGAACCCTAGACCTCTCAAGTTATTTGAGATTAATCTTCTACTTTCCAACCACTTGACCCAACTTATTAAAAAAAACTGTAATGAGTTTTCATGAGAACCAACGATTCCAAATTCCCATCCAAAACAAGTTTCAAGCCCTATCCATTTGGGCTTAATGATATAGATGTATTGCTACTAAGAAAGATAAGGACCAACCCAAATAGACTCCTTGACAAACTAAAACAAAGTAATAATAAAACATAAATTAAACCAAACACATGATTTGCTTGAATTAGCCAAAAAAAATGTAGATATCAAGCGAGAAAACTGTCATATAATAAATCTACAATCAAGCACACATTATGACGACCGTGTAAAGAAGCTTACCTGCTGTTACCAAACTTGATAGTATCTTTTTCAAACAGTTCATAGTATCGTTGAGGTTCCATTTGATTATCCTGCGAAAGAGAAACTTAAAGAAGTTAAATGCATAACCAGAATTCATGTTCGTCTCAATCAAAAAATAAATAAAAAAAATCATAGAAACATTCCTATAAACTGCTCACATTAATGAAGGTTCCATTTGTGCTCCCAAGATCCATCATATACGGCCTAGTTACATTGCAAAAAATGTCAGACCTAATCAGTCAGGCTTAACAAAAATTATGTCATGTAATTTCCAATCAGGGTGTCGAAAAACAGAGATTGTAAGTCGCACCTCACTCGTTTTGACATGGTACCGTCTGGGTTCTCCTCCTCCACTTGCCTGCAAAATAAGAACCCACAGAAAATAACTACTTACTATATACTAATAAAAACAAGTGAGAAAAATAAAATATCCAAATAATGGTATCCTACCGGTACTGAAGCACGGCATGCTGTTTGCTGCAGGAAGGGTGGTCTGTAGGAATATCTGCAACTCGCCTCTCTCTACCAAAAAGATAGCAACTTTGACGATGTACATAAAGAGGTTCTGCACGTTAAGAGGGTTAATGGTAAAAGCTTCCTGATGTACAAAAAGAGTAAAATTCTCAAGTATTCAAAAGCTCAAACATCATTGACAAGAATATTAAGGCAATATGTCTACGACTGAATTTGAATGTCAAGGTGAAACGATAATCAATGGAGACTAATTAGCGGCATTATCGTATATCAAACATAGATTTACCAGTAAGCGCTTCACCACCCTTGAAAACGTACAATCGCCACCTTATTTCTGGTTTTCGAGCATCGGGTGGCTCGTTAAACAGCAGCGTTACACCTGATAAAGCCTTAAAGTGCATCAGAAACAATTCAAAATAAAGAATAAATAAATAGAAAGGAAATTAGACTTAACATAAACAAGATCGGTAATATGTCCGTTTAACTTCTTCATAGTGACCAACATTTTCATGTATTTATCTCATAGTTATAAATTGGATTTCTGATCATTGCATGATGTCACAAAACTAACACCAGACAATGTGATACAATACAATGAAAGCAACTGTGAGAACACGAGAAAAAAAAAGGCGTATAAAAAAATTTGTGGTTAGAGTGATGAAAATTTATCTAAATAAGAAAAGGTAGCCCAAGAATCACCTCTGACTCGATTTGTCTCGGCAGCAAGTTTTCCTGACAGCTCAAATGAAGGCTTTTGCTGCACATTGCAATGAAAACTAATAATTAAAATTTCAATCAGCAGTGTCATTAAATAGCAAAGTAATGAAGTACTCTACAATATAATGCACACAGTAACGCATTACACAACAGTTCATGGATAGAGTGTCATCTTCATTTCAATTTATGTGAAGGTATAAGAGAAAATGAATAAATATAGAAAAATATCATAATCAATAGTAACTCAAAGTGAAAAGGAGGTACTTTTTCCTTTGCATCCAGTGTCTCTTCAACAGCCTTCATTTTAGCAACTGAATCACTGTCTCCGTTCCTGCTAAACCAAAGGATGTAACAGTGTCGGAAGATGTCAGAAGAATTAAATAAAGAAAAAAAAGTCTAAGAAAATGCTACAATGAATCTAAAAGAGAAGAAACCAGAAAAGAAAACAAGAAAGACTAAATTTGAACAGTTAGTATGCCAGGTCTGAATCAAAATTTGGTTTAATCTACTTCTAATCAGGGTTTAGTAGGAGGAAGGAGAAGGAGACCACACAGAAACCAATTAAATAAATTTCTGATTTTGAGAAAAGTAGCTCACCGCTGCTCAGAATCTCTTGAATTTGTCCGCTGCAAAAGATTAGGGAAATGATTAGGTAATTTCACAATTAAACCAGAAATTCTATCCGGAAAAAGAAATCAACACCCCATTTGAGGCTATTCAGAGACATGGTTAACTACAACTAAAGACATTCAATAAGATCAAATACAACACTTGCCCACAAGAATTCGACAATCATGGTAAAGCATATTTTCTGCATTAACATTAAATTAAATTGACACAAAATACTAAGCATGTTATGTTGAAAACATCTTTAAAATTACTAAAATAGTTAAGGATAAAACTTCAAAAAACACGAAGAGGCACAGTACCATGCGTCATCATATGTGATATGTTAGAGAGATGATGCATATCAATACAATTTTTTTACAACTTAGATATTGGTGTCTGTCATAAGATTAAAGATTAAAAATTGGTTTATGTGTGGGAAAAAACTCCATTTGTTACCCATGTACAGGAAGCAACCTAAACTAGTCTCTCAAAGATCACAAAAGGAATCTAAGATAAAGGGATAAATATAATACAATTAATATTCTAATTCCATTTCAAAAACATGGTCGATAATAAAGCATCTGGCACCAATTTCCCGAGTTTAGCAAGATTAACAATTTAACAAAATAGCATGCAAGATATGAGAAGTAGCAGGGAGCAGATATCACCAGACACCTCGTTACGTCCTCGATTATCAGGCGATCTTGATCTTCGTTGACCCCTGTGATGTCGATCAGAAGGCGAATGCGAACGCCCGCGCTTCGATTTCGAAGCATTTCCGACTGCATTCCGTTCGGACCTTCTATCTTTTTTGTCATCCTTTTCCTCATGCGCAGCCCTGTCGCCCTTCCTCCCGTGGTTGTTTTTTTCGCGTTCCCTCTCGCTCCCTTTTTGAGCATCTCGTTCGGCCGTAACTCTCTTTAACCTTTTACTACGTGGCGAAGGAGAGGGAGATACAGAAGACCTAGGCTTCACTCGTTTAGGGGACCTCGTTCGAGAAGATGGTTTCTCTCTGGGAGGCGAGAGAGGTGGTGAAGGCCTCGATTTCTCTTGTTTCGGTGACCTGTTTCGGTTTGACGGTTTTTGTCTAATGGGAGAACGAGATATGGCAGGTTTTTCCCTCGCAGGGGACTTTGACCTAGCACGTTTTGGTGACCTATTGCGGGTTGAGAGCTTATCCGAATTTGAGCTACGGTGTCGAGCAGGCGATTTTTCCCTTCGTGTGGGGCTCTTCCTGCGAGGAGACACGTGGGCCCGGACTGGAGATTCGGAATTGTGGCGCCCCATTGAAGATAATTACATCAAAAAATCATCTGAGAAAAATAGATACAGGAAAAAATCATGTAAGAAGCACATTATACAATAAAATGATAATAATCATAAAGAGACAAGGAACAAAAAAATTATACACACACACACGCACCAAGAAAAATCCATTCTTGTTATAGTAAACATGGCTTAAAAAGTCATATTCACTCTTTCTCAAGCTCAATAGGTACAATTGAATTAGTGTTGTGATTAACTGGGAAGAAAACGAACATCCTTCAAATTTGCCTTTGTGTACAATTAATGGTTCTCAATATTAAGTTTAAGCTAGCACCCAAAAAAATAAAAAAAATAAAAATCCATAGCTCAACAACTGAACGGAAATATTGCACCACAAAATGTATAACAGAGCAAATTCAGAAAACCTACCCAAATTATTCACGGATAAAAACATTTGATGAAACGAGTACTTGAAGGAAGACAATGCAGTATGAAATTGCAAACCGTAGCTGAACTCAGACCAATAAC
Organism: Phtheirospermum japonicum; assembly: GCA_014905375.1. NCBI lineage: Eukaryota > Viridiplantae > Streptophyta > Magnoliopsida > Lamiales > Orobanchaceae > Phtheirospermum > Phtheirospermum japonicum. Next base: position 1,576,663 of record BMAC01000205.1, on the reverse strand, counting down.
ATGGAAAATATAACTCCGTATTTTTTACGAATCAAGGTATTATCACAGACAAATTTTCTCATAATTTGAGCAATAAAAAAGAAAATTGAGCCCAGCGATTGAGAAAAAAATTGAAGTGTGCACCAGCAATTACCTCAGAATTTGAAAATAGATATGAAATTATTGCAAAGGATTAGGGCTTCGTGTTGCTTCGCTGAAGATACAGACAGGAGAAGAATATATCCAGTGCAGGTATGCAACCTTTAAATCTTACGGACTTACGGTATTTATGTAGCTGTGGGCTGGGCTGTTGGGTAACGAATCAACGTGGCTTTTGCGCACTTTATCCTCATGAGATGTAATCTCGGTTTTCTTGTTGGGCCATTCGTATTCTATTGTTGGGCCCTCTTTGCGTGTATTGTGTTTGTTTGTTTGTTTGCCTTTTGTTTTCTTGAGCAGTCGTTTATTGTGTTTTATTGGATAATAAAAAGAGGAAAGAATGCAGCAAGTTGGGCAAATTAATGCGTCAAATTCAAAGTACTTGTATGTATATTAATTAATAAATATGTGTATTAAATTATAATTTTTAATATTTAAAATTATGACTTTTGTGTGAAATTAACGAGTCTTTTGTATTTAGATTAATAAATTTTAATGAAACTTTAGTATATAAACCGATAACATTATAATTAATGAACTTTTGTATCAAGTGCATGTTGCAATATAATGTAACATATTGATAAAACCAAGATTGGTTACCAAGAATAGAGGGCACTAAACTCAAATTTGAGATCAACGACTTAAAATAGCTTCTTAATACGTCACAGCGACCTGATAATCCTCCAAAAATCCTCCTGGCGACCTAGCCGATCCTACAAAAATAACACCTTCAGCCAAGGCGGGGGGCGGCCCCGGCGACGGACCTCCGATACTTAAGTTAGATAATGCGAGAGAGAATTCAAGAGATCAATCCGTCATAAAACAACCTTAAAATAAAAGAGAGGTATGCACCCCTTTTATAGAGACAAGAGAAGTGCTCCCCAAGTCAGGGTTTCCTTCTCCCACCACAATTCCATAAATACCGTGACCGACTGAGAATTAAGATTTCTCCCGTATGTTAAGTTCCCATAAGTAATGAATCTCTCGCCTAAATTATCAGAATAGGCCTGAGCCTATAATTCTTTCCATATAGTTTGTCGGGACCCCATAAGACCATCCACGAGCCCATCTATAAAGTCCATGACCGAGCTAACAGAATGCGCCCAACACAAAAGTATAAGAGGTCGCGAACCTATATGAGAACTCATGCTCATACTCCAGGTCGCTACTCTACAAACCAGCTAGCTCGCCTCCCAGAAGAAATGCTCCTTCCAGATAACGAGGTCGCTTACCATAAATACCCACATTTATTATGTATGGGTTTTTAGTGCCGTATCAGCTAGTCCCTCATGTTCTAACTGATTGAGGTACGAAATCAAGTAGGACATGTAAACAGAAAGTTTAAAGAGCACAACCATCAAAAATAACAATAAGACAAACATAAATAAATCACTCTGCTATTTTAGAATAACCGAGCTCGATATACCGAGCTTTAATACCAACCATTCCATAAACATTTACCGGACAAGACTGCGACCTCCAAACAAAATCAGCTCGCTGAGCTCGCTCATCCTCCAAGAAGAATGCTCCTCTTGGAAGAAGAGATCTGCGAGTCCCCAGACCCATACCTGATGACCTAACACCATAGAGCCTTTAACCTGAAGTTATAATCAGGCACAATAACCCAAGAAAACAAAATCATACGCAGCCCCATAAAATCAAAACACGCTTTTCTCCACCCATCACGTCTCCTTAGAGATTCATTAAATGCATCCTGAAAAAGTATCAGACACGCGTCACCCGCCCATTTTCTCGTAGTATAATAAACGTCGTGGGCCCAAAATAAAAGGCCCAAAATATTCTGAAATAACCCTACCAACTTCCGCTCCAATCTGTCCCATTAGTTTTCTCGCCGCACAACACAAGTAAAAACCTTATTCTCTCCCCTCATTAGTCACTTTGCCAAAAACTCAAGTAAAAAATCGCCATTTTCGCTCTGCAGAAAAGCTCGCCCGTCTCCAATTTTCAGAAAATCATCAACAGCTCACCGCTCGTAGCTGACCTCCAGGATACCGAAAATGTGTAAGTCCTCTAAATCCCCCCTTTTCAATAATTTAATTTTGCTGCCATATATGTGTTGCATCCGCTGAGTTGTTGTATTTTATGTTGTTCCCCTCCCCGTATATTTTCTAATTGATGATGAAATTAGCATCCTCCAACCCCAATTCCCAAAATTCAAGCCTTTCCCCCAATTCAAACCCCACCGAAAACTCTTACATTCTCAAGAGAAGACGAAAGAAGCCCCCTTCTCCACCCTCCGGCCTCCACGACGAGCCAGAAGGCGACGTCAGATGGTCGGAGTTAGAAGCCCAGACTAGGGCTCACACCGATGCCCAAGCCCTCTTAGAGAATATACCAGAAGATCCATCTACAGCCACCTTGATCATTGTAGATATACCAGAGGGCATTCCTTTAGACAAACCTAACAACCCACCACCTTGCGAGCACTTCATAGAAAACCCGTAACTATAGTACCTTCCGCAAGTGCTGCTGACCTACCTCCCTCACACCTAACCACCAGGTCGGTCAAGGATAACTATTGATTACTCCCTGGTCCGGAAAAACTGGAAGAATTTCAACAAACCCATAACCTCCCTGAGACTGCAAAAATGGTCTTACCTGACCTTCTCCACTTAGACCCCATGAAACCTTCCCCAAGTCATATAACCCTTTTCGACGAGCTGCTTAGAGTGGGATTTAGGTTCCCTCCACACCAATTTTACATCGAGATCTCCCGCCTGTATAAAGTTTCCCTTTGCAATTGACCCCCACTATGAAATTTTTGGCGGGGTACGTTATATTATGTACATACTATAATACCCAACATGATCCAGGTTTTTTCCAATTTTGCTTTCAAATAAAATATCAACAAAATTTTTTTATCTTTCTGCCCGCTCGGGCCAATCTCGTTTCTTAATAAATCTCTCAAATAAAGTCCCCGAATGGAAGAAGAACTTCCTCTTCATTCACAACATGGAGAGCTGGCCTTTTCCGACCGAGCTACAATACCACACTCCCAAACAAAGCAAACACCCCACTCCCAAACACTGCCCAGTTTTGTACAAAAGGTATTCCGACCAGCTCACGGGATGGAGTAAGCGTCTATTCGACGTGGTGCTACTCACCAGCCGATCCAAAGTTTTCCGGTATATAGGCATCGACTCTCGTCCAGTCGACCCAGATCTTGCCCTGACTGAATCAGAGTTCGGTAGGTCTCCCATGTGTTATGACTTTACACCATCATCCATTGTTATAATTAAGTAATAACACCACTTTGCTATTGCAGTTGCATTTGTCAACAGGTGCGCCTCGCCGAGCTCTAAGGAGATCACAGAGCCAAGCAATCAGCAGCCCGCTATTACCCCCACACCTCCTTCCTCTGTCATCAATGTGGATGAAGTGCTAGATCAAGCCTTTGGAAAAGAGGCTGATCAGGATATGGAAGACGACCTTGAGGAGGTGCCGTTGGTGCAAAAATCCTCTAAGGGGGAAACGACCCCTTAAGCCCAAGGCTAAGAACCCCAGCTCTCAAGTCCAAAAATGCCGTCGCCTCCGCAAAATGTACGTTGTGACCTCCTCTAGCTCTCCAGACCTGGGCAAAGGACTAGCCCAGTTTGATAATGCCAAAGAGGTCCAGGCCTTCCTCGATGAGCGAATAATCAAACAGGTAATTTCTGAAAGTCGTTCTCCTTATCAAGATAATATTTGCAAACCCTTATAAAATGTTGTGGTGCAGCTGAGTCCCCTGGTTTCCAAGCTATCCGAGGAACTGATGGCTGGATCTGCGGAGAGCGAGCTCCAAAAGACATGCGACGAGCTGACCACCCAGACTGAGCAACAAACCCGATAGCTATCCCAGACTCAGGGAGAACTGGACGGCACGCTTCATTTGTTGAAAGCTCGCTAGGAAGAGATTCTCATCCTGAAGAGTTAGGTGAACAGTTTAAAGGATGAGACATCTCGCTTGGGGACCGAGGTCAAAGACACAACTCGGCAGGTCAAAGAGCTCAAAGCACAAACTCAAAAGCTCGAGGAGCAGAACCAGGCAGCGCACGAGCAAGGCATAGCTGAAGGTCGGTGGACCTTCCTTATGAGCGCAGTAGGCAAAAAGTTTGTGGGCGCATACCGGGAAGAGCTGCTGAAAGCTTACAAAATGTCTTCCATATATTTCGGCAAGATGGCTAGTGGCGCTCAAGAATGGGTTTTCAAGGCCGCCGGAATAATCAAGGACCAGGTCGTGACCTTAAATGTCACGTAAAACTCCAATGTGCCAGCCATCATTGACATGTTACCCCCATTTAGCACCTTCAAGGGAGACATGAACCAGCCGATCGATGCTGAGTGGTGGTTATCATGCCAAAGTCGAGCTGTTTTGTCCGCCAAACTTTCCTCCGAGCTGGACACGCCACTTGAAGACATTGTTCCTGCTGCTGGGCCGAGTACGACTTGATAGCTTGCTGCTTCCTTTAGTATTTCCAAACCTGTATCTTGCTCGCATAATTAACAATATTTACTCCTGTATGAACTCCACTTTTATTTATCGTATGAATAGCTAGTCCATTCCCAAACCATGTATAATCCTGCAATTTAAACCATGTAAAAACCAAAACATACACTATGTATAAAATACCCACAAGTTTAATACAGATCGCAGAAATCCATAACCAATCGCAATCATACTTCTCATCCCCCTAAGACCGTGAGGTCCAAGAGCCATAACAAACCACAAATCACAAACAACTCCATGGAGCTGGAACAAGCTCGCATATAAAGATATTAGCCTGCAAAGACAACCATCCATAACATAAGAACACCACAACTCGGCAAAGATATGTAAATCAAACATATCCTTCACAAACATGCAAAACATAATCAGACCCTTTAACCATGAAAATAATTCGCCAAATTTTATCATATATATATTGAAAAAGATGTCCGCCCCAAAAGGGTACATCATAAAACCATTGTCCACCCCTAAGGGTTTTAACTCAACCATTCTGCCCCGCAGGGTAATAAAACAACCGCCCCGAAGGATAAAATATAACCAACTCGCCTCGAAGGGTAACAAAACAACCGCCCCGAAGGGTAACACAATCAGCCCGCTCCGAAGGGTAATGAAACAATCGCCCTGTAGGGTAAAAACACAACTAGCCCGCCCCGAAGGGTAAAATATAAACTGCCCACCCCAAAGGGTAAAATATCATAGCCGCCCCGAAGGGTAAAAATACAACTAGCCCGCCCCAAAGGGTAAAACACCATCACGGCCCCGAAGGGTAAAACATCATCAGCCCGCCATCTAAGCGTAATATTTCTTTAAGTGACACACATTCCAGCGCCGAGGTAGAACTTTTCCTTTTGCATCTTCAAGTATATATGCTTCTCCTCGTAATACTTTCATCACTTTGAATGGCCCAACCCAATTTAGCTCCAGCTTCCTAGTCATACGCAATGCATCCGCCCGCCTCCATACCAAATCACCAACCTGAAAACAGCGATGCTTGACCCGTTTGTTAAAAGCAGCCTGTATCCTTTGTTTGTAATGTTCGACCCGGGCCGCAGCCTTATCTCGTATTTCATCAATCGTCTCAATTGCTCCCCGAGCCAACCTTTCATTTTCCTCCACATTAAATGCTGCTAAGCGCTGTGATCCACCTACTATCTCCGCTGGAATAACAACTTCCATCCCATAGACCAGACTGAACGACGACTCCCTTGTAGAAGTTCGGGGAGTTGTTCGATAAGCCCACAAGACCAACGCGAGCTCTTCTTCCTAAAGCCCACCTGCCTTTTCCAATCGTAGCTTAAAACCTTGTACAATGATATGGTTAGTAACCTCAACTTGCCCGTTAGTTTGGGGATGTGCCACAAAAGCTAATCGTTGCTTCATCCCCATCTCCTTGCACCAATCTCGAATTTTCTGCCCATTAAACTGGGTTCCATTGTCAGACACCAACACCCGTGGTACACCAAACCTGCAAAAAATATTGTTAAATATAAAATCCATCATATCCTGCTCGCTTATACCCGTAACCGCTTCAGCCTCTACCCACTTTGTGAAATAATCAACTGCCACCACCAAATATTCTTTATTGCCCGGAGCTTTTGGAAAAGGTCCCACAATATCAATCCCCCATTATGCGAACGGGCACGGCGAGCTCATAACCATCATCTCCTTGGCTGGTATATGGATAACCGGAGCATGCATCTGACACTTTTTACACGTTCTCACCATGTCCCTGGCCATACATTTCATTCCTGGCCAAAAGAAGTCAGTCCGTAATGTTATGCCAACCAACGCATTTCCCTTCGCATGATCACCACAATATCCCTCATGGATCTCTTTTAGCACCTCTAATCATTACACCTTAGCCAAGAATTTCAAAAAAGGTCCAAAGCACGACCTCTTGTACAACTCTTCATTTATAACGCAAAAACGAGCCGCTGTCTTAGTCTCCTTTGTTGTCAATCTCTCTGTACCCTCATTTGCCTTAACAAGAATATCCCAGATAGGTGTGCGCCAATCATTCTTAACTTCAAGCTCCATAATGTCCTTCCCTTTTTCCACACTACTATGACCCAACTCCATCAGCATGATTTTCCGAGTATCACAAGTCCCCAGTGCACCTACTATCCGAGCGAGCTGCTCAGCCCGAGTATTTTCAGCTCGCGGCAAGTGCTCTAATTTTAACTCCTCCAAACGTGTTACCTCCTCTCGTAATTTATTCAAGTATACCGCCATTCGTTCCTCCTTAGCTTCAAAAGAACCGTCGAACTGACGATCTATCAACTGGGAATCCGTGTATGCCCATACCCTTCTTGCTCCCAGATCACCCGCCATTTTGATACCCTGCAACACAGCTTCATACTCAGCCTCATTATTAGATGCCTTGTACCCCGTTTTAATCGCGAACTCCAAATTTTCTCCTTCCGGACTGGTTAACACAATACCCAGCCCTGCTCCAGATACCATAGTTGAGCCATCGGTATGCAACGTCCACGTCTTTATCTCGTCACTTGAATCAGATGGGCGCACAATCTTCTGCAAAAAGATCCGCCAACACTTGCGCTTTGATAGCTACCCTTGGTTCGTATACCACATCGTACTCGCTCAACTCCACAGCCCACTTCACCAACCTTCCAGATACATTTGGGTTACTCAGGACCTGTTTGAGAGCTAGATTAGTACGCACTTTCACCTTGTGGCTCAAGAAGTATGGCCGTAATTTCCTTGCTGTGCAAACCAACGTGAAACCCCCTTTCTCTAGCTCAGAATAATTTAGCTCAGCACCCTGCAACATCCTGCTGATATAATAAATAGGTTTTTGCGTACCTGCGTCCTCTCTGATTAGCACCGAACTTACTGCGACCTCCCCAACCGATATGTATAAAATCAGGTCTTCTCCAGGCATTGTCTTAGTCAACAATGGTATTTCAGCCAAGTATTTTTTCAATCCATTCGAACTTGGATCCCTTTTAGAGTGCCCTAAAAAAGGGGACACCCCTCTCTACCGATCTGGAAATAAAGCGATTAAGCCCTGCAATGCGACCTGTAAGCATCTGCACATCACGCACCGTCCGAGGATGTGGCATCTCCATAACAACCCGCACCTTCTCTAGATTAACCTCAATACCCCTCTCTGTCACCATATATCCCAAAAATTTTCCAGATCGCACACCAAACGCGCACTTCTTCGGATTAAACTTTATCCCATACTGCCTTAATATAATGAATGTTTTTCTCAAATCCCCCACATGGGATTCTGCTTTCTTTCTCTTGACCAACATATTATCGACGTAAACTTCCATAGTAGACCCCAACAGATCCTTGAACATTCGATCCACTAATCTCTGATAGGTCGCTCCAGCGTTCTTTAGACCGAAGGGCATAGATACTGTTTCAACCCAAAAAATGACCAATGTTAAGACTGCCTGAAACCTTGAACACCTTCCTGATCTGCACCACAAACAAGAGTTATAAAGGACCACTGGTGATTTTCCGGTGGAAACCTCTCCGATGCTTAAGTCAGTAAGCGTTTGAGGTGTTTTTCAGAAAGAAAGCAGGAATGCTCAAGAGAATGACATACCTCTCTCAGCCTTGGGCTGAGATATTTATAGCTTCTCCTAGTGGGGACCCCAGCCGGGATCTCAGGAGCACACGCCGCGAATCAAGGGCCGTTTGGCAACCATTTCTGACAAGTGGTCCCACTTGTCTTTCTGTTGGAAATATAAGAGTCAGATCTGTCCTGTTCCAGGTCTTTCCCTTTTTTTCCTTTTTCACGCCACCTTGGTATCGGTACCAGACCCTGGTTTTTGGCCAGGTCTTCTTTATTTCAGATCTTCATCCCTTCCGTGCTATCTCAACTTCCTAGGAGTTCAGCAACATTCCAAGAAGCTGACCTGTCGGGATCTCCTTCTCTCCACTAATGTTCTTGTACTTCAACAGGTTAGATCTTGTGAGGACGAGCTCTATTCCTGGAGGAACTGAGCCAAGTTTTTCACCAAGGCCAGGCTTGATTTCTATCCCCGGAACCTCAGGTTGACTCCGCCTTTAGGCCTTCAATGATTCTCCGGAGCTACCCCAACCAGGTCTGGTATATGTACAGCCCTATCAACTCCTCCCCCCCAATAGTTGGGGTAGATCGGTAATATCCCCAGATTTTTTTTTTTTGCAATAAATGGGGTCATCTCGTCCTTTATGACTTCTCGTACTAGGGGAATCCCGAGATATCCGCCTGCCCCACAACCCTAATTATTGGCATTAGTGGTGTCGGTTCATTTTCCCAAAAATGGTCCTTATTCCGCACGTCTTCTCTGACACGTAGGTAGCGTGTGGTTTGACCTAGGACGTTTGGCGCTCCACCAGCGTACAGAGTACTGTTAGCATTAAATGCGGGAATCCCATCAAATCCCAGCTCCTCGATTTTCATTTTTCAAATTGATCCGTTTTTCCCTTTTGTCCCCCCAAAATACCTTTTCCTTTTCACTTTTCAAATTCTACTTCTCACGAATTCTTTAAGAAACCCCTCCTTTCTCTCTGCAACATTCCGGCGACTCCTGCAACTCCAATCTTCCTCCAATCTTTCCAAGCACTTATTACCAGGTACCCTTTCTTCCTTCACGCAATCTTTAATTATGTCAATTTCCTCTTCCCGAACCAACTCCGCCAGAGAGGACTCATCGGGGGCAACTCCGGTGAACTCCACATCTACCGTAAACCTTTCCTCAGCCGATTCCTACGCAACGGCTCCGGCCAGAGGGCCTCTGAACCAAAGCAAATATTTGGCGCCGACGCCAATTGTCCAACCTCCCGAGACGTCCGCACTAAATCCCTGGCAGCTCGAACGTAGCTGTGCTGGGCTCTCCTGGAGTGCTCATCCAACTCACCCCCAGTTATCATTTGTATTTCCCCATGTACAACTTGAGCCTGGTCAGAGCTCCTCAATCCAGTCCGCACTCTGCCCTGGACACCCGCTCGATCTCCCCTGCCTTGTGAAAAATGGTCGTAACTCTTGTTGCCAGGTCTGATCTCATCTCTTCTCATGCGGACATACTCTTTAAGGTGTCCAGCCTGGACCATCCTTTCCAATTCGTCCTTCAGATGGGTACATTGATCGGTATCATGCCCGTACTCATTGTGGAAGCGGCAAAAGCGATCAGACCTTTCCCTCTTAGGCCTCTGTGAGTAGGTTTTTGGCCATTTCAGGTCTGGATGCTTTTCTATTGCCTGCAGGATCTCACCCTGCGGGTTTGCTAAAGGAGTATATTTATCAAAGCGAGGTCTCCCTCCAGACAGGTCTGGCCGCAGCTTTTTAACGGCTCCTCTTTCTTCTCGGTCACTTCTTTCTCTTCTCTTTTCCCCTTCATACTTAATCCTCAATGCCTCTTCCAAATGAATATATTTCTCAGCCCGTTCCAAGAGCTCGCCAAACTTCAGAGCAGGCTTGACAACCAGCGATTGGAAGAATTCACCTCTTCTCAGGCCCTGTGCCAGAGCATTCACCAATAGCTCCTCCGACGCGGAAGGTACCTCCAGTTTAGTATTAGTGAAACGATTAATATAAGAGCGCAGACTCTCCCCTTCCTTCTGCTTAAGGCTAAACAATTCCAGAGGCATCTTCTGGTATTTCCTGCGGCTTGTAAACTAGTGCAGGAAAGCCGAACTAAACTCTTCAAAATTACTAATAGAACGAGGCGGCAACTGGCTAAACCAGAGCTATGCTGATTTGGTAAAAGTCATTGGGAAGACCCGGCACATAACAACGTCTAAAAATTTATGCAGGGCTGCCGCGATCTCGAAGCGACTGAGATGGTCCCACGGGTCCGTGGTTCCATTGTACTCGAAGCCTAGGGAGCGATATGAAGCCGACACATCATCTCGCATGACTTCCTCAGTAAACGGCGTACCTCTTCTCGCTGGAATCACACCGCCAGTCGCCATTTTCCTCTTAAACTCCCTCACCTCTTTTTGCAAGCTCTGCATCTGTTCCATCAGACCCGGATTGGTCTGACTTGAGGTTTCACCATCGGAAGTAGAGAAATGCTCATCTCTATCCTGAGGAGGCGCCCGCTCCGCCCGCTGGTTGCGCAGCGGCTCAGTATTCGCCGCCGGGAGCGTCCGATCTGGCCATTCGCCGGATGGCGGTGTTGACATTTCTGCGAATTTTTTCTCTACAGCTGTTTCCACTGCTTTGCCGATGAGATCAGACAGCTGCCGGAGAAGGGTATCGTTGAACAATCCTTCCACGGCAGGCGTCGCTTTGCCAGAGGGAGGCGGAATAGTACTCGGCCTAGCCGCAGTTGATGGCTCTGCATCCGCAGATCTCGCCGTTGACGTTTCTGTTGTCTGCGGCATGCCCCACGGCATGGCGGATTTGGGGGTTCCGCCAAGCTCTCCCACCAAATTTCTGCGTAACCCGTCGGAAGCCATGGAAAAAAGGAGCTCACGTCTTAGCCCAGATTTCTCACAGACGGCGCCAATTGTTTCAACCCAAAAAATAACCAATGTTAAGACTGCCTGAAACCTTGAACACCTTCCTGATCTGCACCACAAACAAGAGTTAGAAAGGACCACCGGTGATTTTCCGGTGGAAACCTCTCCGATGCTTAAGTCAGTAAGCGTTTCAGGTGTTTTTCAGAAAGAAAGCAAGAATGCTCAAGAGAATGACATACCTCTCTCAGCCTTGGGCTGAGATATTTATAGCTTCTCCTAGTGGGGACCCCAGCCGGGATCTCAGGAGCACACGCCGCGAATCAAGGGCCATTTGGCAACCATTTCTGACAAGTGGTCCCACTTGTCTTTCTATTGGAAATATAAGAGTCAGATCTGTCCTGTTCCAGGTCTTTCCCCTTTTTTCCTTTTTCACGCCACCTTGGTATCGGTACCAGACCCTGGTTTTTGGCCAGGTCTTCTTTATTTCAGATCTTCATCCCTTCCGTGCTATCTCAACCTCCTAGGAGTTCAGCAACATTCCAAGAAGCTGACCTGTCGGGATCTCCTTCTCTCCACTAATGTTCCTGTACTTCAACAGGTTAGATCTTGTGAGGACGAGCTCTATTCCTGGAGGAACTGAGCCAAGTCTTTCACCAAGGCCAGGCTTGATTTCTATCCCCGGAACCTCAGGTTGACTCCGCCTTTAGGCCTTCAATGATTCTCCGAAGCTACCCCAACCAGGTCTGGTATATGTACAGCCTTATCAGATACAAGATAATACGTCCCCGTAGAAGTAACGAAACTCACCTTGGGATGATCCTCCTTTGCAAGAGGTATTTGGTGATACCCCTGTGAAGCGTCCATCATACTCAACAACTCACATCCTGAGGTCGAATCCACCAACTGATCATTTCGCGGCAAAGGATAATGATCCTTTGGACAGGCTTTATTCAGGTAGCGAAAATCCATTCACATTCTCCACTTTTGTCCCAGCTTCGGCACCATCACAACATTAGATAAGTATTCAGGAAATTGGATTTCTCGGATATGTCCAGCCTTTAGCAATTTCTGCACCTCCTCTTCAATCACCTTGTCCAATTCAGGACCAAAATGCCTCCTCTTCTGCTTGACTGACTTCGCCTCCGGTTCCGCATTTAAATGATGTTGCGCGACCTTCGGAGACACCCTTGTTAACTACCCATCCCCAAAATCAAATACATCCCTAAACTCTCTTAACAACTTCACTAGCTCGTCCCTCAGTGTCTCAGCCTTTAAGGTCCCCACCCTCGTAGTATACTCCGGGCGACCTTCCTCTAATGAAATCTCCATCAACTCCTCATGTGGCCGAATAGAATTCTCTTGTTCTTTCACCTTTTTAGCACTAAGTACCCCCTCTGGCAGATCGTCATCCCTTTCACGCTTCTTCTCACTCAACCCTTTCCTAACTGTCATTTGGTAACATGACCTTGCGACCTGCTGTTCAGAAATAACTTCCCCCACTCTATCTCCCAACGGATATTTGATACTCATGTGGTAAGTTGATGTTACTGCTTGGAATGCGTTGAGGGCAGGTCGGCCTAATATTGCGTTATATGCCGACCTTCCCCAGACTATCAAAAACCTCAGATTTCTCTTCACCTGCAACTCGTCCTTCCCCAGTACCACCGTCAATGTCAATTCTCCTTCCGTAATCACTTGTGCCCCATTAAACGCGTATATGGGCGTATTCACAAGTCGCACCCTGGTTTCCAGCTTCATTTACTCGAGATAATCTGTATATATTATATTTACCGAACTCCCATTATCCACAAAAATTATGCCGACCTCGTACCCTGCCACCTCAGCCTCAATTACCAACGCATCATTATGATCCTCCTGCAGCCCGCGTCGCTCATTGGGACCAAAAGAGATGACTGGTCCAACTATCTGAGGTCGTCGACTCACACTAGCGACCTCCCACGTTCCCGGGCGAGCTGACTTAACATGCTTCTTCCGTGAACTATTGGTATCACCGTTTGTTGGTCCACCCTAAATCATATTTATTCTCCCATTGTTTCTTCTTGGGCAATTATTTCCCTGATTTCCTTGTTGTGGTTGCCTCGCGAGCTGATCCTGAGGCGGGTCCCTTGATGGTGGTGGAGGCAATGGTTTCTGCGGTCCCCTTGGCTCTCTGTCTTTGTAAATAACTTCTTTTAGGTGCCCAGCCTTTATAAGCCTCTCAATCTCCTCTTTAAGATGCATGCACCTCTCTGTGGAATGCCCATAATTGTTGTGAAATAAACAAAAGAAATTAGATTTGGCATTAGTAGGGAGCGGCGTGCGATTTTCTGGCCACTTGATGTCATTAGGTATCAAACGCTCCATGATAGTAAACACCTTAGCCCGCGGATAGGCCAGTGGTGTAAAATCCTCATTCCTCCAGTTTCGCATATCTATCTTCGGCTTCTCCCTCACTACAGGGCTCGAGGTCAAAAGCCCGCGCACTATCCTCCTCGGTTCTCTCCTGATCTCCCTCCTTGAGATACTGCCTCCTTTATCAGCGACCTCCCTGCTAAATCGCCCACGATGCTCCTCTTCTGCCTCCTCCACCTGTATGTATTTATGGCACCTTTCCAAGACTTCATCGTACGTTCGCGCCTTTTTCTTCACCAAAGACTTGCGTAAACCCTCTCTCCTTAATCATTGGTGTAAAGCTCCAGCTTTCATCTCATCCGTTGCGGCCGACACCCCCAGTGTGGCACTGGTAAATCTGTTAACATACTGCTTCAGGGTTTCGCCAGGTCGTTGCATAATAGTAAACAACGATTGTGTCGTCCTCGCATTCTGCCTCACACTAGAAAATTGCTTCAAAAAAGCAACTCGCAATGTCTGAAAACTGGTAATATTTCCTCGCGGCAATTGGTAAAACCAACATTGCGCGATTCCCCTCAAATTAGACACAAAGGCCCGACATGCTACAGCATCAGTATAATCATGTAACATCCTCTCATTCTCGAAAAGCTGCAAATGTGCCACTGTATCCGTCATTCCTTGATACTGAAACTCCAACGCCTTATATCCCTTAAGCATCGCAGCTCGCAACATATCATCTGAAAGGGGATGTCCCTCTTCTTCCTCAAACTTCTCTCCTTCCACCCTCTTTTGCAGTTTTAATAAGGCCTCTTGCATCTCTCTAAACGCCTTATTCCCTGGCCCGACCTCATTATCACCATTACCCTCATGGTACCCGCTCCGACTCTTACAGGATTTATCCAGAGATTCCCCATCTGTGCTCGGGGTTTGCGTCCCACTCTCGCTGGTATGCTTTACTGTGCCTCCGACCTCTATGTTTATGCTGATTCCGCAATATCTTCACCTTCCTTAATTTCTTACCCTTGTGTTTACGGGTATAAGACCCCGTGGATGAGGTAGAGCTGGAAGAATCTACCTGTTTTCGTTTACTCCGGCCTTTTTTCCCGTGAGAAGATCTTCGAGACAGAGACCCTCCGCTTTGTTTTGTCTTTTCTGCCATAGACTTTTCTCCCTGCCCGTCCTCCAATCCATCAGCCTTCTCTTTTGGGATACCCAGCTCGCCTGCTAGATACCTGCTTAGCTCCTCCTGCTTCTCCAAGGGCACGAAATCCATGAGCCCCTCTAAGAATCCTTTTTTGATTTGACAGGGCTTATCCTTGGGTAAACCTTTCCATTCTTTCGTCCCTATATGAACCACTTTTTGCGCCACAGCCTCCGGCGTCTCTGTCTCTAAGTCTCATTCCAGCTCTTTTCCTTTGTATTGCTTCGGGGAGGGCGGCGGTGTGCCACCCAAATTTGGAACTGCTGGTTCCGCTTGAGAAGGTGTCTGTCCTTCTTTTGTTGGTTCTCCCTTATCGACTTCACCATCTTGTTCTTCTTCTTCAGTTTGTTCGATCCAGAACCAAAATCTAAGATCCTGGGTTGTATGTTTTTATCCTTCATTTTGCGCTTACGAAAATTCTCACGTCTTTTGCTCAAGGACTCGATGTCCCTCTTTCCCACAGATGGCACCACTTGATAAAACCAAAATGATTGGTTACCAAGAATAGGGGGCACTAACCTCAAATCTGAGATCAGCGACCTGAAATAGCTTCTTAATACGTCACAGCGACCTGATAAGCCTCCAAAAATCCTCCTGGCGACCTAGCCGATCCTGCAAAACAACACCTTCAGCCAAGGCGGGGGGCGGCCCCGGCGAAGGTCCTCCGATACTTAAGTTAGATAATGCGAGAGAGAATTCAAGAGATCAATCGGTCATAAAAACAACCTTAAAATAAAAGAGAGGTATGCACCCCTTTTATATAGACAAGAGAAGTGCTCCCCAAGTCAGGGTTTTCCTTCTCCCACCACAGTTCCATAAATACTGTGACCGACTGAGAATTAGGATTTCTTCCGTATGTTAATTTACCAAACGTAATGAATCTCTCGCTTAAATTACCAGAATAGGACTAGGCCTGTAATTCTTTCCATATAGTTTGCCGGGACCCCATAAGACCATCCACGAGCCCATCTGGTCCTAATATTTATAAAGCCTATGACCGAGCTAACAGATTGCGCCCAACACAAAAGCATAAGAGGTCGCGACCCTATATGAGAACTCATCCTCATACTCCAGGTCGCTACTCTACAAACCAGCTCGCTCAAAGAAATGCTCCTTCCAGAGAACGAGGTCGCTTACCATAAATACCCACATTTATTACGTATGGATTTTTAGTGCCGTGTCACATATACAGTATAATGATTGGTATGTTTAGCACTCGATCATTCCCTCTTGTTGTTGTTGTTGTTTTGCAATCATTTTGATAACTTAATATTGTTTTGATTTGCTTATTATACTATTTTCTCAATATTAATGTTACTACCATGTAAAATTGCCACATTGTTATAAATTAAATTTAGGGAAAAAATTGCCTCCCAATTTAATGTGTATTTTATATTTATCTCCTGAGAAGTTAAAAAAAAATATCTCCTAAAATACACGAATTTTGACATATTGACTCCTACTATTAGTTTATGGGGAAAAAATTAACGAAAAAGTTGTTTGCCGACATGAAGGTTGGTGTATTCGCAAAGATTACCAACATCGGTTCGAGTTGAAATTTTGCGTGGTGCTCAAAAAAATGAGAGGAAATCGAAGCATCAAAATCGATCCCCTTGACCCCATGACTCTCACACTTCTCCATCTCAGGCTCCAAACTCGCCCCGTAATGCTTCAGACCCCAATCTTGTCCATAACCATGATATAAACCCAAATCCCCAGCGCCATACAACACCTAATCCCGCTAATGCTAATGTCAACACCACCTCTAGAATCTTACACCCAATCCCCTTTCCAACTCATTCGTTAGCCATAATCCCCTATAACTCAGTACACTCCATTTTATGGCGTAAAGATGTTACTGTTTCTTCTTCGCTGCTATAATGATCGTTTTATTGATGTTGATATCTTCACCTTGGATGAATCTTTCTGCATTACAGGTGTCTATGGTGAGCCCAATGTATCCATTCATCGTGCAGTCTGGAATAATTTCAAGGTATCTCTCATTCCGACGGCCTATGGATTTATCTCGGTGATTTTAATGAGGTCCTTTCTCAAGATAAATTCCAAGGCAGCGGCCTCCACTCCAATTGGAAAATTGACTCTTTCGCCACAGCTTTAGATAATCATGTCTTACCGATATGGGTTTCTTTGGGGATATCTTCACCTGGAATCATTTCTCAGTTCACCCATTCACTCAAAGAGCTCGGCTAGACAGAAGCACCTGCAATAATCCCTGGCGCGATCTTTTCCCTTGGAGCCGTGTCTCTCATATCCCCACTATCTACTCTGACCATTCGGCTCTTCATGTCTAGTTCAATAAATTTATACACACGCATCAAGTTAGGCATCGTAAAAGACCTTTCCGTTTTGAGGCGATGTGGATTAAATCTAAGGAGTGTGAGAAAATCATCAGAGACTCGTGGAGTTCTAATCTTGCTCCTCTTCCAGCCAAAATAAAAGACTGCTCCATTGGACTCCTAAATTGGGGAGGCCCACTGAAAAATTCTCTGCGCAAAAAAATCGACGCACTAAAAAAAGAGATATTTCATTCTCGCGCGACTCCGATCTCTTCAGCCTCTAAACAGCTCATTAACGAATTAAAGGAGCAAATAGACTTCTTATTTGAATAGGAAAGTCTCATTTGGAAGCAAGGAGCCAAATAACACTGGTATCGCGAAGGTGATCGCAATACAAAGTTCTTTCATTCTCATGCTAGCCACCGCCGAAGCATTAATCAAATTCGGGCTTTAAGAACCCTAATGGTATTTTCTGCCATCAGCCCAAATATTTAGAACGTATCATCCTCGATCACTTTGGGGAAATTTTCATTTCCTCGAACCCCTCGGCCTCTGACATCCAACAAGCAGTGAGCCGTGTTCATGCACGAATTGATAGCAGTACAAGCTCTTTTCTAGCACAACTCTACACCAAAGGCGAAATTGTGAAAGCACTTAAAGAGATGCACCCCTTCAAATCTCCAGGACCGAATGGTATGAGTCCATTTTTCTTCAAAATATTCTGGCAAATCATAAGCACTGACGTTGTGACTTTTACGCTAAACTTTCTTAATAATTATTCTTTTGATGCATCTGTAAATCGTACTTTTATAATTTTTATACCTAAAACCATGCAACCTGAGCTTATTTCACAATTTCAGCCCATTTCACTTTGTAATGTTATTTATAAAATTGCTTCTAAAGCGGTTGCTAATCGAATTCGATGTGTGTTGCCGATTATTATCTCTAAGTCTCAGCCAACTTTTATCCCTGGTCACCTTATTTCTGATAATATTCTTATTGCTTATGAGACTCATCATTTTATGAAAATGAAAAACTCAGGCGTTGTGGGATCAATGTCTATTAAACTTGATATGAGTACGGCGTTTGATCGAATTGAATGGTCTTTTGTTTATTACATGCTTATCACCCTTGGTTTTATGGAGAATTTAATTAAAATCATATCTCTTTGTATCTCGACTGTCTCTTTTGCTTTTCTTTTGAATGGCAACGAATTTGGGCAACTCACGCCCCAACGAGGTATTAGGCAGGGGGGTCCTCTCTCCCCTACCTCTTCATAATTTGTTCGGAGCTTTTTTCTTGCATTTTACAGGACCTCCAATGATGCGAAAAGATCAAAGGCGTTCGTGTTTATCGCGCCGCTCCAAGCATCTCCCATCTTTTTTCGCCGACAACACCCTAATTTTTGGTTAGGCCACTGAAGATGAAGCTAGACATCTAAGTTTTGCCATCCGATTGTATGAATCAGTCTCAGGCTAGCGGATTAATCTTGACAAGTCCGGCATCGTCTTCAGCTCCAACATGAATTCAACAATCATTTCAGTCATCACTAACATCATGGGTATTCCTCAAGTCACAAGCTACGCAAAATATCTCGGGTTGCCTTCGTTGATGGGTAGAAGCAAGAAGGAGATTTTTTGTCACTTAAAGGACACTGTCCAGAAGAGGATTTCAAATTGGAAAGTCAATTCGCTCTCTAAATCCGGAAAGGAGGTGCTCAATAAATCAGTTCTTCAAGCCATCCCCACTTATGCCGTGTCCTGTTTTAAACTACCTGATGGTCTTCTGCTCGATCTTCAGTCTCTTATTAGCAACTTTTGGTGGGGTTCATTCGAAGGCAGAAGAAAAATTCATTGGGCTTCTTGGCAAGGTTAGTAAAAAATATGGTGGACTTGGCTTTAGAGACCTTCGCGCCTTCAATCTCGCAATGCTCAACAAACAAGCATGGTGCCTTCTTACGAATCCTTCATCGCTATTGGCCAGATTTCTCAAGGGCAAATATTATCCATCCGGTTCTTTTTTTTGATGCTCTTCCAGGCACTAAACCTTCTTGGACTTGGCGTAACATCCTAGATAGTCGTCGTGTGCTCTTACTTTGTTCTCGTTGTCAAATCTACTCAGGCTCCTCCACTATAATTTGGCATGATCGTTGGCTCCCTAGACCGCCTGATTTCCAAATCTGCTCGCCTTGCAACCTGCTTTCTTTTGAGGCGCACGTCTCCGAACTAATCGACCTCACTTCCAACTCCTGGAAGCACAATTTAGTGAACAATATCTTCACCAAGGATGAAGCTTCTTTGATCCTCTCTATCCCTATCCGAAATGCCGACACCCCAGAGCCTGCTCGCATCTCCATCCGACCCCCACCCAGCATCCTCATCAAGTCAAGGTCCGAACCCGCTCTGGAATAAATTATGGCACCTCCACATCCCGAGCAGAGCTCATCACTCTTTATGGCGATGTTGCATAAACTCTACCCTCGCCTGATAATCTTTCTAAGCGAGGTCTTACGGTTGATTTGACCTGCCCCTTCTGCAAACACCAAGTAGCTTTCTTGCGTCATCTCCTCTTTGATTGCCCCTTTGCGATACGGATTTGGAAGGATGCCGGTCTCTACAATATCCTATTATCTTTCCGACAGCCACTTGTGGACCTCTGGATTCGAGACATTATCCTCTCAAAAAATACTTCGGAAATTAAATCGTTTGATGTTCTCTGCAACCATATATGGTTTCATCGCGATAGCCTAATTTTTGATGGTATCATGCTGGACCCAAAATTCTTGGTACATTCAGCCATTTGCTCCTTGTCCGACTTTCAAACGGCTAACTTCTGGCGTGAGCGTGATTCTGCCGCCCTTACTACCCATCGAACCTTACTACCCCCGCCAACTTGTATAAAAGTATTTTTTGATGGAGCAATCTCAAAATCTCGGGACTTAGCGGGCCTGGGTGTCTATGTTGAGTCTACTCACGGAAAGTTCATGTATGGCCTCAGTAAGAAAGTTATTGGCATTACCGATCCTGAGATCGCTGAATTCCTAGCCATGCGAGAAGCCCTTGTTGTTGCACACGAGCTTAATTTGTCCGACTTTTGTATTCTTGGGGATGCGAATAACGTGATTCACGCAGTGTTAGGCGAGGAAGTGTGTGCTGCCACTTGCTCACCTCTACTTGATGATGTACGACTTCTTTGCAATGGTCTCTCGTTTTTTGGCTTTTTTGGATTAGTCGCTTGAAAATTTGTGTTGCTCACGATCTTGCTTTTTTCGCTAAAACTAGTCCATCTCTTATGAGTTCTTGGAGCTCGCCTCCAAGTTTTGTTTGTCAATCAGAGATGGCTGATTTCCAACACTTTTAATACATCTTCCTATTTTTTTCAAAAAAAGTAGGCGAATTTTTTGATTAAACTGTACGAGTAATTGATTTTCAAATTAACAAAATTTAAGGTGTATATCCCTTACTCATGAGTGTTAATATCTATACAAAAATAAGTAATTGAAAATTTGGCAAGTTAATAGTAAATCAAGTTAATTGATGGAAGTGCAGCAGGTTAAAAATCAAGGAAACATTGTTAAAATTTAATATTGGGGGAATTCCAGCCTAATTTTATGAGTTTTAATGAAATTTTATGAATTTTTATACTATGGAATTGTGTGAATTTTAAAATATTTTAATGGAATCTTTCAGATGTTATTATCAACGTATAATCGATGAATTTATATGAATATCACCCCTATATATTAATGCAAAATTTTCCTAACCTATGTGTCTACTTCGTATGCTTCGTTCGAAAAATAAAAAATTATGCTGCTTCGTTTGCTTATGTGTCATCTTAGCCTAATATTTAACTAATTTAATATTTTTCTTTTTTATTGTATCTTACCTAATTTAATTTTTTTATTATATTTATTCAATAATTTCCTTTGGGTCTCCTAATATAAAAATAGAAACAAGTAATATATAATTAGTAGATAAGATCTAAATTAGTTATTTTAATTAAAATAAAAACTACATATGAAATAATTTTAATTAAAAAAATATTATGAAAATAATTAAATAAGTTTTATTGATAATATAATTTAAAATAATTTTATTTTTGGAGTTTCAAATATTCTATATAGGTAAAAACAAAATATGCGTTTTTAAAAAAAATCTAAGTATGTAACTAAATATTAGTAACGTATTCAATCTAAATATAAAAATATTAAATTATATACAAATAATAATAAACATTGATTAGACACGAGTACAATACGACACAGGTTGAGAGCATGACATCTTTTGAATATCTCAAAATATGTAACTAATAATTATTAACGAATTTATTCTAAACATTAATGTATAAAATAATTTAATAATAATAATAATAATTAATAAAATATATATTAGACACGAGTTTAGAATGTGACGTCTTTTGAATTTTTGTAAGTATGTAACTAAGATTTAATAAATTTAATTTAAATATCAAATACAAAATTACTTAATATTTATAATAATTAATAAATAGATTAGACATGTACAAGGCACGGGTTGGGAATAATTGTTTTAATTTTTTATTTTAGATTTAAAACTCAGTAATTATCACAAATATTTTTTATATTTATATTTTGATAAATTCCGTCTAATACACGGGTATTAAACAAATATATGTTAATGCAAAATCCTTCTAATCTATGTGTCTGCTTCGTATGTTGGATAATAAAAAATCTTGGTGATTCGGTTGCTTATGTGTCATCCGAGCCTAATATATACCTAATTTAAAATTTTCCTTTTACTATATCTTGCCTAATTTTTTTTATTTTTTTTTTTTTATTATACTTAGCCTAACTTACCAGTTTTCTTTTATTATAGTTTGTCTAATTTAATAATTTTCTTTTATACTCCTAATATAAATTATAAATAAGTCATATATAATTAGTAGAAAAAATATAGATTAAATATTTTAATTAAAAGATAAATTACATATGAAATAATTTTAATTACAAAAAAAACTTATATATAAAAATAACTAAATAAATTGTATTTATATAAAAGTTGAAATAATTTAATTTTGAAATTTTAAATATTATGTATAGGTAAATTATGATATATTTGCAATAATTGGAGTATGTAACTAAATATTAGTAATGAACTCAATCTAAATATAAAAAAGTAAAATTAAATAATAATAATTAATTAATATTTATTAGACAATGACACAATGCGAGAAGGTTTGAGAGTATGACACCTTTTGAAATTTTCAAAGTACGTAACTATAATTACTAACAAAATTACTTTAAACATAAAAATATAAAATTAGTTAATAATAATTAATTAATATAGATTAGAGACGGATTGAAAATGTGATATCTTTTGAATTTTTATAAGTATGTAAATATAATTATTAATGAATTTAATCTGAACATTAAAATACAGTATTAATCAATAATTATAATAATTAATAAATTGAACAGGGCACGGGTTAAAAACACACCTTTTCAAATTTTTATTTTAAATTCTAAATTTTATAATTTTCACAAATATTTTTTATATTAAGTTTTTTATAAATCCCGTATACACGGGTGTTAAACTAGTAATAACTTTATATCATAAAAAAAATGTAAATACTCAAACAAAATCATTAATATATAAAAAAAACTCAAAATTTACAAAAATATAATTTGACATGGTCAAAATAGGAAATTTTTATAAACAATTATTGCTAAATAATTATTTTACTAAAAATAACATTGATGAAGATAATTCATATTTTTTAACATAAAAACAGGCATATATCAAGATAGTGTAATAAATATTTATCAACTATTAATTATCATGATATCTAAGAAAAAATAAGAATTATCTTGATTATGGAATTTCTCTATTGAATCACTATATAAATTGAAATCTGGATGCACTATTCCATTACAGTGCATAATCGTATATAAATAAACCTAACGATTATGCACTAAGAAAAAAACTAAGATTCAATAGACTTCAATCAAGATAATTGCAGAACTCAACTGTGAAATTATCACTATTCCATACCAAAATAATTATACTTACCAAATAAATATTTTGAATAATCTTGTCATGGAATTTATCTATTGTATTACTATATAAATGATCGTTAAATTAAGTAAGTAAATAATTATTTTGGTAGCAATAAATAGATATTAAAACTATACTATATATAAGTTTATTCCAAATATTTTGCAATAATTGAGTTTAACATTATCCAATCATTAAACATTATTCCCTCCAATTCGTATTAAATGTCATTTTAAAAGTTAAATTTTGTTTCAAATTAATTGTCATTTTAGAACTTTTTACCAATTTCTTCCAACTTTATCTCTAATCATTTAATGAAACAAAATGAATTTATGGTAATAAGATAATTATTATTATTAGGTAAGAGAGTTTAATTAGAAATATTATTAATTAATTAAGAATGTATTAGTCCAATTTATATATTTTTTAATTATAAATATATATTCTAAAATGATATTTAATAAAAAATAGAGGATAATTTAATATTTATTTTATATATGCATAAATTATATAAAAGATAACTTTTTGGAAATGTAACATCAATTTGGAGAATTTATCTAAGTTAGACCACGATTCGTTCATATAAAAAAAACTAAAGAAGTAACAGTAATTTCTTTTCGAAAATGCATTTAACTTTAAATATAAAATCTTTTTATTATAATTTATATTTCACTTATATTTTCATTTAATTTGTTTTTTTTTCCCTTAACCTAGTTTCTAATTTGTATTTGTCACGTACGTGTACGACAGATGAAGTACAATTAAGGAAATTTTACGTGGTTCGTTGTCAAATCAGAGAAAAATAAAAACAAAAAAAATTGAACGTCTTTATAAGGTAAAAAATCAAAAATTAGGTGAACATCAAACAATTTAATCATCTACCCGAGCCGCAACGAAATCAGAAATTCATACTCTCCATTCTTTAACTTGCACTCGTAACCCAAACATGGCCTTATCTTCTTCTTCATCGACCGCCTCCACAGCTCACAGAACTCAAACCAACCTCCCATTGCATCGCCTCTCGAATTCGACATCGCCCCTCAAATTCAGCAGAGTTGCGCCTTTTTGCCCCTCTAATTCGCGTTGCCATCCCATCGCTTGCAAGCTCACCAAGATGGCGGCGACCGCGGTAGAGAAGGAGTTCGAGACGGCGGTGGATGCTCAGCAGAGGCCGGATGCGTTCGGTCGATTCGGGAAATTTGGCGGCAAGTACGTCCCCGAAACCCTGATGCATGCTCTGACGGAGCTCGAGGCTGCCTTCAAAGCCCTTGCCACTGATCATGAATTTCAGGTTTCGCCTTTTCTTTTTCTTTTTTTTTGTCTATCTATATTTTTCATTTTATTTTTCATTTTTTTGTGGAAGTGTCAATATTTGTGGTTATTTGTATATGAATTGGTAGAAAAAAATAAAATGTTTGGTGCATAATTTAGGGATTGATGTGAGCTGAAAAGCAATTGTGGGGGAATCAGGCTGTTTTCTGGTTGAAGGGACATTCGTTTGAGAGTAATTTGATTGACTAATAGTTATCAGATGCAGATATTAGCTGCTGCAGTTATGTTGGATTCGATAGCTTGTGAAGGATGTTTATGTTATTGCAACAACATATTAGAGCCTTAAAGGATGGAATATGACCCTTTTCTTGAACTTAATGTGAAAGTCTTAGTTAGTGCTAATTTCCTGAATATATTGCTTGTTAAAAAAAATTGGAGCCTTAGAAAATTACTATTAATGACATAAAAGTCGATTGGTAGTTATGCAATGGAAAGTATATACGATGAGCAAGTAACAATGGTGAAATGAGTAGTAAGTCTCGATTCAAAAAAAATAAAAAATGAAGAAGAAGCTGTTTTCTATTTTTTGTTCCGTTATTGAAGATCAATCGGATTAATTGCAGGAAGAGCTGGCTGGAATATTGAAAGACTATGTCGGAAGAGAAAGCCCGCTTTACTTTGCCAAAAGACTCTCGGAGCACTACAAAAACTCTGACGGGAAAGGGCCTCTCATTTACCTCAAGAGGGAAGACCTCAATCATACCGGTGCCCACAAAATCAACAATGCTATTGCCCAAGCTTTGCTTGCGAAGCGCCTCGGCAAGTTGCGTATCATCGCTGAAACTGGAGCTGGTCAGCATGGTGTTGCCACGGCTACCGTTTGTGCTCAGTTTGGGTTGCAGTGTATTGTCTACATGGGTGCTCAAGATATGGAGAGACAAAAGCTTAATGTCTTCAGGATGCGACTTCTTGGTGCTGAGGTTTGTTTCCTTTTGAACCTTTTCTGGTTATTCTTAAAATATTCGACGTGTATTACGCTTTTTAGTGTACATATGCCTTTTCTCATTGTGTAGTTTGTTACCTATAAAATTTGTGCATTGTTTATTATTGGAGGACTATAGGCAAGCAAATCTGATCCAATAATTTCATTGCATTTGTATCCTGTTCTTTGGCTTGAAGTAGTTTATCATCTGTCCATCAGCTCATTAGTTGGTGATTGGATATTATTTCATCTTGAAAAATTTGGAAATGGAAGAAAATAGTGATGAAATTTTATTTTATCTTTTGAAAGAAGAATGATAATTTTTGAGAGTGTTAATGGATATGAGATGAAAATGTAATGATTAAAGTTGATTTAATATAAAAACTGTAAAATAATGATTGGTAGTTAGTACTCCCTCCGTCCACAAAATATAAGCAACCTTTCCATTTTCGTCCATCCACAAACGATAGGCACGTTTATTTTTTAAAAGTAATAATAACACAAAAAAGACTAAAACACCCCGATTTAATTTACTTCGTTTATTGGAATCCTAAAAAGTTAAGGGTAAAGTAGGAAGAATAGCAAAAACTTTACAATCTCAATTACATTTATTATGTCTTCTTAATTTGTGTGTTTTTGTCTACTTGCCTATTTTTTGTGGACGGAGGGAGTACTTGTTAGAGTTATGTGAGTTGGGGAATATTGAGATTTATGGGAAAATGTGCATTAATGATTAGTTATCGGATGATTTTTCTTTAGCAATGAGTTGAAGTGATTGGTGGGAAAAAAAAGTGAGAGTTGTTGAGTAATTTTTTTATATAAAATCATAAAAATCTCCCTTTTTAAAAAAAAAATTCCTAAACAAATTATAGTCAATCGCCGCCTTAACACGTGACTTTAGAGTTTCATCACTTTGCCATATGTACATCTAGAGTTTTAGTCTGTTTGATCGGTTTCATAATGTTAAAAGGGTTACCTGGAAAGGTCTTCTGTTGTTTTGTTCCTACCATTACTAGCAGTTACCAGATCCATGGGCCGTATTGTTGACTTTGGACTTGTATGTTCTATAAATTGGACTACGTACACCATTTTGTTGCTCTTGTGCCCCTTCAGTCTGTTTTACGATTATTATTCATGCTCTTCATTTAAATGTTTTCTTAATTTCACATGCAGGTTAGACCAGTTCATTCTGGGACAGCCACACTGAAGGATGCCACATCTGAAGCCATACGAGATTGGGTCACCAACGTTGAAACGACTCATTACATACTCGGATCTGTTGCCGGGCCCCACCCGTACCCTATGATGGTAAGGGAGTTTCATGCCGTCATCGGCAAAGAAACCAGAAAACAGGCCTTGGAAAAATGGGGTGGCAAGCCCGATGTGCTCGTCGCGTGTGTTGGCGGAGGTTCAAACGCCATCGGGCTCTTTCACGAGTTTGTTGATGACAAAGATGTTAGGCTTATTGGCGTTGAGGCTGCTGGTTTTGGCTTAGACAGTGGTAAACATGCCGCCACTTTGACTCTTGGAGAGGTCGGGGTTTTGCATGGAGCTATGAGTTACTTGTTGCAGGATGAAGATGGGCAAATAATCGAGCCACATTCGATAAGTGCTGGGTAGAAAGCATATTTTGTTTTTCATTGTCAATTTTAAAGATGAAATTCAGTGCCTACGTTTTCTTGTTAACAAAATTTGGCTTCTGGCTTGTATAGGCTTGATTATCCTGGAGTTGGGCCAGAACACAGCTTTCTGAAGGATATTGGACGGGCCGAGTATTATAGCGTCACTGATGATGAGGCTTTAGAAGGTGAAGAATGATATCTTCCTTTTCCATTTGATCATTTTTTTAAAAATAATTTTTTTTACGCATGCGTTGCTGTTTAATTTTAGGGTATTTAAAAAAAAAACAAAAAAAACTCAGGTTTAGTATGTAATTATAAGTTTTTTTTCTTAGTTTGTTTAAATACTTTGCTTGTATGTACAGCTTTTAAGAGATTGTCCAGGCTAGAGGGCATTATCCCTGCACTTGAGACATCTCATGCACTCGCTTATTTGGAGAAGCTATGCCCAACTCTTCCGGATGGAACGAGAGTTGTGTTGAACTGCAGTGGCAGAGGAGATAAAGACGTTCACACCGCCATTAATCACTTGAAGCTCTGATTTATTCGGTGATTTTCAAGGGAAAGCTAAAATCCTTTTTGTTGTTGGCATAGAGTTGTTGGAACTAAAAATAATTACCCGGGGAGCCTTATACCGACATTTTAGTTTTTGTATTATTATATACAGTGTGGCTAGCCGTTTGTCGAAGATTCGTCAAGCTGGTGAAATTTTCTTTGACAAGCAAATGATAGCCTGTGTAGGGTCCTTTCTGTAGGTTATAAGGACCTTCAGATATTGTGGTTTCATTACTGTGGAATATTTATAGTGGTTCTCCATTTTGCCTTACATTTTATCTTCTTTTTTCTTCGCTGAGAATTGTTTTTTGTATGTGGTATTAAGGCAACTCTGAAGATTCAAGCAGTACAAAAAGTTGTCAATTGCTATTAAAATGTGAAGTAATACGATGAAAAAAGAGCATATTATATCATCTAAAAATGTTTCATGCTATTTAATGTTAGGCATAAAGACCATAGAAAAAGAAAAAAAAAATCCCAAATAACTCTAAAAGCCCTAAAAAAATTTCTAAGCAATTGAAATTTGGGCTCTTTCTAATAGAGTATATCTGTTAAGCAGCACGCACCAGTTTGTCTTAATATTTATCTAGTGTTGGTGGATTTTTGAAATCAAATATGTCAAGTTCGAATCTTCATCTCTGCTCCACTTGGTCGAACTCATGAAACATAACTTGCTTAATGTGATTTACCTATCAGCCACGGATAGTCAGTCATCGAAACTAGGCGAGACCAGGATAGTCAGTCATCGAAACTAGGCGAGACCACGCCTTTTCACGATTGATTGTTACCACTGGATAGCCTAAATAGACTCCGAATAATCAATGTAATCATTGCTAACAAATGTTAAGTCTCGCCATTGTTTTATTGGTACAATTTTCTCAATTTCTTCGCTAACTAAGGTACAAAACAAGAATCATGGCAATCGCATCAAAACCTATTTAAACCGTATAGGATAGGATAAAAAGGTCTTAGTAACTCTCGTTATTATTATCATCATTATTATTATCTACAGGTAAAGCCGCTGCTCCACTTGGTAACATGGTTGGCTATGAACCAAAGACAAACTCTTTGTCTAATGATCATCTTTAAGCAGCAGCACAAATCTTCATACTTTCGATCCGTTTATGCTGCTGGGCTTTTCATTAGAAATTCCTACTTGCACGGTCTTCTTCATAGCTTGGCCTGTAAAATATACACAAAAGTAAATGAAATCAGAAGTTGAAGTGTTTGCAATAATTTGGTGAGTAAGCTGTAGATATGAAACCAGAAACAGAATTAGAATTCTAAAGCCAATTCCCTATTATTCTTAGATGATTAAATTATGTAGCTTCAGTGAGAAAATTGCCATTTGAAAATACTAAAAGATAATTTCCCCCCCTTTTTTTTTCTCAGCTACAAGCTGAAAGCCAGTGATCGCAAACACTTACATATTAGAGTATTTTTCAAACCCCTATGTACAACTAAAAGTCTTAAAATTCAAAAACTTTAGATAAAACGGATACGCATAAAATAAATAATTTGAGAATCTGAGCATTGGGTAGAATAAGAAAGAGAAAAACTGAGTTAGGAGATTTGACAAAGAAGCCTACAATTAGTTCAGCGCCAACGATTTGGTGTTCATGTGTCTAATTAAGGGTTTCTTTTTCAGGAAAGATGCTATAAATATAATGTTACTAATGATAGAAGATAAAATCATGTATGGCCACAAACTGCTCATTTTGGATAGTCACCATCATTTGTGTAAGTCAAAGCCTCCGAGAATTTTTTTTCAAAAAGTCCCAAGGGCAGAGATTAGGGCCAGCAAAATACCTGAGAGTACAAGAAAGTCCCAAGGACCGCGATTGCAGCTCCTAGAGCATTGACAGGTTGTACAGGTGTCTGGAAGATAATGATAGACGAGACAATGACAGAGATACGTTTCATAGTGTTTCCGATGCTAAACGTCAAGGGCGAAATCTCGTCCAGTGACATGTATGACACCTGATTGTAGAAGTGGTAAAATATACTCTGGGCCGCCATCCACCTATGTGCATATATCCACCACACAAACAAAACATCACCAAAAGGAAACAAAACCCAAATATTGAAAACAAGTGATAATAATAAAAATCACTAGCTGCTCCCTTAAATCCCACATAGAGTAAAAACTAAATCTCAAGAAATCTTAACATTTGTAGCACATAATTAACAAATTGCAAATTTACACAAAACAGGTGGATTTCAATAAATTTATACAAGAAAATTTCATACAAGCTAAAAAAAATAAGAAATGAGAGTGGTAGTTAGGTAATTTACCAAACAATCTGGGGTCCAATTTGGGATAGAGCTTCTTTGAACCCAGCTGCCCACATCTGTGGTCCCTCTACAGCAATAGCAAACGGAGTAAGAATTAAGAGAGACATGATAGACAAGCAGGCGTAATAGTTCATCCCGCTAACCGACTTCCCCTTCATGCCCTTCTTGGAAAATATATTCCGGAAAACAAACGCCAAATTCGATATCATGGCCCCCATAAAACCTGATGTTGACAGCAAACAACCACATGAACACATCAGAAAACAACCTCTATTTCCCATTAACACCCCTCAACACTCAAAAGCACTTTTTAACAAGAAACATGTGACTATTGAAAATGCTAATGCAACTTGACCTAATTAATTAATACATTAAAAAAAGAAGTTACCGCGGATTAATTATTTACCAATCATGTTGAAATTGAGCTCGGTGAGGGCGGCGAGACCACAGCCGCCGATAATCGGGAGGAGGGACAAGTAAACGGCCGGTGGAAAAGTCTCTCCCAAGATGAATCTTGAAACCAAGACACTAAAAGCCGGCTCACCACTCTTGATTATGTGTGTGAATGAAACTGCAACCTTAGACATACTCACAGTAGCTGCAACATGCCCAATTGTATGTGCCACAGCAACCTAAACACCACCAACACCAATAAAAACCAAATCTTTAGTGGAAAACAGCAAGAAAAATCATCATAAACCCACAAAAATTAAAAACCCAGATCTTAAACCACAAAGTTAATTATAAAAAAAGTAAGACCCATATCAGAAAATTCAAAAAGAAACTAGAAGGATGTAGGAAATTAAAAACCCAGATTAAAAAAATAAAAATTGACTAGAAAACAAAAAAGCGCAAATTGACAAAATAAACCCACAAAAACCCCAGATCGCAAAAATTGTGTACAAAGTTAAAACCCAGAACATATTCTGACCGGGAAAAGGGATTTCCAGAAATCGAGATCAGTCTTTGGAGTCTCCGCAATTCTGAGAGCCCAAGAAATCAACATAATCAGCGACCCAGCAGCCAAAGACAGGGTCGAAGTTAGCCACGGAAATGGATACGCATTCAGCACTTTCTTATTGTAAATATTGAAGATCACATTCAAACCCCACCACGTCGCGAAATAAATCCCGATCTTCAACCTCCTCGCCGACTCGGGCGGCGCCACCGCCGCCGGCTCACCGATCGGGCCCGATCGGTCGGCTTCGTATGCTCCGCGCGTGATCAGAGATCGTTCCCCCTTTTCTCTGCCGCCATTCGAAAAACCCACCACCACCTTCGAGACATGGAGCGGTTTAGAGAGAGAAATAAAGGAGCTCCGGCGAGATTTCTCCGCCGACAGAGGCGGTAAAAGTGGGGAGCGGCGGCCGAGGGAATTTCTCCTGGGCTGGAGAAAATCCGAGCCATGGACTGAAAAAGCTGGCTGCTTGAGCGATGAGATCATAGTAGAATTACTATTAGTAGTAAAAAGATAGCAGAAGGAAAAGTAAATAGCGTATACAAATATCAGAAAGTTAAGGCGAAAAGATTGATGTGGGTTTTGACTAAAATAAAAAAGATTTCGAGGGGTTCAAGATTTTTTGGCGTTTATATATAGAAAAGATGGAATATTGCTGTTGAAGCTTAGGTAGTGCCAAAGGACAGAAAAGAGAAAAGGTGTTGTGTTTCACGGCTCTTTGTATGGGAGAAAAGAGCCTTCAACAACCATGTGTATGCAGATGATTCTGCACAAATTAGAGTGAACAATAAATTCAACAAGAATTTTTGTAGTTACCCAAAAATAATAAGAAAATAAATTCACAATGACCCCAGCAGCAGGTTTTATGTATGTGTAACCTTAAGCCCGATTATAATTATGGATGATTGTTATGGACCCGAATAAATGAATACACGATAAACAATTGCATAAATATATAAGAAATGAACAATTAATGTAAATGTATATTTAATTATATATATATATTCCTATTACATCATTTGTATACACACACATCAACGAAAATGCAAAATAAATATGATGAATATCATCATCAGATCCATGAAATTGACATCCAAATATTTTTATAAACTCACCTCTATTTTGAATATATGTTTAATGTTTGAATTATTATTTTTGGAACACGTGTTAATATTTCAATTATAACATTAACACAATATTCAAAAATTTAATGCAAATATCTTAAAATTTAAATCAAGAGGTGAACTCGTTAAAACACGAATTAAATTACCTCCATATGGGAAGTACTAACCTAGAGGTGGTAAAACAAGCCAATGACAAAATTTGGGCCAAAGTATTTTCTCTCACTCTCCAAATCGCCAGCTCCATCTAGCATTTATTTGGGATTATGTTTCCTTTCAAAGGAGCTTGTTACAAGCGAATTAGTAAATAGTGATGAATATTTAGAATAAACGCAATTAATATTTATTAGTGAAGTGATTAACATGTTTCATAAAAATGAATCTCAACTAATAATAAATTAGTATAAAACTTGAACTTATTATGACCACAATTTAGGTTGCCTTTTTCCCGTCTAACTAAGCAAAAATGTTAGATCATTATTTAAAAAAAAAAGTGATAGAATACTTATCTGGAAATGATGAATATTTAGCACAATAATCATGATTATTTTGCATAAAAATAATGGACATTTTTGCACTAAGAAGAAAAGTAAGTATATGGGTACGTTCAATGCGTGTATGATATAACATTTGAACCCACCCATGCATACCATATGCATAATTCTATCGGGGTAAGGACTCGTAGTTCGGCAAAGGTCAGCTTATTAGACCAAGTTATGGCCACTACAAGAAAATTGACCGGCCGATCATGTATTAATTGTTGAGAAATTTGTTTTGTTATGATTAATTTTAATAGACAAATATTTAATTCATGTTGAATTATGTAATAATATTATATAATAAAAATAAATTGTGTAAATATTAGTTATTTGAAAAAAAAAAGTGTATAAAATTCTACATTAAAAATGTAAAGAAAACTTATACTCTTTATAAATACAGATAAAGTTGTAATGAGAATCATTTGATTAAACTCACTATTGGTCGTGCTTGCAATTAGAGGTGAGTAAAACATCAACTGACTGAACCGTTCGGTTCGGTTCGATTTGAGGACCCTAAGAAATTGGTTGTTTCAGTTCGCTTTGGTTCGATTTTAAATATAAATTTCTGTTCGCTTCGTTTTTAACTGAAATATAATTTAAATATTAAAAAAATAAATTTATATTACTTATTGTTATTTTTTTATTAATTTAGTTCGATTCGATTTGGCTAATTCGATCTTATACTTATTTTCGATTTGGTTCAGTTTGCAATTTTATACATATTTTGGTTTTCGGTTTTTTTGTTCCGTTAATTTGGTTTTAAACCTATTTTCGTTTCGATTTGAAATTTTATGTAAAATTCGATTTTGTTTTTATCGGTTTGTTTCGATATCCGGCCGTACCAACCGAATGCTCACCCTATTTGTAAGGCCTAGGCCTTGGCCTCGACTTTTTATTTTGACAATTGACTTAGAACTTTGTACTCTTTAGGTTTTTGGTACTTGCTGGGCTGTACGAAATTGATTTTGGACCAAACCAATTTTATTTTTGGATTCTCCAAAAGTGAATGGGCTTGACCCATTAAGATGCACAAAATATCTTTTTTATTGGTCAAAGATAGATGTGTTAGACTCATTATATTCAGTCAAATAAAATTTGTAACCTTTTAATTTTCATCAACAGTATTTGAAAAGTCTCAAAACTGTGATGATTGAGGTAATGGCTGGCTGGTAGTTAAACCCACTAATTGCAGCTGCTCCACCTTGTCAACTTCACAAATCCTACATGGTGAAATTTATAAATAGACTTATAAGTTACAGATAGAAAGATATAAAATCAATTCATTTCGCATTTTTCTGCACTAAAAGTCTCACACGATTTTCAAAGTTGTGCTCAGTTTCTGCATCATTTTTAGTTCATTAGAGTTTTAAAATTTGGTGTGCTACAATTTCAAAGACGTCAATGTTGTTGTATCTTTGGGGACATAACGCCTGTTTTGTCAGCATTACACGTGGCGTCTAGCGAAAGGAGGTCTTTCTCACCTCGACTTGTTGATCAATCTGGTTCGCTTCAAGAAGGTATTGTTATTTAGTTTCGTTTTATTTTTCAGTTTCATTTAATTTTTGCATTTGTCAGAACTGTATTATAGTTTAGTAGTATTTCCCCTTTCATTTTATTATTTTGTAACAATAGCAAGAAAAATATTTTTTTGCTACTAAACTCATTAAGAACGTCAATCAACAAGTGAAGAGAATTTGTGAAACAAAATAAACCACTCAAGCGACAAATACTGGCGAATCAACAAGAACCTTTGTTCAAAATGTTATTATTCCTACTGCCAACGTTCATGCTTAAAGAACTAAAAGATTTAATGGTCTTGATTTCAAGAGATGACAACAAAAGTTACTTTTCTATAACCACTTTTGGTTTGGCTAGATACTTGAAGGAGGATAAATCTCTGGTTCCGAAAAATGAAGACAATGTTGACTTCCATGATGGGTATGATGCTTGGGGCCAAGGTGATTACATTTACCAAAACCATGTACTGAATGGACTAAGCAATAAACTGTAGAATGTATAAAGTGTTGTAAGACTGCCAAGGAACTTTGGGATGTCTTGAAAATAAAATTCTGTGAATGCTAGAGCAAAGAAATTCATTGTTGGGAGGTTTCTGGAATTCAAGATAGTCGATACTAAGATTGTCATCTCACAAGTGCAGGAGGTCCAACTGCTTTTGCATGATATTCATCCTGAGGATATGTACCTAAGTAAATCCTTTGGGATTGACAAATTACATTTGGATTGAAAAACTTAAAAAATTACATAAAATATAAGACAAAGGAGATGACACTTAAGATGTTGATTGTCAAGTTTCGCAATGAAGAAGAAAATAAAAAATCTAAGAATAAGACAAGCCGATCTCGAATGGAGGCTCGTACTAATCTGCTGGAGCAAGGTAACTCCTTTGAAAATAAGGTGCCTAATGCTCAACACAATAAAGGCAAACAAGTTGTTAGGGTTTGAAAGTTCACTGAAAATTATTATAACTGTGGCAAGCCAAACCACATTTGGTTTAGCAAGGTACGTGTTATCCGTTTTGTTTAGTATGTTTTCAAAAGAATGTGGAATTAGATTTAAATCGTACTCTAGCTATCGTTTTCCACTGATAGGAATTTGGTTGTTATTTTTTTAAATATTCCGCTGCGTAAACTTGATCATTTTGAAATCATGAATTTTATTATGTTATTGTTATGAAATTCGAAAACTATTTGTGACGCCAAGATTCCTTCAATTATTATTTTAAATGTAAATCTAAATTGGGGCGTTACACATTTGCAATTACTGTAAAGAACCAGGGCACTGGAAGAATGATTATCCTAAGAAGAAGAGGAAGCAGGACAAGAAAGGGGGTGTCGGTGGTTCTGCAGCTGTGGCAGAAACTGATACGAATTATGAAGAAGATCTGGCTTTGGTTGCAGCTGGACAGTCTCATCGTAATGATGTGTGGGTTCTTGATTCTAGGGCATCGTACCATATTTGTCCTAACAGGGAGTTCTTCTCGACCTATGAGCAGATAGATGGAGGAAATATTTCCATGGCAAACAGTGCAGTCTGCAAAGTGGTTGGAATTGGCTCAGTCAGGATACGGACAAATGATGGGGTATTCTGTACCTTGAAAGAAGTCAGACATGTTCCACATATGACGAAGAATCTGATATCATTGAGTCTTTTTGACAACAAGGGTTTCAGTTTCAAAGGTGAAGGTGGAGTTATGTATGTCTGTCAAGGTTCAAAGGCGGTCCTAACAGGCCTGAAACGTGGTACCTTATATTATCTGCAAGGTTCCACTGTGACAGGTTATGCTGATGTTGCATCATCCGAGGTTCAGACGAAGGATATGACCAGGCTGTGGCATATGAGGCTCGGTCATATGGGAGAAAGAGGGATGCATATTTTGTCAAAGCGGGATCTTCTTACTGGGCATAAAGTGCAGAGTCTTGAATTCTGCGAGCATTGTGTGTTTGGGAAGTTTCATCGCAGCAAGTTCCCAAAGAAGGCTGTTCATCAAACCAAGGGGACTCTTGACTACATTCATATGGATTGTTGGGGTCCGTCACGTGTTGAGTCTATTGGAGGCCACAGATATTTTGTGTCTATGATTGATGACTACTCAAGAATGACTTGGGTAATTATGATGAAGAACAAAAGTGAAGCATTCAAGAGATTTAAGCAGTGGAAGGCGTTGGTAGAAAATCAGACTGGGAAGATCAAGCGACTGCGAACTGATAATGGCATGGAGTTGTGTTCGTCTGATTTCAACAAGTTTTGCAAGGATGCAGGGATTGCTCGACACCACACCATACGACACACGCCGCAGCAAAATGGTGTGGCAGATCGCATGAATCAGACATTGCTGGAGAGAGCAAGATGCATGCTCTCGAATGCTGTTTTGGCTAGAAAGTTTTGGGCAGAAGCAGTAAACACGGCGTGCTATCTGATCAACCGTGGTCCTCATACTGGCATTGATTGTAAGACACCTTACGAGTTATGGTCTAATAAACCTGCAGATTATTCATTGTTGAATATTTTTGGGTGTACTGTTTACTATCATGTTAGTGAGGGTAAATCAGGACCAAGAGTTAAGAAGGGTATATTTGTTGATTTTGGGGATGGAGTTAAGGGATATAGAATCTGGTCACCTTCAGAAAATAGAGTTATATTCAGCAGGAACATGTTTTTTGATGAGAAATCTATGCTTAACCCCGCTGTGAAGTCCATTGGTGCACAAAATAGTAGTAGTGTTGATAAACAGGTGGAGCTGCAAGTCACTCACGGTGAGAGTGAATCACAACTCCAAGGTGGAGAAGATCAACATACTACTGCTGAAAGTACAAGTTCAGATGTTCATCCAGAAGCTTGCCAGACAAGCATAGCTATTGATAGAGCTATGAGAACAGGCGTGAAGCCTCCTGTGCGATACGGTTTTGAGGATATGGTGACTTATGCATTACAAGTTGCTGACGAGGTAGAAGAGGAAGAACCATCTGTAGGTGAACCATTCACATACAGAGAGGCTGTTTCAGGTAGTGAGTCAGCTCAATGGCTCACTGCAATGAGAGAAGAGATGGAATCACTTGACAAGAATCTGACTTGGGAGCTAGTTAAACAGACAAAGGGGAGGAAGATTGTCACTTGCAAATGGATATTTAAGAAGAATGAAGAAACCACATCTGGTGAGGGTGTGAGATACAAGGCTCGACTAGTTGCAAGAGGGTTCACACAGAAGGAGGGGGTTGACTATAATGAGATATTCTCACCAGTGGTCAGACACACTTCCATCAGAGTGTTACTAGAAATGGTTGCACAACAGGATTTAGAACTTGAGCAACTGGATGTGAAGACAACTTTTCTACATGGAATGCTCGAAGACGATATCTACATGACTCAACCAGAGGGGTTCCAGGCTCTGGGGAAGTAAGATTATGTTTGCAAGTTGAAGAGGTCCTTATATGGGCTAAAGCAGTCTCCAAGACAGTGGTATAAGAGGTTTGACAGTTACATGATCCAGTTGGGATACAACAGGAGTCCACATGATTGTTGTGTGTATCACAACAAAGCAGATGATGGTTCCATGATCTATCTCGTTCTGTATGTGGATGATATGCTCATAGTTGCGAAGTCCAACTCTGATATTCAGAAGCTGAAGGATCTGCTCAGTGCTGAGTTCGATATGAAGGATTTGGGTGCTGCCAAGAAAATTTTGGGCATGGAGATATATAGGGAAAGAGAAAAGAAGAAGCTTTTCGTGTCACAGAAGAGTTACATTGAGAAGATCTTGTCTAGATTTGGCATGTCTACCGCCAAGCCTATTGATACCCCAAGTGCTACAAATATTCATTTATCCGCTGATTATACACCAAAGTCTGTAGCTGAGCAGGAATACATGTCTCGAGTCTCATACTCTAATGCAGTAGGGAGTTTGATGTATGCTATGGTCTGCACTAGAACGGATCTTGCACATGCTGTGAGTGTTGTCAGCAGGTTCATGGGATGACCTGGAAAGGAGCATTGGCAAGCTGTGAAGAGGATTTTTTGTTATCTTAGAGGTACGTCTGATGTTGGTCTCTTGTATGGAGGTGATGCTCACAGTTCTGTGACTGGTTACTCTAACTCTGACTATGCTGGAGATGTTGATAGTAGAAGATCTATGACTGGTTATGTCTTCACTCTTAGTGGTCCCGTTGTTTGTTGGAAGGTAACTTTACAGGCTACAGTTACTCTTTCTACAACTAAAGCAGAATATATAGCACTGACAGAAGCTGCTAAAGAGGGAATTTGGTTGAACGAGCTTGTAGGTGACGTTGGTCTACATCATGATCAAGTTATTGTGTTTTGTGACAGTCTGAGTGCAATATGTTTGACCAAGGATCAGGTCCATCGTGGGAGGACCAAAAATATTGATGTGAGGTATCATTTTCTGAGGAATGAGCAGAGAATCAAGGTGATGAAAGTAGGTACTGCTAATAATCCTGCTGACATGGTCACCAAGCCGGTCCCACATAGCAAGTTTCGACATTGTTTGGACTTGCTAAATGTCACAAGCTGTTAGTTGCCCAAGGAGGGCAAATCTGAGGCAGAAAGAAGGAGTTTGTTCATCTGGCATAGTAATGATGCATATGCAAGGAAAATTCAAGTCAAGGTGTACATATTCAAATGATATTATTATTTTTAATATTAGTTAGAGTATCTATCCTAATTATGTTGAGAAAATTAATACATAATTAAAAAAAAGAAGAAGTTTTATGTGGCTTTTTAGAAAAAAACATTAAATTATTATTAATATTAATTATGGTATCTATCATAATTATGTTAAAAAAATTCTTACATAATTAAAAAAAAACTAATTCTATATGGTATTTTTTTTCTCTTATTTATCCTTTTTTCTCTATCCAATCTCTCTTTATATATATATATAGATAGATAAATATATAGATTTGTGTTCAATTTGTTCACACATTAAAAAAGAAATATAAGAATCAATCGATTTCATTTCATCACGTGGAACATTACAATATCACTAAACAAACTACGTATTTCATATTTGATACTAATCTTTCTTCATGCATCATTTGAATTTTCAGCACAAGACTCATTTTGAAAAAGTCAATTTCACTCGATAATGGAAATATAATCGTAAGGCTTAGCGATTTTGTAAGAGCATTTTTAATGTGAAAGTTCATCGTGGGGAAGATATATATATATATATATATATATATATAAACAATAAAGATGATGATTATTATAATAGAAATAAAAAGATATGTCAAAAAAAAGAGGGAGTTAAGAAAAGTGATTTAGAAAATAATTAAATCGAAAATATAATGGGGTTTTGGTAACTCCCTATAAAATGAGATTCACTCATTCTTTTTGTGTATCTATATATCTCTTTAAATGAATTTTTAAAATAGATCATGCAACAAATATGCTCCAAAAAAGTTGTATTTAAATTGTAGGGTTAAAGTAGCGTACACCACAACATAAATGATTTCACGTAAAATATGTATATATGTAATGCTTGTATAATGAATTTTTAATATATAATATTACATGTAATACTTTTAAATAAATAATATTTTTTAGATAACACTTTCACTACAAAAAACTCGGAGTTGCTGAAGGGCGAATCCGTCAGCAATAAATTTACTGACGGGTACTACTCGTCAGCACTTTTGACGTCAACAAATTGATTGTTGACGGGATTATCGAACCCGTCAGTATTTTCTGACGGGTAGTACTCCGTCAGCAAATTCCCCAGACATCAATTGATACTCGTCAGCATTTGCTGACGGGCTGGGCCCGTTAACATTTATGAAGTATTATAAAAAAATAATATTTTATTTGGGCAGACCCAGCCCAACCCGCCCCCAACTCGCGGCCTCTTGCAAATAGAGGAGTGGTGTTACCGTCTCGCCAAGTCAATTACATGTGAGAGTTCATATTTTTTTTAATATATATTAGATATGTAAATTAAGTTATAAATTATATTTATAATTAATTATATTATATCTATAAATATATATTATATTTATGTGATATTATAAGTATATAATATTATTATAAATATATATTATAAATATAATTATTTATAAATAATTATAAATATATTTTATTAATTATAAGTATACATTATTTATAAATTATATTATTAATTATATATATATATTATAAATGTATATTATATATAAAAATAATGAAATATAATCATTATAAATATATAATATTATTTATAAATATATGAATATATAATAATTATATTATGTTTATAGATGTATATTATAATTTTAAATTAAATTTATAATTATAAATTAATTATGTATATTATATTATATTATATTATATTATATTTATAAATCAATAATATAATTATATATTTCATTTTATAAATAATTAATTATATTATAAACATATAATTTTATTTAAAATGTATTATAATTATAATATTATAAATTTATATTTTTATATTTATTTTATATCCATTTAAATAATTATATATATATATATCACCCCTATATATTAATGCAAAATCTTCCAAACCTATGTGTCTGCTTCGCATGCTTCGTTTAGCAAATAAAAAATTATGGTGCTTCGGTTGCTTATGTGTCATCCGAGCCTAATATTTACCTAATTTAATATTTTTCTTTTATTTTATCTTGCCTAATTTATATTTTTCTTTTATTATTTTATTATGCATAATTTAATAAACTTCTTTTAATTTTTTCTTTATTCTCTTAATATAAAATTATAAATAAGTCATATATTATTAGTAAAAAAAATCAAATTTGTTATTTGAACTCAAATTAGATATGATATAATTTTACTTATAAAAAATACTTAATTGTGAAATTGATTAAATAAACTGTAAATATAATCAAAGTTAAAATAATTTTAATTCTGGAATTTCAATAATTAAATATAAGTAAATTACGAGTTATTTACAATAATCTAAGTATGTAACTAAGTATTAGTAATGAATTCAATTAACCATAGAAATATAAAAATATATAAAAATGATTAATAAATATTTATTGGAAACTGGTACAAATGCGGCACGGGTTGAAAGTAATAGTTTTGAAATTTTCAAAGCATGTCGAGTTATTTGCAATGATTTGAGTATGTAATTAAGTATTACTAATGAATCCAATTAAATATAAAAACATAAATCTATGTAATGATGATTAATAAATATTAATCTAAGTATTAATAATCTAATAATAATAATAATAATAATTAATAGAGATTAGACAATGGTTGAAAATACGACATCTTTTAAGTTTTTATTAGTATATATATAAAATTATTAACGAATTTAATTAAAATATAAAATTAAAAAAAATTAATATACAATAATTAATAAATAGATTACACATGTACAAGAGCACGGCTTGATAATACATCATTTTAATTTTTTATTTTTTACTTAAAACTCTCTAATTCTCACAAATATATTTTATATTATAATTTTATAAATTTCGTGTAATACACGGGTGTTAAACTAGTATATATATATATATATATATATATAATATATATATATATATATATATATATATATATATATATATATATATATATATATATATATATATATATATATATATATATATATATATATATATAAGGGGTGGGTTCAAATGAGAACTATGCCCTTATTTGCGAACCTGCGAACTAGTGCTTTTAATATATATCAGCAGTACTTTTATTATACAATCACAGTGCATTATTAATATTTCAGTTATATACACTACATTGCTTTTATTATACAATCCTAATACTTTTAATCAAATAAGAAGATTTCCAAAAATTTCATTCATCCATTTGATTTGATCTAAGGCTCATAATTGACCTTAGGTTCACAAATAAGGACATGGTTCTCATTTGAACCTAATCATATATATATATCTAACTAGTTTAACACCCGTGTATTACACGGGATTTATAAAAACTAAATATAAAAAATACTTGAGTCAATTACAGAGTTTTAAATTTAAATAAAAAATCGAAATGATGTGTTTTCAACTCGTGTCTTGTACATGTCTAATCTATATATTGATTATTATAATTATTAAATAATTTTATATTTAGTATTTAATAAAAATCGTTAATAATTTTATTTACATATTTAGAAAAAATCAAAATATATTACATTTTCAACCCGTGTATAAATTATATTTATTAACTATTATTATTAGTTTTATATTTTAATATTTAGATTAACTTCGTTAACAATTATTAGCTACATAATTTGAAATTTTCAAAAGATATCAAACTCTCAAAGCCCGATCGCATTCTGTCGTTGTCAAATAGATATCTATTAATTATTTTATATAATTTTATATTTTTTTTGTTTAATATTTAGTTACATACTACTCGGATTGTTGCAATAAGTCACAAGTTACCTATATAGAATAGTTAAACTTCCAAAAATAAATTAATTTAGTTTTTATTATAAACACAACTTATTTAATTATTTTCATAATTATATTTTTTTAATTAACATTTTTTCATATGTATTTTTTTTAATTAAAATAAATAATTTGATTTTTTTTCTACTAATTATATATGATTGATTTATATTTTTATATCAGGATAATAAAAGGGAAAATATTTAAATTAGGTAAAGTATAATTATAAATATTAAACTAAGCTAAATATAATAAAATGATAATATTAAATTAGGTCTATATTAGGTTCTGATGACACATAAGCAAACGAAGCACTAGAATATTTTATTTGTCAAACGAAGCATATGAAAATGACACATAGGTTAGGAGAATTCTGTATATATATATAACATTAATTTTGTTCATATAAAAATATAATGTGTTCAATGCATTTTATTGGAATTATATAAGAGAATTTAAATATAATTAATATTTATTCTCCTAAGTGTAATAATTTGTTATTATTAGTTTTTATTGTTGTTGTTTTTCTTATTTCTTTATTTCTTTCTTTCTTTTTTGGTTTTTTTAGCAAATAGTTTAGCACTACTAATATGCATGCATATTGTATGTTTGATGTTTGTATATTTAATTAGGTATATCGTGTAATAGTTTTGTGGTCACATATTATTTGTAAAAAACTTATGAACTTAAAACTTGATAGGACATAAATAAAAAAAAAA
>BMAC01000205.1:1510510-1524459 GCA_014905375.1 Phtheirospermum japonicum | reverse complement strand
CTTTGAGGATTTTAATTCTGATTGGAGATTTGTTTGAGAATGCCTTTGTTCAAAAAAAAATATATATATTTTTGTTTGTTTCAATTTTGCAGGATTTTAATTCTGATTTGTCTGCGTTCTTTATTTTATCTGCGTAATTCTTTGTCTGCGTTCTTATTCTTAATTCTGCTTTGAGAATTTTAATGCGTTTTATTCTGCGTTTCTGATTTGAGGATTTATTTTCTGCGTTCTTTATTTTATCTGCGTAATTCTTTGTCTGCGTTCTTATTCTTAATTCTGCTTTGAGAATTTTAATGCGTTTTATTCTGCATTTCTGCTTTGAGGATTCTGATTTGTCTGTGTTCTTAATTCTGCTTTGAGAATTTTAATGCGGCTTTGAGGATCCTGATTTGGCGTTTCTTAATTCTGATTTTTAATTTAGAACTGTGAAGATTTGTTTTAATATTTAATATTAATTAAAAATATTTAGAATTAGTTTTAGATAAACATGAAAGGTTTATAGTTCACATCAATGAAATGATTTTGAAATTAATATTAGATCAGAATTAACGCAGATAAAATAAAGAACGCAGACAAATCAGAATTAAAATCCTGCAAAATTGAAACAAACAAAAATATTTATTTATTTATTTTTTCAACAAAGGCATTCTCAAATAAATCTCCACAAAAAACTCAAACAAAAAAATCAGAATTAATAAACGACAGTTAACGCAGAAAATAAAGAACGCAGACAAATCAGGAAGAGAGGGGACAGAACGGCCGGAAAAAAAAAACATGAAGGAAGGGAAAAAAGGCGGATGAGATGAGAGAAAAAGGCGGATGAGATGAGAGATAAACCCTAGTCAACCTAGGAAAAAAAATCCCCTATTTTATACCCAAGACATTTTTTCATAAAAGGAAATAAATTAATAGAATGCACACAAATA
This sequence comes from Phtheirospermum japonicum, assembly GCA_014905375.1. Lineage (NCBI taxonomy): Eukaryota > Viridiplantae > Streptophyta > Magnoliopsida > Lamiales > Orobanchaceae > Phtheirospermum > Phtheirospermum japonicum. Next base: position 1,523,533 of record BMAC01000205.1, on the reverse strand, counting down.
TTCCACATCAAATTTAGAAAATGTATGAAAAAGACACATGTCATTTGAATTGTTCTCAAGTTGACAACTCAGCGAGGTGTCAACACAATTAACAAATAGGAGGATACTTTTAAATAAGTAACAATTTTTAGTAACACTTATACATATATAATATTTTATACGTATCGCTCTATTTATAAGTGATTATTTATTAGTTGATGAATTATATTTTTCTTATATTAATTCAAATTAGTAAAATTTGTTTTTTTTTTTCCAATTAGTTATTAATTAATTTACAATCTAACTGTCATTTACGTTTTAATAATTAACCACCTAAAATAAGGTTATCACTAACTTGGGATGATTAAAATGATATTGTATTTGCAAGGTCATATAAAATAAGTAAATAAAGTAATATTATAGACATAAGGTAGTTGAATTGAATCTTATATTCAGTTTTTCATTGTATTAAAATTGAGACAATTAAAGAGATATAATAAATAAATTTTATGATTAGCATATACTCCTTGATCCATAAGATTAAAGGTTCACGCCCCAAAGAATTTTTTTTTAATTTTTTTAAGTGTTACCTATTAAAGGAAAGTGTTACAAAAACACTATTATATACCATAAAAAAATATTACAAAAGATATTAAAGTGTTACCAGAAGTATTACAGAAGTATTACAATTAGAGATTCAATATAAAACTTATAAAAACTATTACTAATTATCATAAAAATTATTATACGATAGGTAGGCAACTAAAACATCAATTAAAATATTAACTATTGTATTTATTAATATTTATGAGGGTAATATTTTTTTGATATTATTCAAAATTATTTATGTTGTAGTAGTGGTACAAAGTATGAATATTTATTTCAAATTCCAATATCAACTACTTTTTTAATATATTTTTTCAAAGCTATGTTGTTAATTCAGTATGGTACATAAGAATATTCTATGGTGATATGCTCTGCATCTGCATGTGTGGAATTCAATCCGTAATACCTTTTCTCGAATTTCCAAAATGAAATTGATTATCAGAATAATATTCTTGGCGGCCACCAGTGACTTTTATTACTTTGAATCAATCCAACCATCAGTGCGGTCTAATAAATAGTATTTTAATTAAATTATGTAAGATGATAATAGAACAAATAATATATTTCATAGGTTAAAGAATAATTATACAACCAAACGTTTTAAATAACAAAGCCAGGAATTAAAATAATCACATGCATATATTACAAGATATCAAGTTTAATTTTTTAATATTCTTAAAAGTATTGATACAATATTAAAAATCGACTTGATTATATATGGTAAAAAATAATGAAATGATAGAAAGTTTTAGGTTCCGCCGTATAAAGTAATATAACATCTTTATCAACCTCCCAATCTCTTTCCCCCTTTTCAATTCTCACTCTACCACATCAGCAAAATTACACTCATTTCCCTCCCCTATCCCTCTTATCTCATTTATTCACCATACCAACAGACTTACTTTTTATGGGTCCTACATGTTTCCCATTAATTTTCATTTATACTTTTTATATTACAATACAATTATATTTATCTATTATCTATTTAAATAATAATTTTGGATAAATAATAAAATATTTTTTGAGATAAGATGTGATATTTTAATTTATTTATATATCTATTCTTGATTTTTTTCAATTATAATTAACATTTATGAGTACTTTTAATAATAAAATTTTTTAGGTTTGAAAACTTATTTTATTACAATAAATTCTTTTTTTAGGTGTGAAAATTTATTTTATTACAATATATATAATATATATATAACAACAACGCACGCACACAACAAAATGAAAGCAGAAATGAAGGAAGAAAGAAAAAAGGGAAGAAAACAAACAAACAAAAAAAGACCGGTAAAAGCTGCAGAGGTGGGGCCCACAACCCCACTCTCCATACGGCGCGTGTAATGCACGCGCCCATCTGATTGGCTAGGGCGCGTCAGCTGCCCCCCCCCCCCTTTTTTCCTCCACCTCCTTATCCCCCTCCCCTCCTCATTTATTCATCCCTTCCCCCCCACTAAAGATGCTCTTATGAAATTATGGGAACTAAAAATCCTACTGTGAAAATATTTTTCAATTATGGAGATTGGGTACAACTAGGATATTTAAACCCACACTGGTAAGGAATCCTATCAGCTAGAGGACAAGTCTCAATAATCTTATAAATAAGGGGTTCAGACCCTTACTTCACAACTTATCTCTCTCTCATGCTCTCATCTCATGATCTCTCACATGATCTCTCAGGCCCTTACATGCTCTTATTTCATAAGCTTGATAACTTAACTTCAACCTCTCACTCCTCTCTATCATGGAGCTTATATTATTCTCTCATCTCTAATTATCATGGATCACGGAGCTTACGGATTTTTTGGTGATCTCTCCTCTAAGAGAAGCGAGCTCTTATACAGGTGACGAGACCCTAGATTGGGAACACGTCTCTTATTTCTTATTTATACGAGAGGACACATGCCTCGCTTTTACTTTACATTGATTTTATCTTATATTTTAAGCTATTGCGCGCTATCAAGCTCTCGCACATCTCTCTCGAACACTACCTGACTTGAGTATCGGAGGGCCTATGCCGGGGCCGCCCGGCTTGGGTTCTGTTTTGCAGGTTAAATAGGTCGCTAGGAGCTGTCTGGAGATCCATCAGGTCGCTAATTACATATTTGAGGTCAGTACTCTCTATTCTTGAAGCACTAATCTTTTTGGTCGCATCAAGTGGCGCTGTTTGTGAGAATACGAGGGACATCGAGTCCTTGAGCGAAAGACGTGAGGATACACAATTTAATCGATCATGAAACCCTCACAGATAAGTTCTGATTCTCTATCGCTTTTAAAAACTGGTGTTGTGTTATACTTATTATAATTGAGAACTCTTATGTGGCAATTCATAAGAGTCGATGGGGTATCAATCACGGTGAAAAATCCTAATTGGACTTATTTGATTCTATATGGTTTAAAATTATGGGGATATGTATATGTTTTATTTGACCCTATATGGCTTAATGGTGATATGGTGTTTATGGTTATGGTAAAGGGCAATACTTGATTTAATTTGCAATGAATATGTTTGATTAACTTATTCCTTGGTTTTGTGCCTATGTGAATACGTTTGATTAACATATTCTTTTATCGGTTGATTATGAGTCTATGTGGATATGTCTGATTAACATATTATTTGCTTATTTGACTTCTTAAGCCATCTGGAAAATATGGATATATTATAATGTGGTTTGGTTTAATTGGATTAATATAGTAATGATGTCAGTGGGACAAATTATACTTTTTATAATAATAGTTTTGAAAATTGGCATGCCTCCAACTCGCCTCACAGATTGGAGCAATTATATGAGTTTTGATGTACAGGTTCATGGAAGATTAATTGGGTCTGAAAGGTTAATTTAATAATTATGGGCGTGAGTAAGGGTTGCGATATTCGCATCCTACTTATCGATTATTTTTATGATCGTATACTAACAGATTAAGTGCAAGTCTACCTGTTTAGTTCGTATTAACTTTGGTTTTAGCGGGTTAATTTACGAGCTGCTCGACATCTAACTCGGAGATGGTCAACTCAGAGCGAGGAGGTCGCCAATATTTAAGGCTATATATCAGGTCGCGCGTCTATATTTTCAAGGAGATGTGATTGTGAAACTTTTGCTACCTGAAAGTAAAGAGATCGCACAGTTGGATATTCAAAGAGAGGTAAATTTTCCTATGGCATCAATAAGACTACGTATCAGCGCCATGATTTTCGCCCGCCTCTGAAAGAAAGCCGGCTCGTTTCGCACCGCCGACTATGGACTGGCGCAAGCGCTTCACTCACTGGCCCAATTCTTCGATGACCTCGACCCGCCTCGCATACCTCTTGCGCCATGACTTGCATTAAGGTTTCCATGCGGCCCAATTGCACAACTCTCAGATTTTGAGGTTGATTTCGCTCAACCTCTTATCCATCAATGCAAATTGATCGTCTACGTCGAAAATCTCCCAACAAGTAACCTCGCCCATGTCTGAGACCACCGACGCTATTTTGCCAACTACCAAAAAATGTACGGAGACAGACACGGACACCACATTTTCCATGCTGCGGCTTCATCCCGCGACCTCAGCTTACTCTCGCGACCTCAACTCTACTCTTGCGACCTCAGTAGTGACCTTAGCCTGCGACCTCGCCTTTATTCTTACGATCTTATCTACGATCGCACGCGACCTCATTACATAAAACAGATCATCTATAGAATTTATGGTCTAATATGGTTTTTCTGGTTAAAGCTCGACGCTTCCATTAGGTCGGCGATGGTAAAGCCCGATGCTTTCATTAGGTCGGCAAATATGGTCAAACCTCTACGCTTTCATCAGGCCGGCTATGTTTTTATATGGTCAAGCCTCGACGCTTTCATTAGGTTGGAAATGGTTTCTATGAATATGGGAATGGATGGTTTTACATAAGGGATATGTTTGACTTACATATCCTTTGCTGTAGAGAGCATGTTTGATTTACATGTTCTTGCGATTTTTGTCTTTGAATATGTTTGATTTACATATTCCTGGATGCTTTGTTTGAAGTCTATGTGAAGAGCATGTTTGACTTACATGTTCTTTACGGCATTGATTATATGCTTTTGAATGTGATTGATTACGTGGTTATATGGTGTTTTGACTTAGTAGCTTTTCTGCTTGCATCGTATGCCTTATTTAGTTTAGGTTTGGTGCGACTTAGTTCTGCTACTTTGTTTGCATTAATTTAACATGGGGGAACTAATGTTTTAAGTAACTTGGTTATATTGACTGGTTGCATTAACCTGGGAGATTAAGTAGTTTACTTAGTCGTATATGGTCAAGTTTTATTGAGTTCACGCGACCTAGTTGTTTTGCTTTGTTTGCATTATTTGAACATGGGGGACTAGGTGGTTTTCTCGACCCCATGTTATTGTTATATGGTTGCACCTGGTTTGAGCATGGTCTAATTATTTTGTTTTGTTCAAATTATTTAGACTTGGGGGACTGAATGGTTTCCTTGGCCATAAATGGTTTTTATGGTTCTTGTGGTTATGAGCTGACAGGTATCCAGGTCAGTAAACATGCAGGTATTGTGTAGATTTAGTAAGGGACCTCTTCTTCTAGAAGGTGCAATCCTTCTGGGAGGTGGGCGAGCTATTTTTGGGGGCAGCGACCTCTCGTATAAGAGTGACGAGCTCTTATGTGAGGTGGCGAGCTCTTATCAGGTAAATGGTATTATAACAGCTCGGCATTTAGAGCTGGGCTTTATGATTAACGCGATCTTGGGCCCCGACGAGGTATTATGATTTATGGTTAAGGTATGGATGACTTTTTTGGCCGAAGTACTCTTTATTTTTATATATTCTACCTGATTTCGTACCTCAATCAACTAGAATATGAGGGACAAGCTGATACGACATCAAAAATCGACTTGATTATATATGGTAAGAAAGTAACGAAAGGGGTAGGAGGTTCTAGGTCCCGGCGTATAAGGTAATAAATATTTATGGCTATTATGGAATTATGGGAACTAAGAATCCTACTATGAGAATATTTCCTAATTATGAAGATTGGGTACAACTATGAGACTTAAACCCACCTTGGGAAGGAGTCCTATTAGCAAGATGACAAGTCTCAATAATCTTATAAATAAGGAGTTCAGGCCCTTATTTCACAACTTATCTCTCTCTCATGCTCTCATCTCATGATCTCTCTCATGATCTCTCACATGATCTCTTGGGCCCTTACATGTTCTTATTTCATAAGCTTGATAACTTAACTTCAACCTCTCCCTCCTCTCTATCATGGAGCTCATATTATTCTTTCATCTCTAATTATCATAGATCACGGAGCTTACGAATTTTATGGCGAGCTCTCCTCTAGAATATCTCCTTTAGGAGAAGAGAGCTCTTATACAGGTGACGAGGACCCTAAATTGGGAACACGTCTCTTATCACTTGTTTATACAAAGAGAACACATGCCCCACTTTTACTCTACATTGATTTCATCTTATATTACAAGCTCTTGCGCGCTATCGAGCTCTCGCACATCTCTCTCGAATACTACCTGACTTGAGCGTCGGAGGGCCTACGCCGGGGCCGCCCAACTTGGGTTCTGTTTTGCAGGTTAATCAGGTCGCTAGGAGCTGTCTCAAGATCCATCAGGTTGCTGATTACATATTTGAGGTCAGTGTCCTCTGTTTCTGAAGCATCAATCTTTTTGGTTGCATCAAGTATTATTAAATTTTTTTTTTAGAAAAACAGTTTCATCAATTTAACTAATCTTAACCAATTTACTCGGCATTAGTTAGAGAAACGTAGGCATCTCATGTTTTATAAAAACAGATATAAGTCCAGACATAATGGTTTTGGATTTTTGGTAAAAATATTTGATGTTGGTCCATTTTAGGTTATCTAGCAGCCACAGAGAATTATAAACATTTTAAAATTAGAGGGTGTTTGAAATTCTTATAAACTTCTAGAAAACATTGTTAAAATTATAAATGCCGGACTTCTAATTTTGCAGTGATGCATCGTGTAATAAGACTCGTTAAAATCATATATATATATATATATATATATATATATATATATTATATAATATATATATATAATTTAATACCCGCATATTATGCGGGATTGGGAAAAGAGTAATATTTATTAAAATACTAAAAGAATAATATTAATTATGACATATACAAATTGCAACATTATTTGTTATATTTACAGGAAGACTAATTTTCATAATAAATAATTTTAACACACAAATCAGAATATTATTTGTTCTATTTAGTGATGATTGTTTTTCACAATAAATAATTTTTAACACGAGTCACAAAATTAGTTGTAAAGTATATCAAAATACTCTAAACTTGACGGGAAAACCCGTAGAAAATTGAGATTGAAAAAAATGTAAAATATACAACACCCGCGTGTTACATGTGAATATGTGATATAAAATATTAAATTTATAAAACACTGATAATTCTATTGAAAAAGTGTCGTGCATCTAACTTGTAGTATATGTAATATTATTTTAATTTTTTTTTTTCTGCGTAAGATACTAATTTGTTCGTGCAAATATTATATATATATATATATATATATATATATATCAGTGCATTATATTGAGATTAGATAAAAAAATTTAGAATATATTTAATATTCATTTTCCTAGGCATAATAATTTATTATTATTATTATTTATTTTATATTTTTTGTTTCCCTTTGTTTTTTTAAAGAACTTTTACCGTGAGCCATGAAATTAATTGTAAAGTATATCAAAATACTCTAAACCTGACGACAAACCATATAAATTTGAGTTTGAAAAAAAAATACTACAAAACATACAAAACCCGCGTGTCACGTGTGAATATGTGATATAAAAATTTAAATTTATAAGGTACTGATAATTCTATTAAAAAAATATCGTACATTTAACCTGTAGTATATGTAATATTATTATATATTATTATTATTATTATTATTATTTTTGTCTAAGACACTAATTTATCCGTATAGATATATAATGTGTGTATCAATGCATTATATTGGGATTAGATAAATAAATTTAGAATATATTTAATATTTATTTTCCTAGACGTAATAATTTATTATTATTATTATTATTATTTATTTTATCTTTTTTGTTTCCCTTTTTTTTCCTTTTACTTGACGTAACGATAGTTTTATATATATGTTTTTAATGTTGTTTTCAATTCATTGTGTTAGGATTAGATAAAGAAATTTAAGTTTATATTTTTTATATTTATTTTCCTTTTGTAATAATTATATAACTCGTATTTTTCTTAAATAAATATTTAAGATTCTAATAAAATTATTTCAACTTTTATTATAAATAAAAATTAATTCAACATATAGGTTTTTTTATAATATAAGCAATTTAAAAGTGTGCATGAGATGTAAATGGAACGTTTGAATGATTTGATACCAAAATAATAAAATAAGGGGTAAAAAAAATTCTTACCCTCTAAACTATTGTGATTTTCACAATAACCATATGAACTGTTTTTTTTTTTCTTTTTTGACAAACCACCATATTAACTATTATTTTTTTACAACTAACTCCTAAAACCAGATTTGACATGGTTTTGTACCTGATCTTTGAGAACATTTTTGTCCAGACACTTATGTCTCCATCTCAAATAAAACTTTAAACCAAACACTTACTCTTTTCACACACACACACGGTTGTTGCTGCATTTTTCATCGCCGTCTGACGACTTTAATGATCACCACCACCACCACCTGACTTACCTTCATCCCATGAACTTAGCTCCAGATGAGAGGCAAAGCGAAGTTATGTTGACGCAAAGCTATAGATGAGCGGCGGCAATAAACGAGCATAAACACATAGATGGGTTTGGATTTTTGGGCTAGGATTCAGGCTCGAGCTTGAGAAGAGAGTTATGAGACATATTGAGGTGATACGTGTTCAGAGAAGGAGACTTATTAAACATGAATTGAAATGTCATTTTTTGGGTGAATTCGAAGGCACTGTGGCGGAGGTTGGTGGTGGTGGTGTGCACTTGGTCCTTGGACAGATTGGCAACGACGGAGATGGTAGCCTGGTAAGATGAGGAGTACAAGAGAAATCAATACAATTTCTCAAAGATATGTAATCAGAAAGAGTAGTTGTACTCTTTTCTTCCTTCAATCAAGTTTTTTCCCATAGATTTTTCTTGACGAGGTTTCAATGAGGCGGCACATGGATTCTCCGACAAAAATAATAAATATGAGGGGGAAAAACTTTACATTGCTCAGGTTTTATGCCACAGGTCTCCCTAACAACGTTATGGTACCATAATATATTATCGACATAAGCTCTACTACAAAACAATTTAGAATTTTTTGTCTCCCATTGTTTTTTTACATAGTAATTAAAGAAGGGGTGTTATAAATGTCTCAAACAAGTTTTCTGTTCATGTGAATAATTTGTATATTTATTATGGCTATAATAAAGTTATGTAATTATAATTGTACAATTGAATTTTTTCTATAAGTAGAGCTATATTCACAATGAAAATCATATTGAAATTTCTATTTTTCCTTATTTTTTTCTCTAGTTAATAACAAATATTATAATTTTTGAAAAAATCATAAAAAATCAGAAGTATAAAAAATCCAAATGATTATATCCGATCACCACCAAACTCTTTACTCCATCCGTCCCGTTCTATCTGTCGCAATTTGAAAAAAAATAAATTATCCCGTTCTATTTGTTGCATTTATATTTTCAATAGATAATCATTGTTATTTTTTACTTTCCCTATAAAAAGTAAATGTTACTTTACTGCTTTTACCCCTACCTTTATTATTTCACACTTTTAATTATTTTAAATTAAATGATATTATGGTCATTTTATACCTATAGTTATAACACCAATCATCTTTCTTAATCTCCGTGAAATGGTCAACTGCAACAGATAGAACTAGTTTAAAAATCCGCGATTACGCGGGCATAAATAAGAAAGGTATAAAAATGTAAACTTTAAAATATTCTAGAAATGTAGTATTTTAACACAAACCACCACATGGTGACAACTCAACTTGCGAAACCTGGGATTGCACAGTCATACATAAGAAACTCATAAAAGATTATCAAAAAAGAAAAAGTTGTTAACTTGAAAATGTAAATATCAAAATTTACGTAAAGACTTGAGAAAGTGAATATAGAAGTTAAATAAATGAAGTATAGATTACTATTCAAACATTCTCGCACAAAATTAATTTTTTGCACTTAATATCTTGAATAAAAGCAAAGTAATTGCACATCAAAATAGATTTAGAAATATCTCTTATATGCCTATTTTTTCAACTCAGCAGGAGCAATTGGTTTGATAATAAATCTTCTTTTACCTATGTATAGACTTATAAAGCACAACAATCAAATTTTTTTAAAGGAACCGATTGGTACAAATGAGCACCATATGTATGTACAGATGGTTCAGCACAAGGTGCTGTGGCCTCGAGGGTGGTGGTGAGATCTCCATATGAATCAACAGAGCATTCAGAAGAGTCGAGCTAAAATGTGGAGGAACAGTTAGGGTTTCAATTTCAAATGCTCTTGATTGGGCTGCGGATTGTCGTAGCTCGAAACTTGGGATTGAGGAGGCTCAAAAACAAAAATGCTATCAATATCTCATGGAACATAATCCTACACCATAAACGCAAATTTATTAAACAAATCGAGGCATATATATTGAAATCCATTTAAAACACAAATTACAATAGAAAATAAAATACAATTTAAAATTAATAAAACAGAAGAAAAAGGACAAAAAAACTACCTGGATCAATGGGTAAGCAACTCTAATGATCTATAACAAATAACAAAAAAAATAATCAAAATAAGAAATATGATAGGAAAAAATGTAGATACTTAACCAAAGAAAAAAAGTAAGAAAAAAAAAGGAATCACCAGCATAAAAAAAAAGATAAAAACAGAAGTATACACTTACATCAAAAACTAAATCATCCCATACTCTTGAGAAAAGAAAAGTTGTAAAATTAGAAGGTCTATGACTTTAAGAATAATTCTCAGATTCACGATGTTGTTAGTCAATGTTAAACAACATTGATTAGCAACATCGACCAGAGTAAAATATAAAATATGCAGCGGAATAAATCAATAAGAACACGAGATAACAAATTCAGTTCACTAGTAAATACTTGTGAACTTGGGTGTACAAACTCGAAAACTATATTACTTTCTTATTCACGTTCAATACCAAAATATAAAGTAATATATGAAAACTAAATATCAATAAACTTGATACTAAATACTTGTTGCCGGAATGGCAAGTTCTTCTCCGTTGGTCACGCAACTTCAAAGAGCTTGTTAATCACGATCAATGGCTCCAAGTAGTTCTTCGTGTTCTTCTTTCTTTTGCCGTGCGTCTTGCGTCGTCCTTCTCTCCTCAAAAATCCGTGCTTAAAATTCGTGTGTACAAGCTTTAGGATTCTTTGTCTTAAATAGACAATCCTAAAATCCTAAACTTGGTAAGTACCTAAAAATAAATTCTAATCACAATCTAGGAATAATTAAAGTCTTGTACATAAACTAGGAAACACAATATATTCCTAAATCTAGTTTCCTAATATATTTTGGGCCTAAGAAAGGCAAATAACAAAATAAGGAATTATTCCCAAGAATAAAATCCTTAACAATCTCCCCCTTTTGCCTTTATGGACAAAATACCCAAGACGCGTGAAATACCCAAAAGACTAAAAACTCCCCCTGAATGAAGTAACCATTGTTTAAAACAAACAAAAACGAATCACATTCACAGCAGCGTCTTCTACATTCTTCTCCCCCTTTTTGTTCTGAAAGCAAAAGGACYTCAACAAACGAGTCCCGAAGCGCCTGGTGCTGTGCAACCTGGTTACCAAACAAAGTAATATGGGCTAGGACAAACGGAGCAGAAAAATGAACCATGTTGGTACTGATGTTGGTAATACCAGAACCAACATCAAACATGACACCAGCTCAAAGAGGCGCCACGGTGCCTAAAGAAGGTAATCAGATTCTGCTTCACGAAAACACCAACGGGGGTTTGGCGCTCAGCAATCATGCCTCGATTTTGAAATCCCAAGAATAGCTCTTCAGCTTCACTCATCAAGAACCTCGTGGAGATTGGTTCCAGTCTTCAATCTCGACGGCTTGAGACGGAGCCTCATCAGAGCTAGCAGAGTGGTCGGAGGCAGATAAAGGAATCTGTGCACTTGCAGATGAAACATATCAGAATTGAAGCTTGGAGAAGCGGCAGGATTGTCTGCAGGGGATGTTGGTTTCGGTGACACAACACCAGAACCAACATGGGCTGACACGGCAGCTTTGGACTTCTACTTTTCTCTCTTTGGGTGGAATTTTCTTATTCGCTAGACGCAAAGTATGTTTCCGGAGCTTTGCTGGGTGATGGTGAATTCGATATTCTGCAAGAGATTGAAAACAGCTACAAACAAAAAATCGAGTGTCGCAGGCAGTAAGATTTGGAGAAAGAAAAAGTAAAATTAAGAAAATAACTCCCCCACTCTTTCTCAAAATAAGACACACGATCTCAACTCAACTACTCCATCATCTCAATTTTGGAAATAAAAAACACAAATCCCAACTACAAATTAAAACTGAGATAGAGCTAGATTTTTATAAACCATCACCATAGTTGAACAAATTCTTTGCAAAGCAATTTTTCACTCGCCAAATTAACCTCTTATTACTTGTCCAATCCTCCGATTATAACACCACTGAAACACGCGGTTAGTAAGATTCAAAACAAAATTAAGAGAATTCAAGATAGACACGAGCAAAAACAACAGAACGCACAGCAAGATGGCATCTTCACAAAGTATGAATGTCCTACGGGATGCCTAAAAATCATGACCTAAAAGGTTAAAACAAAACACTTTATGATTTCAGTGACTTGATCCAATGTTGCTTTCTATTGCTAACAACATTATAAACCAACATTGCCTCAGGTGAAGTCAATGGAGATTTACCCCTTAACCCAAGTTAATGACTACGTCAAGATCTCTCAAGAAGCTAATATTTAAAGATTGGATCATTTTGTATCCAGATTTTCTTCATCCTTGAAGGGATTTGAATCTTTTAATCTTCAGTAATTGCTGTTAAAAACCTCTTGTTTTTGGACCTGGGAGAAAACATGTTTCTGCTGATAAATCCCACAATCTCCTAATTGAAGAGGTTGGTTCTCTTTGCCATTACTTTTATTGCAACACAGGACCTTATTGCACTTTCAATCAAATTCAATACATTATGATTATGTATGAAAAGAAAAATAAAAAAATGCATGCAAAAGTATACAGATGTTGTGACTGATGTTGATAAGAGGTGTCACAACATCACAAACCAACATTGGTTAGACAATGCACCGTGGCCTTGCCTTTGTTGAGGTTTGTGAGGGTTTCTTGGGCCTCCTTCAACTCGGTTTTCACCTTTTCTAGCTCAGCATC
>BMAC01000205.1:1467197-1486335 GCA_014905375.1 Phtheirospermum japonicum | reverse complement strand
AAATAAAAAATTCTGGTGCTTCGTTTGCCTGTGTGTCATCCGAGCCTAATATTTACCTATTTTCTTTTTATTGTATCTTACCTAATTTAATTTTTTTTAATTATATTTTTCCTTATTCAATACTTTTCTTTGATTCCCCTAATATAAAAATAGAAATAAATCATATATAATAAGTAGATAAGATCTAAATTAGTTATTTTAATTAAAATAAAAAATACATATGAAATAATCTTAATTAAAAAAGCTTTATTATGAAAATAATTAAATAAATTTTATTGATAATATAATTTAAAATAATTTTATTTTTGTAGTTTCAAATATTCTATATAGGTAAAATATGAGTATTTACAATAATCTAAATATTAGTAATTTATTAAATCTAAACATAAAAATATTAAAGTATACACTAATAATTAATAAACATTGATTAGACACCAGTACAATGCGACACGGATTGAAAGTATGATAACTTTTGAATATCTCAAAGTATGTAACTAATAATTAATAACGAATTTATCCTAAACATTAATATATAAAATAATTTAATAATAATTATTAATAAAAATAGATATAAACATGGGTTTAGAATGTGACGCCTTTTGAATTTTTGCAAGTATGTAATTAGGATTTAATGAATTTAATTTAAACATCAAATAAAAAGATATTTAATATTTATAATAATTAATAAATAGATTAGACATGTACTACAGGTTGGGAATAATTATTTTTATTTTTTATTTTAGATTTAAAATTCATTAATTATCACAATGTTTTTTATATTTATCTTTTGATAAGTTTCGTGTAATACACAGATGTTAAACAAGTATATATTAATTCAAAACCCTCCAAATTTATGTGTCTTATTCGTATATTTCGTTTGGATAATAAAAAATCTTGGTGCTTCGTTTGCTTATGTGTCATCCGAGCCTAATATATATCTAATTTAATATTTTCATTTTACTATATCTTGCCTAATTTAATATTTTTTTTATTATATTTAGCCTAACTTAATAGTTTTGTTTTATTATATTTTGTCTAATTCAATAATTTTCTTTTATACTCCTAATATAAAAATATAAATAAGTCATATATAATTCGTAGAAAAAAATCTAGATTAATTATTGTAATTAAAAGATAAATTAAATATGAAATAAAATTTATTACAAAAATAAAAACTTATATATGAAGAAAATTAATAAATTGTATTTATAATAAAAGTTGAAATAATTTAATTTTAAAATTTTAAATATTCTGTATAGGTAAATTATGGTATATTTGCAATAATTGGAGTATGTAAAAAAATATTAGTAATGAACTCAATCTACATATAAGAAAAAATTATATAATAATTAATTAATATTTATTACACAATGACACAATGCGAGGAGGCTTGAGGGTATGACACATTTTGAAATTTTCAAAATATGTAACTATAATTACTAACAAAATTAGTTTAAATATAAAAAATATAAAATGAGTTAATAATAATTAATTAATATAAATTAGATACGGGTTGAAAATGTGACATCTTTTGAAATTTTATTAGTGTGCAAATATAATTATTAATAAATTTAATCTGAACATTAAAATAAAATATTAATCAATAATTATAATAATTAATAAATTGAACAAGACACGGTTTGAGATACACATCCTTTTAATTTATTATTTTAAATTAAAATTTTATAATTTTGTGAAATATTTTTTATATTTAATTTTTTATAAATCCCGTGTAATACACTAGTGTTAAACTAGTATATATATATATATCACAACCTATTAATTTTCTTATTAATGCAGATACAATGGAGCCATTATAAAGTTGTTTACGAGCATTAATAAACGTACATGTTCACAAGTTTTCTTTAAAAAAATATATAAATTTGTCCTAACTCTGCTCATTTATTAAACTATATCTTTTTTTTTTTTTGTTTTTTAGTATTAATTTATCTAGTAGAACTTAACGAACGACCTATAAATGAGTTCGAATATGAACATTTTATGGAACGCTCCGTTCCTTTACACCCCTAGCTACGATGCATTATTTCTTCAAATTGAACTTGGCCCCTAAAAAGTAAAATAAATTCAGAATCTCAGTAAATTGTTTTAAAATTAAAGAAATCTGTATGTAGAGTCTCAGGAGCTGGTGGAGGGTTTTGGGAACATAATTGTTGTGGGCAATTTGCCACTGGTACTTAAAGATAAACTCGAGAAATTGGAGGGGCGAATTCGGAATATATTCAGTGAATTTGGGGCAATTGATGGATTCTGGATGCCTGTTGAACCCGAAACTCAGGAAACCCTAGGTTACTGTTTTATTGAATTTAACACTCCTCAGGTAAATTGATGGCGTTGTTTTGTTATATGCATATTTAAAAAATCTGAAATTCGCCCCCAAGTTATTTAATAAATAATACAGTAAATTGCTCTGCTTCTTTATTATCACTTGATGTTGGAATTACAAATTATGGATATTTGTAGATGCTAATATCATTATTGATTTAGTTTTTTCAAATTATTTTTACTGTTTCAAATAATACATACATTGGCTGTTTGATGAAATTGAGAAGTTTATGAATGTTCCAGAAGAGTGGGCACCTCCAGAAACCAAGCCTGGGGTTCGTCTCTATCTCTCTCTAACTCCTTTTATTTACCAATTTTCTTTCTCATTAATAATATGATTGGTTTGTCAAAATCTTACAGGAGAATCTACAAAAATGGCTTACGATGAAAAACGAAAAGATCAATTTGTGATTCGCGCCGTCGAGGCAATAAAAAACTGAGCTATTTTACAAAAAAAGTGTAAGTGAAGTTCAATGTTTTAATTGTGTACGTGTTGGTGTGCCCGATATTTAGTTGCTTAGCATTGACCCCTATGTGCAGTACTGGACAGACAGTTTTGTGCAGTGGTCACCAATGGGGACTTACTTGGCATCAGTACACAGGCAAGGAGTTGCAGTTTGGGGTGGTGCAACAACGTTTAACCGTATTATGAGATATAAGTTTACGATAATTTTTTTTCCAGCAAAAACTCTTTAATAATGCCTTGGATTTTGTTTGGAGAACATCTTATTGCCTTTCAACATTATCGATAGAAATTTACAAAGAAACGAAAAGTTCTGTTAACGCTTACATATCACATAACTGATATCATACCATTTGCAGATATTATCCACTAATAAGTTAACAGTGGGCACATAAGTAATAAATAATAGGCACAATAATAGGCACGCAAGGACACCGAGTGCATTTTAACCCTTTGCTTCTTCTTCCTTCTCCCTCTCATCCTTCAGGAACCTCTTCTTCTTTATCCTACATACATAAAAACAAACCACTGTCAATGTCATTTATTTAGCTCAACAACTAAAATTATAGGTGGGAGAGAGTAAAATTAGGAGCAAGCATAAAAGTGAACGAATGATTACTCTTCTAATATGCACACCCCTTCGTTGTCTCTCCCAGCTTGATGGATAACGTGCTTCAGTTATATCTCTGTAACTAAGAGCCACAGCACAAAAATGAATTTTTAAATTAAAAAAAAAAACTTGTATAGTAGTAAAAATTAATCAACCTACTACTTACAACAGCAGATAAAAAAAAAAAGGGTGCTTTGTTAGCACTTACATATCACGTGGCGCCTCCTGAAATGGGGACCGCATTATTAGGATCTCACTGCGGATATTATCCACTAATAACTGATCAGGTGAACCTTCGTTGCAATCCAACAAACCTTCTAAGTATTCACTTCTTAACTTAAATATCCTGTCCGCCGATTCCACTTTCGTCCTTAAATTGGCAATATATTTGTCAAACATCCCATCCTTTAGCTTGAAATACCAATCGTCCGCAGATTGTTCGTGTCTGGAGATACTAAACAACAGCTCACGTGTTCCAGCAAGCATATCAACGTATACAACCACATTGTTAAGGTCTTGTCCGGCTGGTATTCCTGGAACAACGTGCTCCAGCAACGATCTCTTTAACTTCTTTCCACCTTTTTCACGCTGGAAACAAGAGGCAGAGACAGCAACAAATCAATATATACATATATATATATATATATATGTAATACACCATAATTGGTAATTAAATCTCTGCTTACAAACTGATCAGAGCGAGCCTTCTCAGATAAAGCGATTCGTCCAAACCGAGAGGCGTGCACAACCATTCTCTGTCCGTAAACTTCTCTAACAGTCTCCCTAAGCAGCAACCCGAGAGCAGCCAAGTSATWGCAGAAACTCTTCACGGTTAACACTTTATCCACTGAATCTAACACATCAGCGCTGAAGAACTTTCTCGCCTACAATTTTTTACATAAAAATTAAAAAGTRAATAAAAATCACTGGAAACACGCATCATATGATGTAACAAATAAAAWAACTTGTATTGTACCTCGATGAGAGCTCTTTCAGAACCACTGCCCTTCAAAAMACACTCGTGGGTCTTATAAAATGTCCGGGGATTACKGASAAATAGTTTGTAATTATCCTCATTTCGTATATGGCACCTACAWWACAATTCAAGCTGATCCGACCCCACACCCGACGTCATGAATACGATAGAATTAGACAAGYCAACGGAGTTCCTTTTGTTACTCAAAACGTCAACGAGAGCCCTTGTGACAGACGGGGACGCCTTATCGATTTTGTCCAAAACAATAACAGAGTAGGGTCGCTTTGCCACCACTTCACTAAGACGCCCCCACAAAACCGATGGTTCATCCGCATAATCCGACATGTCGATTTCAACGAGCCTGCTCGCATCACWATACCAATGCTCCGCAACAGCCTTGGCAATCTCTGTTTTGCCAACTCCCGATTGCCCCAAAAGGAGAAACGAGCCCCWCGGSCGGGTACTACTACTRCTCGATCTTGGAGAGGAGGCCAACGTTTCRTAAATCTCACSAACCGYGCGTTGTTGAYTCACCACCCTCAGATTCGTCATATTTATGGCCTTCTGCTTTTGATAGTCGATACCTTGAGATGGAAGAAGAATCATCCTGGACGGGACATCGGTCAGGTTGCTCGCCACCTCAGCAACATCCGAACGCTTGACGGTTAAGAGGGGACTGAAAGAACAGATCAGATCGGCTCGAATATCATTCAGGAACCGAACAAAGTCTTGATGAGACATTTGTGAAGAGGAAAGCTTGTCGGCGTATTCTTGGGTTGAAAAAACAAACCCACTAGACTCGACAACACGATCCCATGTACATAAAAAGTCATTCATGAAAATCGATGCGCAATCACGTTGGAACCTCATCCGGTTCATCCAACACTCAAGTTCCCCGCCGGGTCTCTTGCTGTTTAGTTCGATTAGTTCAACGAGGGCCCACCGGAGCTGATACGCCTTCTCGTAGAAGGCGCTCTCGTAGGCACAATTTTTGAATCTCTCAAACACAAGCTTACATGCTCCCTCCAAGATTTCCATGCCTTTTTCCAGGGACGCATCATCTGACATAATCAATCATCATATATCACACAAACAGAACAAATCTTATTGATACAAGACATAAAAATACTAACTTTAATTATACAAAGAGAAAAAACGCACAATTAATTAACTAACCGAAGATGGGTTTGGAATTATCGAAGGTTTTAAAAAGGCCTTGAACGGCGAGGTCAAAAGCGGCATCCGTTATCCGGACGCAGTATTTATCCTCCAAAAGCTGCTTTCTTTTGGACTCCATTAATAACGCGTATCGTCTTCGTTACTCCTTCTCCAACGTTTTTTCTGTTCTCTACTGAGATATTGATTATATATCTGTATCTGGATATCTATCTATATCTATTCTCTCTCTGTCTATATATATAAACAAGGTAGTCTTATAAAAGGAAATTACCCGCCAAACCAACGCTTCCAAAATTGGAAGGTGCAAACTGCAAGGACCTAATATAAAAAGGAAATAAATATAAATATCCTCAAACCCTAGTTTTGGTGTTTTTGTGTTTCTCTATTCTCTACTCGTATATTGTTAGGGATCGTTAATCATGTCAGCCCACTGGCGGTAGAGCTATTCGGATTGAGTCGATTCAGGTCAGGTTTTTATCGGGTTATAAAATTTTAACGAGGGAAATACCGAGAGATTCTTCACTCAGTAAATTCTGCCGTAACTCCCTCGAAAAAATCAAGGAAAGATACCCTCGGCAAAACCGAAGAAATATTGCCCTCGGAAAAATTGAGGGGCGGCTACCCTCGAAAAACCGAGGGAAGATTGCCCTCGGAAAAATCGAGGGAATAGTTCCCTCGGAAAAAACCGAGGATAGCCACAAACCTATGAAAAAGCCGATGGGAGTTAACCCTCGGTATTTCCCTTCAATTTTTTATTTTTTAATATATTTTTTAATTATTATTTTAATTCTTATTTATTTATTAAAATTCCCCAAGAATTTGAAGAAACATCAATAATGAACAGACAAATAAATGAAAAAAATTATTATAAACATATTTAAAAATTTACAATTATTACATGTGTTCGACAAAAGTGTTTATTAACAAAGTTTGGGGGGGGGGGGGGGGGGTGTTTGCGGCGGGGGGTACTGCTGTAAACGAGCAATCAACTCGGCCATATGGGCATTCATCTGCTCTTGAAATGCCTCCTGCTGCTGGCGCTGCTTTTCACGTCGTCGTTCAGACTCGGTTTATTGTTGCTCGATCGCCTCGAGCTTCGCCCTCTGCGCCTCCTGAACTCGTCTCATGGCCTCCAACTCCTCTCACTGCGCCTCGAGCTGTCTCACACGGGTCTTATCAAGCAGGGAGGGGAGGAAGAAGTGTTGCCTCCGAAAAAAAACCTTCGCAGCATCCACCACCTTCTCTAACGAGCCGGTGCCGTAGTGCCGGCCCTTATTCGACCCGACGACGTTGAAAAAAAACCCGGTCAAGGTCAACCTCGTTATCCTAGTTAACTAAAAAGGAAATAAATATAAATATACCTCAAACCCTAGTTTTGTGTTTCTCTATTCTCAACTCAGATATTGTTAGGGATGTTAATCATGTTAGCCCATGGGCTGTACAGATATTCGGATTGAGTCGATCCAGGTTTTTATCGGGTTATAAATTTTTAGCCCAACACACCTGTTTAGATTAGTATAGTGCTTAATCCGTGCGATGCACGAAGCGAATTGAAATAGATGATGTAAATTCATTCGATATAGGTGTAATATTATTGATTTATTATGAAATATAATTACCTAAAATATTCAAGTCACGATTATTGGTCAACACAAGCAAATTTAAAAACAAAGAGCGTGGATATACGCACCTCGTTATTTATTAGTTCACTCCACTACAAATTTATCACAAAAAAATCAATATTATTTTTAAACTCTACACCCCCAAACACTTCATTTCCTTCAACTCCCCACCACCACTCCAGTCGTCGCCCATCACTGCCGCCACTGCCATGGCCGCCATCTATTAAAGAATATAAATAAAACATGCACACATAAATATGCTGCCACTGCCGTGTAAGTGAAGAAAGAAAATGAAAAAAATGCCTTGAAAAAAAGTCGTTAGAACCAGACTTTAGAACAAAAAATATATTTTCAAAGAATCGATTCGAACACAAAATATAACTGTGGAAAATTAATATATACACAAAACACATGTTTGGAAGATTGATCTGAAGGCCACCTTTAAGGCTACAAAATGGTTGTTCGAATCTTTTTCGGAACAACATTGTATTGTTCGATCAAAAAGTTCAAACACATGACATATGCTCGAGAAACCAGAGACGAACACCCCTGTTTTGCATCTGTTTCTTACCCTTTGTCGCCCATATCCATCACTTACCTTTCACCACCCATCACTGTTTTTTCTTCTTCCCGTTCGATGGTGTGATGAATGATGATAATGGTAGAGTTGGAGTGATGGTGAAGGATTGGAGAAGATGATGTGTTTGGGGTTGTAGTATTTTGTGGGGTGGGTGATTGTAATTTTGGTATTTTTGTTGATTTTTTCTTATTGGGGTAAACTCATGAATAGATGCGGTGCGTATATCGGCACCCTAAAATAAATTAAAGGTAAATAACTCCACATTTATATATTATGAAACAACTTTTTGCACACTAAATTATACGTCAAGTTATAGTTTAACTTGTTATCATCACATGACAATAGTTTCAAACTCTCCCATTTATTTAGTTGCGAGACTATCATATTAATCACTTTTATTACAAAACCGAGTACATCTTCTTATTTAGTTTTTGTATTCAAAGATAAAGCGATCTTATAATAAGTTTAGACTTTTCTAATTATCGGTATTCATTGTACTTGTTTGTCAACATGTACCGCAAAGCTTATCATTAGATTATGTCATAATTCAACCACATCAATCTGTTTGAGTACAGCTGAATAATCTAGTTGTACTTTAGTCGTACTTTGTTGTACGTTTTATTATAGATATAATTTATATCAACATAATTATATAATTATCAAATAAATATTTAACCAATAAAAATATAATACTTGTAATATAACTTGATAAAAGAATTATAAAATCAACTAAATAAATACAAGAAATTGTATTTAAATTATAAATATATATTAATTAACTTAAAATTAAAAAAGTCAAAAAATCATATATATTATAAAAAATATAAAATAAATCCTAAAATATATGACAATTGGATTAAAATATTATCAATTCAGAATTATTATTTAATAATAAGAAAAAACAAAGAAATGTTATAAAATAATAACATAAATCATAAAATAATATAAAATATGTTAAATATATATAAGAAATATATTTTATATACAAAACTTATCAATTAACTTTAAAAAAAATGAAGATAGTAATAGTTTAAAAAATATAAAATAAAAATTATTTCACAATAATTCTATAGAGTAAAATTAAAAATAATTTAAATACTGAATAATCATTTACTAAATCCTAAAAGTAACAAAATACACTTAAAATGCTATAAATAATAAAATAATCAAAAAATTCTGAATTTAGTTAAATAAATATAACATATATGGTTTAATTATAAATGGTTCTTAATAATTTCTAAAATGAAATAAAATATAAATATAAATATTATAATATAATATATTAATATAAATATGAAATTATTTTGAAATCAGATAAAAGTATAATAAAATTATCACTGATTTCTAAATATTTATTTTAAAGACGTTGAAAGAATAAGTTGGCAATAGTGATAGAGTAAATTAAATAAATATATAAAAGTTAATTTTAAATAGTATTTTATCGATTCAAAGTTGATAATAAAATAATAACAAAGATCAAGAAGTTATAAATTGTAATAAAATAAATCTTAAAATATTTTGAAACAAAAAGTAATATACACTACTACATAAAGTAGATACAACGGCGCCTCATCCACGGCGGTTCTGGAAAACCGCCGTTAAATATTTTTTTAGTCATTTAACGGCGGTTCTCTTAAAACTGCTGTAGAATTCTCCATTTTACGGCGGTTGTCTTAGAACCGCCATGAAAACTGAAAATATTAACTGCGGTTCTTAAGGTACCGCCGTTAATTAGTTCACTGGATTTAACGTCGGTTCTATTAGTACCGCCGTGATTAAGATGACATTTTATGCCGGTTTCATTAGAACCGCCGTAGAATAGTAGCCTGCCATGTCACCGATCCTCATCTTACTTGTTGGAATAATTACAAAGAATTATAATAATTCCGAGTACAAACAGGGAATGTAAATAAATCAGTAATTTGTAAATAGTAAAACAAGAAAAACAGAAAGTCGAGTGGAGAAGTTCTCTTTCCGCGAAACGATTTTACCCCGGTAGTACCCTTCGATTTTGGCAAATCATTTCCAAAGATAAAACGATTTCGTCCCTGATATTACAGCACCGTAAGTATCAGGGCTCCGACGAACTGGAAAAAACTTGGACTAAGTTACGTAAGGAAATAAAATGCAGAAATGTATGCAGAATGTTCTTATGTCTCAAGTGGTGCTTCGTTTGGAAAAAGTGATTCAAATGCAGGAGCCTCACTTCCTTTTGTAGGGGTTCATTTCAGGGGTTACGCAGCCAATTATGACGTCCATAAATGCAGCTTTATGACGTTTAAATTGGTCAACACCTGGCAGCATGAACCTGGACAGGTTCAGCGTGAACGTTCATTTGCGTATGACAGAAGAGTGCAAGCGTGTGCTTTCCATTTTGAAGCATGTGTCAGGAGCGTGTTCGTTTAAAAATATAATAAGGGTTGAACCAGAACACCTCAATTGGACCAGCCAATTCGAACCAATTGCCCAAGACCCAAGTCCCAAATCCCAAGCCCAGGCCCGAGGTCTGGGTCCGGGACCGGGCTCGGGCTCGTCTCCGCCATCGGCTTCGCCGAAGGCGGACTGGTGAACCCAAGTCCAAGAGCCCGAATGAGCTTTGTTTACACAATGTCCACACAACCCATTGGATGTCCAATCATTAAAAGTTAAACAATTTTAAACTCCCTTCCACATTGAATATTATTCAATGTGGGATAAACTTTAATACACTTAAGCAACCGTTCAACTTCAAAGCATTGTTTCTCACTCACCAATAATTAGATTTGAAAAATTCAAAATGCTATGATCATCTACACGACATGTAGAATAAGCCTATACAATTCGTTACAACGAATTTCTGCTGCACCATTAAATTGAATAAATCCAATTTAATAACAATCCCCCACATGAGTGAGAATACCCAAAAACAAAAATGCATGAATGCAAATACATAGCTCAGTCCTTAAGAGACAATAGAGAATAGGGATAGGTGGATTGTAGCCTTGAACCCTCCTTAGTCAATAATACCGAGCATACCGGCGGATTAGTGAACATAATTCTTGAACTGTTCCCCTTTGTGTATACTAGACAATAGTACCAACCCACTAAGGTCTCAAAAATTCTTCCGTTCTCACGTTTGTGTCCGTTTCTGGCCATGGACAAACTTCTTTGGATTCATAAGCTTCAGTAGAAGCGACCCTCACTTCTTGCTTACATAGGTGATTCTTTAAATCAGCATTTTGTCAAACTCAAGTCAAAGACCTGCACAAGAATCATTAAAAATCAGATATTTAACCTCACCACGTGACAGATTATAAACTCTACTTTTGTCGTTAAGGAATAGGGTCGTAGAGTTTAACTTACCCAAACTTTTGTAGTTTAGTTTTCCCATTGAACCAAGTTTGTGGGATCTCCACTCATCATGGTTGGGTTTCCACTACAATCATCTTTAAGATGTGGATTTCACTCCCATTCCTTCTAGCAACTTGTACATCTGATCTCGAGCTATGTTCTTAGTGAATGGATCCGCTAGATTATCTATCGACCTTACGTAGTCAACTGAGATAATCCCACTCGATAAAAGATGTCTTACGGTGTTATTTCTTCGATGAATATGTCGAGACTTACCGTTATACAAACCACTTCTTACCCTTCTAATAGCAGCTTGACTATCGCAGTGAAGCATGACCGGCGGCACGGGTTTCTCCCAACATGGAATATCTTCCAAAAAGTTACGAAGCCATTCTGCTTCTTCACCTGCTTTGTCCAAAGAGATAAACTCAGATTCCATGGTGGATCGGGCTATACATGTCTGTTTAGTAGATCTCCAAGAAACAGCTCATCCCCCTATTACAAACACATATCCACTTGTTGACAGTGAGTCCTTTGTGTCGGATATCCAGTTTGCATCACAGTAACCTTCAAGTACCCTGGGGTATCTTCCATAATTTAGCCCAAAGTTTAGATTATACTTTAAGTATCTCAAAACTCTCACAAGCGCTTTCCAGTGTTCTCCACTTGGGTTGCTTGTATATCGACTCAGTTTGTTTACTGAGCAAGCTAGATCAGGTCTTGTACAGTTAGAGATGTACATCAAACATCCAATGATTCTAGCATAGTTCTTCTGAGCAATAGGGTCACCTCTATTCTTACTTAAGTGAACGTCGAGTTCCATAGGTGTCTTTGCTGGAAGACTATCGTGTGCATTGAATTTCTTGATCACTCTCTCAATGTAGTGAGATTGTGATAAGACAATTCCATCTGGAGTTCTTACGATTCTTATGCCAAGAATAGTGTCATCAACTCCCAAATCCTTCATGTCAAGATTCCTTTTTGACATGAGTTTCGTCTCGTTAATCACTTGTAGGTTGCTACCCATGATTAACATATCATCTACATAAAGACATACTATAACAAATTTGTCATTAGTATTCTTAATGTAGACACATTTGTCGCACTCGTTTATCTTGAAGCCATTTGACATTATCACTTTATCAAATCTCAAGTGCCATTGTAAAGGTGCTTGTTATAAGCCATACAAAGACTTAACAAGTTTGCACACCTTTCTTTCTTGTCCAGGTTTTACAAAACCTTCGGGTTGTTCCATGTAAATTTCCTCTTCTAAATCACCATTTAGAAAAGCTGTTTTTACATCCATTTGGTGAATCTCAAGATTGTGCAAAGCAGCAATCGCTAGAAGCACCCGGATAGAGGTAATTATCGTAACAGGAGAGTATGTATCAAAGAAATCATAACCCTCCTTTTGGAGAAATCCTTTCACAACCAAACGAGTTTTATACTTATCGATTGATCCATCAGCTCTGAACTTTCGTTTCAGAATCCATTTACTTCCTAAAGGTTTACAACCTTTAGGTAAATCAGTTAGAATCCACGTATGGTTTTGCATGATCGAATCGGTTTCGCTCTGAACAGCTTCCTTCCAAAATGAACTATCAGTCCGTGAGAAAGCTTCTTTTAATGAATTTGGTTCTTCATCCAACATGAAAACCACATAATCAGGACCGAAATCCTTCGTAACTTTAGCTCGAGTGCTCCATCTAGGAGTTAGAGCTTCAAGTTCTGAACCAGGTCGTTTACGAGACTTAGGTTCGATCCCCACAAGTTCTTGACTTGTAGTTCCTTCAGCATTACCAGTGTTTGAACTGGATGCATCTTTATCCTTACAAGGATAGATATTTTCAAAGAATATAACATTCCTTGACTCAATAGTGGTTCCGACATTCATGTCCGGAACATCCGACCTATGGATTATAAATCGATAGGCCTGTTATTCAGTGCATAACCAGTAAAAATACAAGCAACCGTTTTGGGTCCGATTGTCACTTGTTTCGGTAGAGGCACTTCTACCTTCGCTAAACACCCCCACACTTTGAGGTATTTATAAGAAGGTTTCCTTCCTTTCCACAACTCGTAGGTAGTTTCGTCCCTACCTTTAAGTGGAATTTTATTGAGGATATAATTAGCCGTTAAGACAGCTTCCCTCCACATGTTCTGGGGTAACCCAGAACTAATCAACAACGCATTCATCATCTCTTTTAAAGTACGATTCTTGCGTTCTGTAACTCCGTTAGATTGAGGTGCATACGGAGCTTTAGTTTGATGAATTATGCCACTTTCGTTGCACAACTCCTCAAACGGAGCTACGTATTCCCCTCCTCTATCGCTTCGGATAGATTTGATTTTGCAGTTAAGCTGATTTTCGGCTTCATTTTTGAAGTTCTTGAATGCTTCAATAGCCTCATCTTTACCTCTCAAAAGATAAAGGTAACAGTACCTTGTGCAATCGTCAATAAAAGTAATAAAGTACTTTTTGCCACCTCTAGTTTGCACAAATTTTAAATCACATACATCCGTGTGAATTAATTCTAGAGGATTCGCGATCCTTTCTACGGACTTGAACGGTAACTTAGTCATTTTTGCATCTACACAAATTTCACACTTACTTTTATTAACAAATTCAGTTACTTTTAAGTAAATTGAGATTTTACAAACGTTTTATTGCATTTAGATTAACGTGGCCTAATCTACAATGCCATAAACTAGAGCACTCAGTCAAATAAGAGGAATCAGAAGCAATTTTATTAATGACTTGTTTTGGGCGTATAGCCATTACACTTAGTTTGAACAAACCATCTGTAAGGTAACCCTTACCTAGAGGTGTCCCAAACTTAGACAATACAAATTCATTAGCCTCAAATACAAGTCTAAAGCCACGACTAACTAGTATTCAACCAGAGACTAAATTCTTCCGGATGTTCGGAACGTGCAGCACCTCATTCAGAGTGATCTCCTTGCCGGAAGTCATTTTGAGGATAACCGTACAAGTACCAGCAACTTCTGAAGAAGCTTGATTTCCCATGTTCAACTTCCTTCCATCACAAGGAAGGTATTTGGAGAACAAGCTTCGATCAGCACACACATGGGCAGTTGCAGCAATGTCGATGAACCATTGACCACGGTTCTCGATCATGTTAGCTTCTTCAGTGATAACCGCAACGAGGTCATCCTTAGTCAACTCTCTCTCGGCTATGTGTGCGCTCAGCCTAGCCTTCTTTTGCTTTGGTTTGCGGCATTCCTTAGACATGTGTCAAGAATAACCGCAATTGTAGCATTTGCCGTTGAACTTCTTAGAAGAAGGAGCTTTAGGCTTAGTGTTGCCAGGACGCGGACTCTTCTTCGAGTTGTCTCCTCGTTCAAGCAGGTTCACTCGAGGTTCATCCGAACTTTTCGAATTCTTGTACTGAACTCGAACTTCGGACTCAATTCGTACCTTCTGGATAACATCTTCAAGAGACATCGCCTTTCGTTTGTGCTTCAGGTACGTTTTGAAGTCTTTCCAATTCGGTGGAAGCTTGTCAATCATGGCAGCAGCTGTGAAAGCATCCGGAAGAATCATCCCCTCGGCGTGGACATTATTTACCAGCATTTGGAACTTTTGAACTTGTTCCATAACCAGACGAGAATTAACCATCTTGTAGTCCATGAAGTTCGTGACTACAAATTTCCTAGTTCCAGCCTCGTCGGAACCGTATTTCTTCTCAAGTGCCTTCCAGATTTTCTTGGAGGTCTTTACATCTGAGTACACGTTACTCAGGCTATCTTCAAGGCTACTTAAGAGAAAGCCTTTACACAGATAATCCCCATTGTGCCAATTATCGTAGGCAGCGTGAACATGGAAACTAGTCTCGTCCTTGTCCGGAGTAGGTGGTTCTTCTTCCTTCACGAAGTTAGCAAAGCCAAGCATCATGACGTAGAACATCATCTTTTGTTGCCACCTCTTGAAGCCTTCCCCATTGAATTTTGGAGGCTTCTCCACCGCGGGCATGATCCGTGAGGAGTGCACCGGCGCGTTTATCGTTGGTACAAAAGTCCCCATCGAACCCGTTGAATGGGTATTCAAAATAGTTGAATCTGTTTAGGGAGCAGTTGCAAACAAATTTGGAACTGAAGTTCCCGTCATCCCAATGGGATGGGTCATAGCCGGAGCTGACATATTTTGAATCGAAGTCCCTATCCCAAAAGGGATCGTTCCAACAGCCGAAGCTGTGGATGAGTTCGTCTGGGCCATGCGCTTTGTCAGCGTCTCGAGTAAGAAGTCGAGGGTTCCTGGGTTGAGAATGAGCTCAACTTGAGTAGTGTTCATGTTTGGCGAAGACACGCCAATTGTTGAAGATATCGTGACTACAGGGGCAGTGGTCGTCGCCAAAACGGTGGAGGTAAGGGCCGGAGTAGTGTCGCTTGTCGGAGTGCTGGAGGTCGACATTCTTCCAGTAGTGATTACAATTTACAGAAAACTAAAAATTACAAACAAAAAAATCGTTTTGCAATTGTTGGAATAATTACAAAGAATTATAATAATTCCGAGCACAAACAGGGAATGTAAATAAATCAGTAATTTGTAAATAGTAAAATAAGAAAAACAGAAAGTCGAGTCGAGAAGTTCTCTTTCCGCAAAACGATTTTGCCCCGGTAGTGCCCTTCGGTTTTGGCAAATCGTTTCCAAAGATAAAACGACTTCGTCCCTGATATTACAGCACCGTAAGTATCAGGGCTCCGACGAACTGGAAAAAACTTGGACTGAGTTACGTAAGGAAATAAAATGCAGAAATGTATGTCGAATGTTCTTATGTCTCAGGTGGTGCTTCGTTTGGAGAAAGTGATTCAAATGCAGGAGCCTCACTTCCTTTTATAGGGGTTCATTTCAGGGATTACGCAGCCAATTATGACGTCCATAAATGCAGCTTTATGACATTTAAATTGGTCAGCACCTGGCAGCATGAACTAGACAGGTTCAGCGTGAACGTTCATTTGCGTATGACAGGAGAGTGCAAGCGTGTGCTTGCCGTATTGGAGCGTGTGTCAGGAGCGTGCTTTCCGTTTTGAAGCATGTGTCAGGAGCGTGTTCGTTCAAAAATATAATTAGGGTTGAACCAGAACACCCCCATAGACCACCTCAATCGGACCAGCCAATTCGGACCAATTGGCCAAGACCCAAGTCCCAGGCCCAAGTCCACACAAGTCCCAAGTCCCAGGACCGAGGTTCGAGGTCTGAGTCCGGGTCCGGGTCCAGGACCAGGCTCGGGCTTGGGCTCGGATCCGCTCGTCTCCGCCGAAGGCGGATTGGCGAACCCAAGTCCAAGAGCCCGCATGAGCTTTGTTTACACAAAGTCCACACAACCCACTAGGCCCACTTGATGTCCAATCATTAAAAGTTATATACTTTTAAACTCCCTTCCACATTGAATATTATTCAATGTGGGATAAACTTTAATACACTTAAGCAAACGTTCAACTTCAAAGCATTGTTTCTCACTCACCAATAATTGGATTTGAGAAATTCAAAATGCTATGATCATCTACACGACATGTAGAATAAGCTTATACAATTCGTTACAACGAATTTCCACTGCACCATTAAATTGAATAAATCCAATTTAATAACATTGCTCAAGCAAAAATTTTGGGCCGTTGATCAGTGTCTCATCCGACGATCTCCTTTTTCCACGTCATTTATCCGTGTACACACCTCCATGCCTTCATCTTCATCTTCTTCATGCATCTTCATCACTTCATCTTCATCTTGGACCAAGGGTTGCCGACGTCGTCGGAGATCTTCATCTGCATTCGCCAGCTGCCAACGTCGCCGGAGATCGCCTGCTATCATTGGACCAAGGGCCACCACGTCGGAGTTCACTTGGATGCGTGGATCGCCGGAGATCGCCTGTTGCATTCTCCTCCTACTTTTCTACACCAAGGGCCACCACGTTGGATTTCGCCTGGACATCGGAGTTCGCTAGGACCTTCTCAAACCAGGCAAGACGAGGATCAACGGCGGAGAGACGACTAGCTAGACATCGGAGTTCACCTGGACTCAGTCAGCTGGACGTCGGAGCTCGCCGGAGATTGCAAACTGCCCCAAGAGTTTGCAAGGCTGCCCTTGGATGTCGGAGCTTGTCGGAACTCACCTGGACTTGGTGAGCCGAACGAGCTAGACTCGTTGAGCTCACCAGTATTTTTTTTAAAATTTATATTAAACAACAGCGGATCTTGACAACCGACGTTAACTAGTCGGATTTAACGGTGGTTGTAGAACCGCCGTAAAAGTTGCCTACTTTCTACGGCTCCAGTTTCAACGACGGTTCAAAAACCGCCGTGAAATCCCTAAAATAACCGCCGTGGAAGAGGTATTCTGCAGTAGTGATATTTAATTAATGTTATATTATAAAAAACCATCTCCTAAATCTAGAAAATAAAAATATATAAATATTGTAAAAATATATAAAATACTACAAAAATGAAAATAGAAATACCAAATAAATGAGGCATCATATTATAATTTTAAATAAGGGCCTTTGTATTCTATTTTACTATTGCTTTTCTTTTAAATTAGCCTGGTAATTGACTCGGGATGGCCACTGAGTAATTTAACCACCAAGTCATCGAGTCACTTGATAAACCCGATAATAAATCAAAACTTATATATAGATTTCAATTTATACGAAAGTAATTATATAACCAAGAGTAATAAATCATTTGTGTGTGGATTTCTAACGTTAAATACTTAAAGTCATAGTAATTAGTCACAAATTATTAATATACAAACGTTCATAAATAACTATTTTGTAAAATTCTTAATATAATGTATTAAATTCTTTATATTATGCGATTATATAATCTTTTTTTTTGTTCTGCCCACATATAATTTTGATTTCAATTTTTAATCAGAATAGTTTTATAAAGTTATTTACCTTTCACCTATGTTCATAATATAAAATTTTAATTTTTTTTAGGAAAACGAAAAAAAGAAAAGAAGAAAAAAAGTTGTTATTGTCAAGTTTGTGACACGTTTAGGGTCAAAGTTTGGGTTATCCGAGTTTCACTCGAGTCACATATAGAAAATTGAAAGATATGACGATATTAGGTTTGTCCTCGTATCAACTTGTCTGGTCAACAAATAAAATCATGGAATAAAAGACAAGTTCTTGTTAACGATTATATTTTTTTTGTCTTCATTGCATCAATTTTCTGGTTATACTCATACTATCTTTTTTTTTTTGTTAGTTAACAATATTATTCAATTATTTTTAAAAATGAAATTATAATTTTTTATATTTTTGTTATTCATTTTATTTTTTTCCCAATTTTATTTATAATATATTATATTTCTTGTAATTTTTATTTTTTTATTTTTATATTTAGTTAATAATTTTCCATAATTTAATGATACTTTTTTTTTGTAGCTATGAATTTATATTTAGTTTTATAATATTAGCAAGTTTTTGGTTTTTTTCTTTTTTTTTGTATTTGTTAAATAAATATTTTTAATTTAATTATAAGTTCTTATATTTTATTTATAATAAAAACAAATTTATTTGATATCATTGACATATTTATATTTTGATTTACTTTTTTGGGTCTCGCAGATTTATAAACTAATTGTTTAGATTTATTTATGTATTATATATATATATATTTGTGCTATCTTTCGGTTTTTCCTGAGGGAAATTATTCCCCTCAGTTTTTCTGAGGGTAGCCGCCCTGGCGGTTTTTCGCAAGGGCAAATATTCCCTCGGTTTTTGCTGAGGGTATCTTTCCCCTCGATATTTCCCTCGAAATTTTTTTACCGAGGACCTTTTTTTCCGAGGGATTTTCTCTCTCGGTATTTTCCTCGGTAACTCAAAAACTGAGGGAATTTAAGGCTTAAAACCAAGGGAGAAATTCCCTCCGATAAACTGTTATTTTTTTTGTAGTGAGTGTTTTATTTGGTTAAATTAGAAGCTCATGAGATTATGAATCGACAATTTATTCGAGCAAGAAAAAGTTTCAAAAAGCTTGTCGGTCGCGATAGGCCCCAAAATTGAAACCT
>BMAC01000205.1:1439236-1450341 GCA_014905375.1 Phtheirospermum japonicum | reverse complement strand
TCGACCACTTAGTGGCTGTCCTCGGCTTAAAAATTTTTCGGTGTCTACGAAGCTCGGAGCTAATTTTCAAATAATAATATTAAAAAATTTCAAAGAACTCTAGGTTAGGGTTTAGACCAGAAAATTCACCAACCAAAGCCCCAACCTCAGCCCCTATGGCTATCCTCGGAGGTGGCTTGAACGGCTTGCGACCGTCGGTGGAACTTTCAACAATTAAAAGAAAAATAAAATAATAAAAATACGTATATATATACATATATTTTACTAAAATAATAATTTAATATAACATGCAATAGTATAGAGAGAGAAAAAATAGATTTTGGCCGAAATATTCATTTTTCGACGACCGACACGGCGGCGGCCGGTGGTCAGGGATGAGGAGAGAAGAAAAAAAAAAAAAGCTCCCGTATGAGAAAGTTGAAAGCTGGGGTCGGGGATGAGGAGAGAAGAAAAGGAGAAGAAGAAAAAAAAAATAAAAGCTCCCGTATGAGAAAGTTGAAAGCTGGAGAGAAAAGAGTGTTCTTGCCGATTGATTTGTAATGCTAAATTTTGTGAATGAAAAATCTATTTATACTATGGACTAATGGGCTGGGCTATAAAACAAACAGGCTGGGCCAAATTTAAAAAAAAAATGGATCTAAAACATAATTGTTAAATTGGCTTGACTTGATCTAATGGATTAATAGGATTAATGGGATGGCTTGTTCTAAAAAAAAATAAAAAATCCAAGTACCATATAAGACATAGAATTATATATATCACCTAATTGATATAATAAAATTAATATAAATCACATATATGACAATCAGATATATTATTAAAAATCATTATATACTATAATCTAATTTACCTTAATAAACTTGTTATATTAGTACGGGGTCTTACATGAGGAGTGAAATGCAATGAACTGAGCTTTCTCATTCGGGGTTGATACATTTGTAATTATTGGCATCTTCCTGTTTTCGTAAACACTCGAAACATTTGCTTTCATTTTCATCTTTGACAACTTATTTTACTATGTTTTTGTTTTTTCTTCCTAACAGTTGAGGACTTTGTTGCATCAGTTTTAGTGGTACAATCATTTGGTTATTTAAATGTGTAAGATAAATAAATAATATCTAACAGAAACCTAATCATGGAGCTAGTGATTTGATAAGAAAGTAATGGTGATTAACAAAAGCATGAACTTTGTAAAGATAAGCAGCCTCAAATAGAGTTTTTGGATAATCGATCAATTTTGAAAGTTTTAAAACACAGTTTATTGTGCATTTTTAAAGTTCAAAATCTAAAAGATAGAAATCAATTTTATAACATGACTAGCTCTCTGACCATACAAATTAAATGATTAAAAATTTACCAACCTCTGCAATGTTTGTTTATTGAGTACACATTAAAATTGCACCTGGATGTGTGTACTAATAACAACAACAACAACAACAACAAAAATAATAATCATAATCATAATCATAATCATAATCATAATCATAATCATAATCATAATGATGATGATGATGATAATGTATTTGAATTTAGTGAAAAGAATGTTATTATCATTTTATATTCATATATGCTTTATGTATATATCTACTAATCGATGGAAATCTGGTTTTAGGCGCATTTTGTTGGGAAAATGAATTTTAAAGGTGTCGCAAATGCACAAGTAAGTAGTCGTAGTGATTTGGGAAAGATCCAGTATGTATTCAACCAGCTAGATGATCGTAGTAGATCTTTGTTCGAGGCGTCCTGTTTCAGACATTTTCTATATTTGAAGAAGAAAAAAAATCTCCTCAACTAATCCACCAATTAGCTATCCGACGAGTGACAGGTGGTAAAACTCACGATGTGTGGTTTGATTTTAAAGGGACACGTGCTCGTTTCGGGTTGCAAGAGTTTACTCTTGTGACCGGTTCGGACGTTGGTCTGTTGGGAGAGGAGATCGTAAACAAAGGTGAAAAGTTAATTTTTTTGACAAAGTACTTCTCTAAATGCAAGGCAAATATTAATCGGAAAATATTATTGACAGCCTTCGACAATTGCAAGGATCAAGAAGATAAACTGAAGCTAGGTCTCCTCGTATACTTGGTTTGGGTTCTATTAGGAGCTGAAGAAAGGACACGACTGGACGTGTGGTTATTTCACATAGCCGATGGCATCGATAGGTTTAATAGATATCCTTGGGGGAGAAAGTCATTTTTATGCACCCTTAGCAATTTTAGTCAAAAATTGCATAAAGGGAAGAAAAAGGAGGAAGAGAAACCTGATAACCCAATGAAGAGAGTTGGTCTAAATTTGAACGGGTTTCCAATTGATATAATGGTGATCTTATATATTTAAATTTGAGTTTGTACCTAATTTAAGTTGAATAATGAGTTGCTAGTTATTACATCATTTTTTTGTTTTGTACAGGTTTGGATTTTCGAAGCGATTGCGGAGGTCAGTGAGAATTTTGCCCAATCATGTGGCGAAATAATCCCGAGAATGATCAAGTGGTCAGTTGATGACCACATATTGGCAAAAGATGTTCACCTCCGTTTAGAGACAGGAAAGGTAACAAATTATTTGAAGTCTTTTGGAGTATTAATGTTTTATAACACACAAGTATTCTAACCAATGTCATCATGTATAGTTGAATGTAAAACGCACATTGGAGCTGACAGCAGTGGAAAAATCTGCTCCATTCTAGGAGGGAATGGCTAAGTTTGATGATGAGGAGGAACTTGATTTCAGCGAGAGCAATGATGACGATGATGTTGGGTGCACGAGAGCTAATGAGAATGGCGTTCCTGATACGAGTGCTCATGTGACTGCCATTCCAGACTGTGAGAATTGCAAACGGGGAGATGACACTGGGATTAACCAAATACCTTACTGTTGTATTGGAAGGCTGATGGATCAAAGGTTGACTGTTTTTAAACACGCGGTTATGGAGATGGTGCAGCCTAAGTTTGAAGCAATTGAGAAGAAACTTGATTTTTTGCTAAAAATGATGAAGGGAAAAAAAGAGAGCCACCATGTTGACCAAGAAGACGTCAATGAAGGAAAATTTGAAGATGATAAAGGTCGCGACTCGAAAGAAGCCATTACAGGTATTTGTGTTATTCATTTTAAGAAATAATATGTTTTATGACAAGATATGTCAATTGATGTAGTGAATAATTGGATTTACTTTCATCCGAAATGCAGATGATGGTTGTCGGTGGTCGTGCGGCACGAATGTCTTAGAAAATGAGAGAACTTTTGTTAATGAACCTTGGTTGGTGGCCTCGGACAAACGTCGAACGATGATGAAGCAGGTGATATATAACTCTGGTATTGATATATATTTCACTAGTTGTAATAAATAAATATTTATTAATTTTTAATTTACTTCATGTATGTGCCAAGGCGATCATGTCGAGTGTGAGTTGTTCCTTGAGGGTGGAAAGAAAAGGCGAAGAGAATTGCAATGCTCACATATAATAAATTTAGAAAAAGGCGTAAAATCAAGAACATTACATTGTTTGACCCTCACAAAAAGGTTGACGAGGCCAAGGTCGATGACCTTAATCGTTGGTTAGCGAAGGCCACAAAAAGGTGATTATTTGTTTAAAGATGCTGCTTATTTAACTTCATAATCTCAGTGCATGTATTTTATAATCATTACATATCATACATTATTTTATTTAATATTCTATTTTAATAATAGATTTGTTTGTATTTCTAAAATAATAATTAGTATTTATTGAGCTCATTGGAACCATTTGATCTAAATAAAGTAAAATATTAACCGCTTGTTTTTTTAATCAGAAATGTGCTACCGTTAGCAACATGGGACGTGTCTAAGAAGTTTTTCGACAACATCTTGACGGACAAGTGGTTCATGGATGATGTAAGTTTAGATTTTGACATGTTATATCAGATTATGCAGTATTGTTATATTCATTTTAATGTTGATTTTTTCTTAGCATCTTGATACTGCACTATTCCACATGCGAGAGCGGGCAGCGGAGTACACCAACCTTTTCAACCAGTCATCTAGCGTTCTGGATTCCGGCTTTGTGAACCAAGTGATTGCAGCTTACCGTCGAATACCATATCAAGGTAAAGGGAGAAAATGTACAACATAGCTGATATAGAAGCACTCGTCAAAGACCCCGAGAATGATATTATTGGCTCATTATTGGGCCAATATGTCGAGGGTCAAATAAGTCTTAAAAGTTTGGGTTTCCCATATTTGACCAAAGTTGACCCGAAATGATGCACATGGGCAAGGTTTGGCTTGGGTTGGCACGGGCGTGCGCGGGATGTTGGGCGCTGCTTGGCGTGTTGCTGGGCAGAGGCGTGCGAGCGGCTTCGGAAGGCTGGCGCTGACGGGGGCGTTGGAGGGCGGGCACACGTGGGCTAGTGCGTCTTGGCGTGCGCAGGCGTGGGCGGAGTTGCTGGGCGAGCGCATGCAGGCACACGCGGCGTTGGCATGCAGTCTGGCGAGGTGTGGCGAGCGGGCGGGCGCACCACGAGCGGGGCGGCAAGATTGCCTTGGCGCGCGGCAGCTTGCCGCTAAGGGTTCGTTGGTGAGGTCTTGGTGCGGCTCGGCACGTCTTGGCGATCATTCCAGAATATTTTGGCGTTTTGGAGCTAGTTCGTGACGTGGATTTAGGCACGACTTTGAGCGGATGTTGAGCCTCAATGCCTTGGCTCGAATCTAAGCGCTTCCTAGCACGAATTTAATCATTAAGCCACCTATAAAATAAGAATTTTTGAACATAAAAACTCAAGAATCACACAAACCTCACCAACGACGCACACATAAGGTTCGAAACAATAAAACAAGAAAACAACCTAATAACTTAACGAAACTCAATTCAAAAATACTATAAACAACCCAAAACCCTAATTAAAAATACGAGAAAAATACCACAATTACATGCAAAACACATTCATTAATACAAAAGCTATTGGTCATCATCACAGTATCAAATTTGATATGCTATTGCTTTGGTGCTTGTTTTAATCCATACAGTGATTTAAAAAGTCTACACACCTTATTCTCGTGACCTGGAACCACAAACCCTTCAGGTTGTTCCATATATATCTCTTCATCTAACTCACCGTTTAAAAACGCTGTTTTCACATCCATTTGGTGAATTTCAAGATTGTGTAGTGCAGCAATCGCCAAAATCACTCCAATAGAAGTGATTCTTGTTACAGGTGAGTAAGTATCAAAGAAGTCATATCTTTTTCTTTATTTAAAGCCTTTAGCTAACAGCCTCGCTTTATACTTGTCAATTAAGCCATCGACTTTATACTGCTTTCTTAGGACCCACTTGCATCCTAGAGGTTTATTTCCATGGGGAAGATCTGCTAACTCCCATGTATGATTCTGCACGATAGAATAAATTTATGCATTTATAGCTTCCTTCCACATAGGAGCATCAGGACTAGACAAGGCTTCTCGAATAGTACGAGGTTCATTATCTAACATGTAGATCATGAGCTCCGGACCAAATGACTTTATAGTCCTAGTCCTCTTGCTTCACCTTAATTTGCCATCATCACCATCTTGTAATGCATCTTGAACCGTAAGCGGCTCATCTTCACAAGTTTTCTTATTAGAGTTCTCGTTACTTCCTTTGCAAGGATATATATGCTCAAAGAACACTGTATTCCTTGACTAAATGGTCGTTCTTTCAGTCACATCAGGTATTTCAGACTTATATACTAGGAACCTATATGTAGCGCTATTGTGTGCACATCCAATGAAGATACAGTCAACAATCTTAGGTCCTATCTTCACTTGCTTTGGCTCTGGTACTCTTACCTTAGCCAAGCACTCCCACACTTTGAGATGATTGTAAGCTGGAGCTTTACCTTTCCATAGTTTGTATGGAGTTTTCTCTCTTCCCATATGAAGTAACCGATTCAAGATATAGTTAGAGGAGAGAATCACCTCCACCCACATGTTAGGAGGTAACCCTGAACTAATTAGGAAGATGTTCATCATTTCTTTCAAGGTTCGATTCTTGCGTTCCACAACGCCATTCGATTGAGGTGTATAAAGAGCAGTCGTTTGATGAATTATTCCCTATTCAACACACAACTCTTGGAACGGAGAAACGTACTCTCCACCTCGATCACTACGAATTGCCTTAATTCGAGTGTTCAGTTGATTTTCAACTTCATTTTTTAAAAGTTTTAAACGCATTAATTGCTTTATCTTTGCCTTTTAATAAATAAACATGGCAAAATCTTATGTAGTCATCAGTGAAAGTAATAAAATACTTTTTACCTCCTCTAGTTTGCACAAGTTTCATATCACAAATACCAGTGTGAACTAGTTCTAGAGGAACCGAACTTCTTTCTACCAAATGAAAAGAAGGGCTTGCCATTTTTGCTTCAACACAAATTTCACATTTATGTTTTGAGTCAAACTTCACATTATTTAGTAAATTCAGTTATACCAATTTCTTAAATGATTTCATGTTAACGTGTCCAAGTCTAACATGCCAGAAATCACATGAGTCAACAATATACAGAGAAGCAATAAATTTATTAATAATAACTCCGCTCCGAGTAAGCACAAACTGACTAGACTCAAATACTAGTTTAAACCTATGTTGGACAAGCAGGGACCCAGAAATAATGTTTTTCCTTATATCAGGAACATGCAGCACATCCTTCAAAGTAAGCTCCAGACTGGACGTCATCTTCAGTAGTACCTTTCCAACTCCATCAACTTCACGGTAGACGTGTTACCCATGTGGAGATTCCTTTCAGTAACATGGGTATAATCAGAAAATACATCACGATAAGAGCAGACATGAAGTGTAGCTTCAGTATCAATAAACCACTCACTTGGATTATCAACGACATTGGCTTCCATCATCACCGCACAAAGATCTAACTTGGATATAATATCAGTGACGACATTAGCTACATTTCGATTCTCCTTGCACGGTTTTCAGCAGTCTTTCTTCATATGTCCAGGTTTGCCACAATTATGGTAGTAGCTGTCAAACTTCTTGGCTTTCTTCTGATTCGTTTTGACTTTGCCATGGGCTTGGTGCTTTCGCTTTTTCCCAGGACCAGCTTCTGCCAAATGAGCCTTTGCCTCCATCATCGAGGTCTTTATGTACTTCGTCGTGGATTGTTGATTTCCTTTCTCGATGCACAATTTCAAAATCAAATTCTCCAAATTCATTTGCTTTCACTTATGCTTCAGATAGTTCTTGAATCTCTCCAGCTTGGTGGCAGCTTCTCAACAATAGCCATCACCTGGAAGTTTTCCCACACGTGCATACATTCAGCTTGTATGCTTTGCAGAATCATATGCAACTCTTGGAGTTGGTTCATCACAGTTTTTGAGTCAACCATGACATCTCCAAGAATCGTCTGACAATAAACTTTTTAGGGCCGATGTCATATACCTTATACTTATTTTCCAAGGACAACCATAGTTCTTTAGCGGTACTCTTGACCGAACTATACACCCCATACAGCGCATTGTCCAATCCATTCAGGATATAATGCCTATAGAGATAGTCCCCTTGTGTCCACGCATCAAGAGAAACTCTACGATCAAAACTCGTATTGTTCGCACTCACAACAGGTGCATCCTCGATTAAAATTGAGACAAATTCAAAGTAATTAAGTAAAAACTCATCTTTTGTTTCCAAGTCTTAAAATTATGTCCGTCAAATTTTTCAGGACGTTCAGCATGAGCGTCAATAGTGGCATATATCGCAGAGCCAAAGGGAGTCAAACTTGATTCGGATCCAAAGGTATGTGATGCAAACATCGTAAGTCCACCAGTAAATGGTCCAGAAGGGCCGGAACCAGTTGAGGGCATGGAGGAGTTCGTCTGAGCAGGTATGGTCGAACTCATCATAGAAGGTGCAGTCATATTGGTTGAGGCGTGCAACGTCAAATTGCTCGAAGAGGGCAGCTTCATGTTGTTCGATGCGGGCATGGTATCCATCAGTTCAAATTAAAAATAAGAAACTTAAGCTATAGGGGACACAGCAGTAAAAATTGGGATAACAGCGGGGGTAAACTCAAACTAACAGAAACAGTAATAAGCAAAGAACAAATAATTTGAAAAATAAGAAAGATGTTGAGGCGAGCGAACTCTTTTCTTAAGATTCTCATTTCTCCGTACTAAATGCCCACAGCTTGATAGCAATGAATCTCCCAAGATACAATGACGAACAGAGCTAGACGGAGCAGACGATCCAGTCAACCTGGTGAACGAGAAGTGGACAGATAACTGAGCAAAACCCTAGTGCAAGATTACATGATGCGTGAGGCAGGTAGGGAATATATAAGATGTTTATGCTGGTGATTTTTGGATGATTGAGTTACACTGCAGAAGGGGGGTATTTATAGTTGAGAGAGGACCTTTAATTAAGGAAGAAAATAGCAGGAATTAGGATTCTTGATACAAGCCA
Organism: Phtheirospermum japonicum; assembly: GCA_014905375.1. NCBI lineage: Eukaryota > Viridiplantae > Streptophyta > Magnoliopsida > Lamiales > Orobanchaceae > Phtheirospermum > Phtheirospermum japonicum. Next base: position 1,441,918 of record BMAC01000205.1, on the reverse strand, counting down.
GACTTCTAATCTTTATCTACAAGAAAGACTGGAAGATTCTGGAACTGGTCCAAAATGTAAGCCCAAGCCCAGTTAGAACTATACGAACCACGAACCACAAATCACAAATCGCGTGGCGCGAAATAGGTCGCGAGCCACGAGCCCCAGTTCGAGCCGAGCCGGCCGGCCAGGCAGGTGGTGGCGCGCGTGTGGGGATTCCCAACCCCATTCAACTTATAACCAATGCCCATTTCACTTCATTTAATAAAGCCACTAGAAATGGGACTCCTTCCAATGTGGGACTTTCCATATACCAAATGGAAATCCCACTACCTCTTCAATTTCCTCACTTATTAAATGTCCAATTTTAAACATTGATTACTCACTCATCCCAATATGGATTTGTGAAAGTGGACATACCACGTTCATCTACTCGCAACGTAGATTAACAATATGAAGCTCATTTCTGGAAATAACGAACTTATCATATTTAAAATATTGGACCAAAGTTACCAAAAATAACTTTTCAAATGTCCAAATCCCAACAGCACATAGATGGGTTTGGATTTTCAGGCTAGGATTCAGGCTTGAACTTGAGAAGAGGGTTATAGGACATATTGAGGTGATACATGTTGAGAGAAGGAGACTTGTTAAACATGAATTGAAATGTCATTTTTTGGGCGAATTCGAAGACATTGCGGCGGAGGTTGGTGGTGATGGTGTACACTTGGTTCTTGGACAGATCGACGACGGTGGAGATGGTAGCCTGGTAAGACGAGGACTACAAGAGGAATCAATACAATTTCTAAAAGATATGTAATCAGAAAGAGTAGTTGTGCTCTTTTTTTTTCGATCAAGTTTTTCCTATAGGTTTTTTTTCACAAGATTTTAATGAGGCAGCACATGGATTCTCCCACAAAAATAATAAATATGAGGGGGAGCAACTCTACATTGCTCAGGTTTTATGCCACAAGTTTTTCTAACAACGTTGTGGTACAACTATATATTATCGAAACAAGTTTTATTACAAAACAATTTAGAATTTTTTTCCCCTTTTTTTTCAAAGCTAGTATTTAAATAGCAATTAAAGAAGTGTTATAAATGTCTTAAACAAGTTTTACGTTAATGTGAATTATTTGTATATTTATTATTATATTTGAATGATTATTATAGCTATAATGAAATTATGTAATTATAATTGTACAACCGAGGATTTTCTATAAATAGAGTTATATTTATAATGAAAATCATATTGAAATTTTCTATATATGTTTTCTCTAGTTAGTAACAATTATTATAATTTTTGAAAAAAATCCTAAAAAATCAAAAGTAGAAAAACTCCAAATGATTATATCCGATCACCACCAAACTCTTTAATATCCAAACAAACTCGTACCTACTCCACCTGTTATATGAAACCAGTTATATGAGGGTGGCCCAACCAACAACAATTTCAACTTAGATGATTAGGGCTCTGGTAGGGCTGTGAGCACTAAAAAATGGTTCCTCTCTATTTGCACTATGAATGATCATAAATGTTGCAAAATTGACCAAATCACGCTGTATCGCAAAATTTATAAAATTGAAACCATAACACATTATAAGATACGATATTTTTGTTTGCAAGAAACCCTCGAACAGTACGCCACCTCCCAAACTGCACCTACTATTTTACTTCTTAAAATTGCGATTTAAAAATAATAGTTAGTAGAATAGGAGTCCGTATACCATAGACCCGGGACCATCTAATAAGGTGCACCGGGTCCCCAATTTTCATTCCACGTCGGCAAACTCAATTTGGTACTTCTTCTTCAGAATTGTACGCGCCATTCCACGCGCCTTTCTTTTTCAACAAAAACTTTGCAAATTCCCGCTACTTTAGACACTGCCTCCAAGCAATTTTCATTCCCGATTTTTTCACCAAAATTTCTTCAATCTCCAGCAATTTTCAGACTCTTCAATTTTCATCTTCTCCAGTAATTTTCAGAAGTTGAAACAATTTTCTTCCACCGGACGCTGCAACAATTTTTATCTTCTCCAGTAAGTTTTTGATTTTTTTTCCCATTCAACTTTGATTTCAGTTCACTAATGTTGGTGAACTTTTAGCATCGATTGATGAAGTTTCATTGTCGACTAATGTTGATTCCCATTCAAAACGCTTGTTAGTTCACAAAATTTAAATATAGTTTCAATTCTTCCAATTCTAGGGTTTAGCCATCACTTGATGTTGATATAGTTCATCTGTATTTTAACTACAGGCTTTCAAATCTCTGCATGTTCTATGTTTGAAAAATTGTGATAAGATTTTATATGTACATCTTGATGATATGTGCAAGAACAGTCTGATGATATGTTGCAGATCTGAGCGATGATATATCATTTGTGAACCTCATATTACTTTTTTTTTCTGCGAATATATTAGTTTTCATATAGTAGTAATGATAAGTTCAAGAACAATCCGATGATATGTTCCAGATCTGTAATGATATGTCTCATAACTGTATAATATTATATCATTTCTGAAATTTATTTTACTGCAAAATATAGATTGTCTTTATGATTATATGTACAATTTCAATGTAATGATATATTCATGTTCTATGTAATGATATGTTCATTTTCTGCATGATGATATATTTATGTTCTATGTAATGAGATGTTCATGTTCTGCATGATGATATATTCATTGAATTCTGTGTTTTA
>BMAC01000205.1:1408552-1425401 GCA_014905375.1 Phtheirospermum japonicum | reverse complement strand
CCGAAGGTATATTTGTTGCTTTCTTCTTCATATCTATAATACACAACCAATTTTCAATCAATTTCAGCCCGTTCAGCCCGCATCTCAAGTTGAGCACCCCGTTCATCGGAGTTCAGCCCACCGGGAAAAACTCTAACATTCCAATCAATTTCCCGTTTCTTCAGAAAACACAAAATCAATACAGAGAAATTGCAGCTTATAATGCATGGACAAACTAATCAAGAAACATACCCGCTTCTTCTTAGCAAAATTCTTGGGGTTTGATAAGGCCAGAGCGATAGAGGCGTTGGGGATCGAATCAGAAATCATGGCTGAATCGACTCGATCACGAATAAGAAAAACCCTAAAACTGTCATAAAATTATGGGTAAAGAAGTGATAGAGATTGTGGATAACAGAAGTTCCTCTGCTTCGCTCTCGAACCCTTTCTTCTTTTTTTTCTTTTTCTTTTTCTCGCGTCCCCTGTGCAATACATAAGGCGTGACCTAGTCGAGAGACGAAGGATTTCTCCACGTTTTGGAAATTAGGGATCGGCTGAATTAAAGATTGGGGAATTATATATATTAATTAGGCTTTTTAAGGTGTAGGGGTAGTTTTGAGAGTTCAGATAGTTTTTGATTAAAAGGGAAGAATTTGGATTATATAGGAATAAAAAGAATCAATGGATTAAATGGGAATTGACCCTAATTGTTTGATAGTATACGAGAATTTACCCTAAAAATAAAACTAATACTTCACAAGGAGTCAATACTTAAGTGAACTCTTGATGAATTGTGTATATGAGTAAAGTTCTCGTCGTCAACAATGTCAGCCCAAAATTATCTAATAGTCGTACTCATAAGGCTAAGAATCATAGAGCAATGAAAGAAGTAGAAGGCTCATGTTATACCTTTTTAATTTTACTTGCAATTTTTAGGTACGTTGATCAACAACGATTTAACGAAAAAGTGGGGTGGATGTTGTCTATCGTTATCCTAATCATCCATAATCCCTTCTTTTAACATTTAACTCGTGTTGTGTTGAATCATGAAAAGAAGTCTTATACGAAGAGCCCGTGTCTGCATTATCAACACAACGCATGCTCTCGGCCACCTTTCTTTCGCAAATTTGTAACGCAGATGTTGTCGACTAGGAAGATGGTGGAGGTTCCTCGTAACGCACAATCTTCCGAGAAGTATCACACATACTCTCAACCGACTCATTTTTGTTCGTATAGAACTCCCCGTGGGGCTGCGTTGTGCATGTGTCAGGATGCTACTGAACTGGGTTGACACCGCAGACTGGCCGGGCTGGGGGCAGGGGCGGATCTACAGTGTACTGTGAGGGGGCCATGGCCCCCATATAAATTTTCAAAAACTGTACTATTATATACATATACTTTTTATTTGAGGGATATATAATACCTAGCCTCCTCAAAATACAAATAGAGCAGTTGGTCAAGTGGTAAATTTACCTTTGTATATTTTAATAGACCATGGTTCGAACCCTTGCATCCCCTTCTTTTTCTTTTTAACTTCCCCCAATTAACTATCCCTAATTAAAAACGAAAAAAAGAAACAAAAGCCTCAATTAATTAACACACACACACACACTCCATTCTTTATTTTTAACTTCCCCTAATTAACTATTTCATCCCCTTTATTTTTAATTACGCACACCTCCCCTTCTTTATTTTTAATCACCCCCTTTTAACTACCTCTAATTAACACATACACACATCCCCCTTTTTTATTTTTAATTATCCATTTTAACTACCCCTAATTAACACACACACGGATAAAGAAAATAAAGCTACCCTCAATTAATTAACACACACTGCATCCCCTTCTTTATTTTTAATTACCCCCTTTAACAACCCCCAATTAACACACACACACACACACGGATTAAAAAATAAAAAGAAACAAAAACTACCCTCAATGAAGACACGGATAGAAAGACAAAAGGGGTACACAACAGAGGCTTAATATTTTACAAACTAAAGCCTAGTTTCTTTTTTTCTTTTGGTGAATTAGTTACTGCTCGCTGCTCTCTGTTGTGGATTTTAGACTGGCGCTATCCTTTTCTACCATCGTTGTTAGCCATTGTCCACGTATGTCTCTTCGATTATCTTTTTAGTTTTTCTCTATTTTCTCAATCTTTCTTTCTTATATCTAGGGCTTATTATTTTGGTCGAATTTTCTTTATGAAATTCGGGCCTTCACCCCACAATGGATTGAAAAATTAAGGTGAATAATTATTTGTTTTTTATTGATCGAATCTTTAGATGAAATTTGGGCCTTCATTCCGTTGTGGGTTGAGAGATTGAGATGAATTTTTTCTAGTATTTTTTCTTAGTTTGTGATAATCGATATTTTGTGCAATGGAAGTTTTGATACTTATTTTCTAATATATTGATAGTTGTATTGTTCAATATAATTACTTTACTTCAAATGGGGAAATAGGATACTTACTCTTCCGGTTTCTACTGCCTCTAAAGTACGATCATTCTCCACGATAAATATTGTCAAAACTAGGTTGCATAGCAAAATGGAGGATGATTTTCTCTCAGATACATTAATGATATATATTGAGAGAGAAATTGCTACAAATGTGAGTATGGAAGATATCATTGAAGACTTTGAAAATTTAAAAGAACGTCGTATTCATTTTAGTTAGAGAGAGAGAGAGAGAGAGATGTATTCGATACTCAATTGAATATCTTTCAAAACTTGTTTTTTATGGTATTATAATAATTATTAATATTAACTTTGTATTTATATTTTTAATCTTGTTGTTCTTGTTACATAACGTGGCATAAAAATATATATTTTTCTCTCTCAAGAAGTGGTCTCCCCAAAATTACGATCCTGGATCCGCCCCAGCCTGGGGATTTTGCTGTTACAAATGGGACCTTTACTAATTTAGGCGCCGCGGGTTTCCACCGCGGTCGGGGCGGATGGCTGGAAAACAGGTGCATTCGCGCGTGGTGTAGTCAGGGGCACGCGGCGTGATGTGGAAGCGGTTGGAGCATATTCTATCCTTCCCTCTCAACTCACATGGTCTTCGGGCATCTTATTACCAACTCGTAAGTTTACCACAATCTTCAAGTAAGGATCATGAAGAACGACAAACGAGTTTAATAACGAAATGGAATCGTTTAGTTTAGGAATAACATATTGCTACCTCCAACTGATGGCATGTCCATTTTTGGCGCTGTTGTTGCCTTCTGCTCCGATTGTTTGAAGGAGTACGCTTATAGATAACTGCATGAAAGGGTCTACAATTGGTAGTCGGGGCTGCCTCAAAGTCTTGCAGGCATAGCTGGTCTTTTAGATGTATATATATGCTCGAGACATTTACCCAACGAGTGTCCCACGACTTTGCGCTACAGAATGGGGTAAGATTTCGTAACCAATACTAACGAATGCATAGTGATCCATGTGTTCAACCATGGCACGATCTTGAAATGGATTGGCAAAGTCAATTTCGACCAACACTCTAACAAAGTGACCAACATCCCCGAATAATGAATGTTCGTCAATGCGAATATGGTGATCAATCATAATAGCAATTTTCAAAATGACTTATGGGGTCAGATATTTTATGCTTAACTCATACTGCATCCGGTTCATATTAAATGTCGTTTTAGAAGTTAAATTTTATTTCAAATTAATCGTCATTTTAGAGTTTTTTTACCAATTTTTTTCAACTTTATCCCTACTCATTTAAAGACACAAAATAAATTTATGGTAATAAGATAATTCTTAGTAAATAGGTAAGAGAGTTTAATTATGAATATTATTAAGGGAGAATTCCCAATTAGGCCCATAACAAATAAAACTATTCCAAATAATCCATATTATACTATTACTTCCCACCTACTCACAACTACGTTGATACCCTTAATTCTTATAAAAGATAACCCCCTCACTCACGCCCGCCTTTCCACATTTCCTCCCGAGAAATCTATAAACAAATTCCATCCCCTCGCAAAAAAAATCAAGAAGATACAACCAAATCGGAACAATAGTACTTTTTAGCGAACCGGGAAAATCAAGAAGATTCAGAATTCAAAGAAAAGAGAATCCGAAAAAATGGAGAACGCCGAATTCCTGGCTAGGGTTCCAATCGACTTGATGATTTGCAGAGGTGTGATTTTCCCCGAAATTGCTGCTAGGAATTTGATACAATCCTGGAAGAAAATCACGTAATTGAAGGGGGTTATACGCTGATTCTCAAGAGATCTCTCCCCAGTATGGAATACCCCCTATATAGGCTTTTTGAATCTGTACTGCATCTAGCCAGAAAACGAACACACCACCTATTTCGTTCCAGCGACTAAAGATGGCGAACTTGCCTCCCCCTCCCCCCTCCGTAAGTTTTTAGTTTTCTTTTTCTTTTTCTTTTAACTGTTGAAGGCATTCAAACGGGAATGGACTAGTCTGTAATTGATAACTTGCCTCCCCTCTGAAATTTATAAACATGTTGTAATTTTTGTGAAATCTTGTGATAAAATGTAGAATATCTGGAAGAAAAAAACCGTGTGGCCTTGTTCACATTTGTTGGTATAGTAGTCTTAAATTGGAATGAGTTGGCGTCATCGGCTGTAAAGGATGCAGTGTGGAATGAATTGTTGAATAGGATGTAGTTGTCTTGCTTATTAGTATGTAATTATTAACTAGTCTGTATTTGATAGTTAGTATGGAATTTATCTCGCGATAATACGTAATTTATATACCAAGTTCGTAATTTAAGCTCTGTCGTGTTTAATAGCAAATGAACTATAGTACCACGATCAATTTCTAATAGTAACTAGTCTGTAATTGATAACTAGTATGTAGTTGGTAATTTTGTAAATCGGTCTGGCTCGTATTCCGGAATTCATATATGTTGTAGTATAGAATTATATGCGAAGTCTGAAATTTGTGTAATTTGTATATAGTATGTGATTTTGTACGAATTAGTGAGAAACGCAAAGGGGATTGTAAAATCCATTTTACATGTAAAAGGGAATTGATTGACAAGAATCTTGTAATCTGTATATAGTATGTGATTTCTGATTAAAGAAACGGGAATGTAAAAGCGTCGGGCCTGTAATTAATGAAAAAAAATCTGATACCTGTTAACAGATACCTTTTGGCATTCAGTATGGAATTATGAGAATATAGTATAGAATTAACCTCGCAGTATGGAATCATATATTTTCAGTATGGAATCATATATTCAGTATGGAGTTATAAGTACATTGTATAGAATTATATGCCAACTTGGTAACATAAATTCCGTCGTGTTTATTAGCAAATGAGCAATAGTAAAAGTATTCAGTATGGATTCATCCAGATTGTAGTATAGAATTGTATTCCAACTACGTAATATGATTTACGTCGTGTGTATTGGTATTCTGATATATTGTGTAGTATAAATAAAGGAACATGTATATGAATGATCCTTGAATGCGAATTTATCCTTGAATACAATTTCTCCAAAGATTCAACTGGTCCCCATGTTTCAGTTTTGATTGAAGATTTCGTAGTTGGCATCGTCGCTTGAAAATATTAATTCTTTACTTGGCGAAAAAAAATTCGTGAAATCAAGCCGGAAATCAAGAAAAAATTCTGTGAAACTAACCAGGAAATTGGAACTATAAATTTCTGTCAGTAGGGTTTTCAAAGGTGTACTTCATGTAGAAAATAAAGGTTAACCACCGTTTTGTCGAAGCATCGTGGAAAATGGTGTAAACAGAAGAGCTCCTGTAAGTACTTCTTATTGAATTAGGTTATTATTTGATTCCGATTTCATATGTTTATGTATCGATCTAAAATTGGAATTGCATAATTTAGAACCACAAATTGGTTTAGTATGGATTTTTTGGATTTCTGTGTTATGATTTCAACTGATTTTAACTAGAATGTGGGATTATTATATAATTTGATGGTAGTTTGCAATTTCATGGAATTGGTATTATCCAGGCAGTTTGCATTAACATAGTACAAGATACATTATAGACTACATTTGTGAAAATTAACATATTACATATTTTGTACTACATATGCTGAAAATCTGATTTGTCTGTATTGTATGGATATATCGTAATATTCTCTTGAAACATGTGTGGGATCAACTTCTCTCGTAGTATGTAATTATTCTGTATTTGTTGGTTTTTTAGCTAACTTTTATGTAAGCTAAGATATTGGTGTGATCAATTCCAATTGTAGTTTTCTGTAATTATTTTTTTGGATTTATGGGTTAGGATGGAATTTGTTACTACTTGATTTGAATAATTTTGCTAATTAATATATTTTAATGTTAATATTAGTTAGTATTGTGAATTATTAGGATTAAATTTCATTCCCTCTTATTATCTCGCAGTCATGATTATTAGTGATTACATTTATTTCCCTCTTTTTATCTCTGGCATATGGAGTTTAACATTTATTTCTGAAGTTTGAATAGACAAAGTAGATGCTAAATGAAATAGTAGGCAGTTTAAATAGTATGTACTAGGTAGTATGAACTTGTACTGGGTGGTAGTATATGTGTACTAGTTAGTATAAATTTTGTACTGAGTAGTTTGAATTATGGACTAATTAGTAATAGTTCTGTACTTAGCAATTGACATTGAGCACTAGGTAATATTAATTCTAGACTGAGTAGTAATACTGGAAAGATATTATGTACTACAAACGGGTGTTATTATCTAATTCATAATATAGAAACTCCATAATACCACTTTTTCACCATTGAGAAGATATTCACATCTTTTTGTTTATGAAAATAAGAATAGAAGGAGATCTTAGAAGACGACATTATTACAGTAGCATCGGGGATCTTGGCTTCGCAGTCCAGAGGCACGACATTCACCTATGTATAACAGGGGTGCTTGTACCACGACATGGGGATATGTAAGTTCTTTCTACAAAAAAAATAATAATAAAATAAAAATAAATAAATAAATAAATTACTGCTCCTTCGAAAATATTATGCAATTACAATAAAAATGAATGTGGAGTTTTCTAAGAAACGGGGTGTTGTGCATTCAATTTCTAACTAGTTTTTTTTTGTGTGTTAAAAAATTTATTGTAGGGATGATTGTGCAGTTTTTGTATGTTACTTCATGAAGCCGTTGGTGCAAAATGAAGATTTGAAGAAATCGCTTAGTGAAGAAGCAGTGAGAGAATTCAAGATTGAAATAATTGAATCGATTATGATGACAAAGTGAAAGTTGTAGTAATGATTGTAGAATAAACAGTAGTGGTTATATTTATTTATTCGAAACTAGTAGTTTGTTGTAAAATGTTTTGATTCACATTGAAGTAAGACCCGAGTTGGTCTAGTTTGATTTTGTGTCAGGATATTAAATAAATATTACTTATTTTGGTACAACGCTTGTAGTGTCTCGTACTGGTTGATTAATAAAAATCCTTATTATGGAATAAAATTGTAAACATAAATTCAACAAACATGTTGGACAGGGTTTTTGTTTAGTGTAGTATGGAATATTCGTACTACCCCATGACAAAATAATGTGCTAGATTTGAAAAGTAAATTGCATACTACCATGTTGTACATTACTTCTGGTTTATAAGTAAAAAAATTGCATACTACACTGTTTCAAATAATTATGAACAGTTTAAAAAAAGAAAGTTGGTACCAATTAAATTATTTTATGTTGATAATTAGTTGATATTTCATGCTACACATACCATATTATTTTCAACACCACGGCTAGTTTAAATTTTTATTTTATTTTTTGCATACTAATCTATGAAAAAAGTAAAATTGTACAAATTAAATTCTGTAATTTCGACACTAGTGAACCACAAAATTAAACTAAATTACCATTTTATAAAATTGCATGCTCACGTATTTCCTAAAATTTCAGAATTGAAAATATAATAGTACCAAAGAGATTCTGCATACGATAAGATATAATTTAGCTTGAAAATAAATAATATTGATTTCAAACGAATACGCCCATATCACAATCGGAACAAGAAATTATATTTGCATACTACAAGATATAAATCCAGACATACAAACTGGAAATTCCATACTACCATTTAAACAGAAAACCTCCACTTTCAAAATTTTGCCCAAATTCCTATCCCTCTTTCTCCTAGCCTATAGTAAGCAAATACTTTTGTGTGTGACTTGGAATAAGAATGTGGAGCACATCCTCGTCATCTACTCCAGTGCCAATATTTGTCAGAACAATTTTACCATCGTTCAAAATGTCAACCCTAACGCGAACCAATCCACATAACATTACAAGATTGAACATACTCTAAAGTCARTTTAATTAGATAGTAAAATCCTAAGAGATTCATGGATGGAATAATGCATGGCCGATTTAGAACGGAAGAGCTGATTCCATCGTGCACACATATTATACATTAGCATATTAAAAGATAAACTTGGTTCTTTGCCCAAGACAATTGTCTCTCCACCTTGCCCACAAAGTAGAAATATGACTCAACTATCCAATAAGTCTGCATACCCAAGTATGTGAAAAATTAGCACACAAAAACCCAATAACCATGTTTGATGCGATTCTTGTTTACGACCAGTATGGAATATACATACTACAACTATGATCTAAAAAGAAATTTACATACTACACTAAAAATAATGTACTCTAGTAAATCTACTATGATAGTACTATCTGATACAGTACTATTTAAGCCGAAAACAACTCAATGGAAATAAAATTACGGACTACATGCAGTTTATTCTAAATAATGTACTCTAGTAATCTAACTATGATACTATTTGATACAATACTATTTAAGAAGAAAATAACTTGATGGAAATAGAATTACAGACTACATGCAGTTTATTCTAAAAAACATTAATCGTGCGATGAGTTGTAGCAGGCTCCCAGCTGGTCAAACAGATATTTAAAGGTTTTATTATTAAACTTTTTAGTATTTTTTTTTTAAGAATTCATTACCCTAGACATGCACAATGTTTCAAATAATTCACATTATCCTTTGAATGAGGCGTGTACAAAACAAATCACATAATTGCTCATGATTTCAATGAGAGCATAAAGACAATACGGTAACAATGGGACTTTGTGTTTGGTTGTTAATCTGGTTTGGAGATTTAGCTAATCAGAAGCTATTACTTCATAATAGATCGCTTATACTTTTAAAGGTAACAAGGATGTATCCTATGTTCAAGAAGAAGAAGAAGAAGATCACATTCTACCCTTCGAGATGAAAAAAAAAATTGCACACTACCCTTTGAAAAAATTACGGCTCGTTTAAAAAGATAAAATTGTTTTCAGTTTAATTCCTCATTTCTAATGTTGTCAATTTAGTTTCAATATCCATATTAAGGACTAAAATTCCACACATAAACCCAACAAAGCATGTTCGACGTTGTTCTCGTAGTGTCGTATGTAATATCTAATTTTTTTAAGAAACCAATCCAAACTACTTTATAAAAAATTATGTACTAACCTGTAAAATGAAATTGCAAGCAGAAATTCAGCAAGTATATTCGACAAGATTTATTGTTAAGCTACGTATCGAATATCTATACTAACGTTCAAAATAACATCCCAGCCTTTTAAAACAAATTGCACACTACTCTGTCGATTACTTTAGTGCCAGTTATAATAAAGAAAAATTATTTTCCCTATAAATTGGTATAAGGTTCAAGAGAATTGCAAAGAAAGTTAAAAAAATAGAAAAAAAAAACTATTTTAATAAAATTAATGTCCGTTGATAAAAATATACAAAACCAGTACTACAGATTACTTTAAGTTTGCCTTTGTTTTTGGTTTTTCAATACCAGACTACTTGTTATTTTGAAGTCTCTCAATTTTGAGAACTATCAGTTTACAAAATTGTTTCGTCCTTCCAAAATACTACTGGTTTAGCGCACACACAAACAAAAATAAATAAATAAATAAAACGTGAATTTGAGACTAATTTTGGCATACTAGATTGTTTGTAATTTTAAAATCTGTTAATTTGGAAAACTATTTTTTCACACAAAAAATCTGCCTTTTTATCAAAATAAAATCAAAAGAATGAACATTTCTTACAGTTGTGTATAAGAAAGGTACTTACTTGTATCGGTTTTCATCTTCAAACTCGGTACTTTCATGGTACTTTCAAGAAAGAATGAATTGTAATTGAGATTGGAGAAGATAACTATTTACTTCCATGGATTTGCAGAAAAACTAATCGTGAGGGGGGATTGATGGGATTTGTCGAGGGAGATTAGGAGCGTAATCAACGCTTACCTTGCGTAGGTAAGGGTATAGCTGAGAAAATGAAAAATAATTTATCTTATATTGGGAATAATATAACCTAAATGGGAATATAAAATTTCAATGGATTATATGGGAGTGTGTATTTTAAAAAGTGTATTATACGGGAATTTTCCCTATTAATAATTGATTAAAGGTGTATTGATCGAATGTACATGTTCCTTAATTCTAAACATAAATTCTAAAACGATATTTAATAAAAAAATGGAGGGAGTATATATTAATCCGCACATAGGACTACGAGGATATAACCTCATAAAGATTAAAATCCAGAACTCACAACATAAGCTTAAAATCCCCGGGACCAAGGGATCAAACTTGCATGGGAAAAGGCATGAGAATGATCATCCCGAAGACTAAAGTAACACTTTCCAAGTGGTATGAGTTTCCATTCGTTAATAATTTTACAAAGGGTATGCAATTTGTTTTTCTGATCACCGAGCAAGGCTTACTACTTTTTAATTGCAAGAGGCGCCCCATCAACGAAGACTTGAGGATTTGCGTGTATTACTTGTGAAGACAGAAAAATTCCCCCTTTTTCACTGGGGTTGGAATAGAAGAGTCATTCGTAGATCTGGTTAAGGCTGCCCGAAAATTAGGCGATATTTCATAATGAACCCCTTAGGTTTTAACGGCATTGTCATTGTGGTTAATGGAAATTGGGTGAGAGAGCGCGACCCAAATCACCGATTGTGAAGGTTATTCCACATGAACAATATGAGGGGCATCAGATTCATCCCAATCACACTATGGTTTTTTCTATTGAATTTCCGCCAGCAATTGATACATAGGTGAAGAGAAGAATTCGAACCGACAACAAAATTGGAAAAAACTTACGCAAAACCAGTTAATTGATTTTTCTTATCATTGGGATATGATTTGCTTATTAAGTTTTATAATTATAATTAGTGAAAAAAATTTGTGCCTCCTAAAAAAGGCATAAAAACATAAAATTAATAAAAAAAAAATAGTATAATTTTTTGAACTTTGCTCCCAAAGTATTTCCTATAAAATTGCCTCCTCAAGTATTTTTTTTTTTAATTTTCTCTTTAAACTATAATTACTTTTAAACTACTATATATTGACTTTACAACAAGGGGACAGTATACCATGAATTCAGGTGCACCTGTAATTTAATTTATCATCGTATATAACTGGTACATATCATCACATATAACTGGTACATATCATCACAAGTAATTGAAACTCTAAATCTAAAATTAAAAAAATAAACCTAAAACAAAAAATTAAACCCTAAATATGGAATTTTAATCCCTAAAATAAAAAACTAAACCCTGAAATTGAATATTAAACTCTAAATTCTAAATTTCTATCGCATATCATCACATATAACTGACACATATCATCACATATAACTGACAGAATGATAGAAATGAAATGGAAAATTAAATTAAAAAAATAAAAAATTAAACCTTAAAATGAAATATTAAACCCTAAAAATGGAAAACTAAACCCTAAAATGGAAAAGTAAACCCTAAACTCTAAATTTTTGACACATATCATCACGTATAACTGTCAGATACCATCACGTATAACTATCAGATATCATCACGTAGAACAGAGTGCACCTAGCAAGGTGCACCCAAGTCCACCTAATAAATTACTTACAACAAGTGGTGTTAATAATGAATAATAAAATACTAATATTTATATATTTAATAAATTATTAGTAGTAGTTATATTTTAACACATAATATATTATAAGATTAACATCTAGCTGAATAATCTTCTTATGTAATTAGATTTAATATAATCCCAATAATAAATTATGTTATAATCAAATTTATTTCAATGATATTTGTGTGTGTGTAATCATATCCTTCGTTTGCTCCAAATTTTCAACAACAAGATCAATTTGCAATTATATTTGTACAAACTGGTGAACAAAAATATATTAATATAATATCAATTCATCAGGATTTTAGTATATTATTAAATTATAACCCAAGACAATTCATGTAGTTTTATTAAGAATATGAAAATAATCAATTAAAATCCAAGACTATTTAAATAAATTTGTATTTATGATTATATTACGTTTAGAAATAACTATAAAAAAAATTTATAGCCGATTTGGTTTTTCTCACCTAAGGCACTTAAGCTGTCCAACTTATGCCACATTTGGACGATGCCTTTTTTCATATTTATTTGGACTAAAATATATTCACATAGATAGTCAATAATGATGAATAAAGTATGGATATTTTTCTATATACTTTCAATAAAATTTAAATTAAAAACATATATAATATTTTATAGTAGTTATAGAAGACTCTTATCAAGAGTTACATATAAAATTCGAAGTAAAATAGATATTGAATGATCTTAATGTATTATATTATTGGAAATGACTACGGTGCCGTGAAGGTACCATACCCCCTTCAGTTAAAGCCACCAGTAAAAAACCGAAATAACTAGTTATAGTAAATATGAAGGGGTTAAATGAAATAAGGTCTTTTTATACATATGTTTCTAAAGTATTTACCTAAGTTTCGGTTTTTGTAAAAAAGGAGGATATACAAAAATACCAATTGAAAGAATAAGTTCAATTGAAAGTTTTTGATTCATCTATCATTATAAATGCCACGAACAAAGATAAGCAGGCATATAAAAGAAACTAATTTATCATTTCTAACATCTCCGGGTTGGAGAAATTCTTCATTTACAGAAGTATAGTAAAAAAAATGAAGAATCTGGCCGACCGAACAATTACAATTCTAAATCAAACAGAAAAAATCTCAAAAGAGAAAAAAAAAAGTAACTCCAAGAATAAATAATCTTATTAGTGCTAACAAAACAAACTATAATACTAACAGATTCGAAAAGTGGCAAATATTAAAAAGAAAAAATGCTCGAATAATTTGTAAATTACCCCTTTTTTTGAAATTTTTTATTGAATTGACCCTTAACTTTTAACTTTCTATTTTTCTATTCAAGAAAGATATTAAAAAATCTTCAAAGTGCTTTGTCCGACAAAGAAAACTTGARAAGAAGTCAAAGGAGAGTCACGAATCAGATGAATCGATCCTACATACGCTTGGCCGATCTTCCTCTCTTTTCAAGAGGTACGATCATACCGACTCTTCTTCTCTTATCTAATTGTTGCCCCTTCCCCTGTCTACTATTCGTGGAGCTGATCCGTCTCAATCAAACTAGATAAATGAATTAGGAAATTCTTTTGAAAGCAATTCCAAAAAAGTGGGATAAGATAGCCTGCGTCCTAATACAAAATAGTAGAGGTTTCCTAGGTTCGACACAAGCAAATCTAAAAGACGTATAGGAATGTCCATCAATAAACCTTATACGCTTGCTTTACGCGAGCAATGAGGATGCGCCTTACTAAGGCTTTAGGCTTGGAGATGAACATCTTCAGTTTTTTATTCAAAATATGCCATTTTTTGCTCTTCTGTACTTCACTTCTGCTAAGTCTCATCGGTCATCAATATCAGGCATATAATCGATTCTTTGCCCTTCAGATAAAGACTACTCATAAGGCTTAGGAAAATGCACAAATTTGTGCAACGGTTTGTAGCGGTGCATTGGCTAAAGCTAAGTTTCCCTTTTCTATTTCCGGAAACATTTGCTTGTAGCACCAAACAAAAAGGACCAAACTCCCTATTAGGAAGGAAGCCTATTTGCAAAAAAAAACATGGGAGCTTGTCATTCTAGCGCTTTTAGTGCTAATTATTTTTGATTGACTTTGATCCCCCTTCCCGTTCCAATCTTAGTTTTCGAAGGTCTTCCTTTCCGTGTAGAATCAAATTATCCAAATTTATGACCCCTTCAGTGACCAAGCTTTCAATGCTGCTTAACTCATCATCAGAGCTTGCCCAAGACTCCTACAGACTTTGGAGGTGACCCCACAACTAAGACGGGTAAGAGTAGAAAGCCTTTTGTCAGAGCATACTACGATCATTGGGAACAGATCGATCAATGCTCCACGACCTCTTTGCTAGATTTGACAAGTCGAGAAGCTCCCATCCAGTGTGAGTTTCCGATCAATTCATTCAATCGAGTTCTAGTCCGTCTTCCGGCGGAAAAAAGGTCTTTTTGAAAATAAGCTATCGCATCAAAGACGATTCGGAACTCTTAGAAAATCATCGAATTCGTTAGCTATACTGGCGCTCTAAAACCAATGCTGCTATAAATCATCTATGATTCAGATAAAAGACGGCAAGGTTCGGAAAGCTGGCTCTACAGTGTAGTCTCGGACACTTGAAGGAAAAAAGCACGATCGTTCCATGTTTGAGAACCCGAGTCACTATAGAAAAAATTCGATTTCTAACTAAAGCTAGCATTAGGGCGACCCGAGGGATCGACCACTTTTCTAAATAGCGCGTATATGAACAAAGTGGCTTGCTCTTGTAGCTAGTTGGCGGAGGGGAGTTTCTATTAACTAACTTGGAAGGGGGCTAGAGCCTTTTCCAATTAGCGAAGAACATCCCCCATTTTAAAAAATCTTCAAAGTGCTTTGTCCGACAAAGAAAACTTGAAAAGAAGTCAAAGGAGAGTCACGAATCAGATGAATCGATCCTACATACGCTTGGCCGATCTTCCTCTCTTTTCAAGAGGTACGATCATACGAGCTTCTCGACTTGTCAAATCTAGCAAAGAGGTCGTGGAGCATTGATCGATCTGTTCCCAATGATCGTAGTATGCTCTGACAAAAGGCTTTCTACTCTTACCCGTCTTAGTTGTGGGGTCACCTCCAAAGTCTGTAGGAGTCTTGGGCAAGCTCTGATGATGAGTTAAGCAGCATTGAAAGCTTGGTCACTGAAGGGGTCATAAATTTGGATAATTTGATTCTACACGGAAAGGAAGACCTTCGAAAACTAAGATTGGAACGGGAAGGGGGATCAAAGTCAATCAAAAATAATTAGCACTAAAAGCGCTAGAATGACAAGCTCCCATGTTTTTTTTTGCAAATAGGCTTCCTTCCTAATAGGGAGTTTGGTCCTTTTTGTTTGGTGCTACAAGCAAATGTTTCCGGAAATAGAAAAGGGAAACTTAGCTTTAGCCAATGCACCGCTACAAACCGTTGCACAAATTTGTGCATTTTCCTAAGCCTTATGAGTAGTCTTTATCTGAAGGGCAAAGAATCGATTATATGCCTGATATTGATGACCGATGAGACTTAGCAGAAGTGAAGTACAGAAGAGCAAAAAATGGCATATTTTGAATAAAAAACTGAAGATGTTCATCTCCAAGCCTAAAGCCTTAGTAAGGCGCATCCTCATTGCTCGCGTAAAGCAAGCGTATAAGGTTTATTGATGGACATTCCTATACGTCTTTTAGATTTGCTTGTGTCGAACCTAGGAAACCTCTACTATTTTGTATTAGGACGCAGGCTATCTTATCCCACTTTTTTGGAATTGCTTTCAAAAGAATTTCCTAATTCATTTATCTAGTTTGATTGAGACGGATCAGCTCCACGAATAGTAGGACAGGGGAAGGGGCAACAATTAGATAAGAGAAGAAGAGTCGATCCTTCTCCCCCATCTCGGTGACGTCCAACATCGACGGTTGTGAACTGCTTCACATAGTCCCGAACCGAGCCTGTTGAGACACATTATACTCTGACGGGCAAGGTACTCTACGTTCTCGGGAAGGAACTGAAGCTTTCACTCTTCCCTCCCTAGTCTTGATAGTGCAAGGTCCCGCCTCTATGTCTCTGTCGTCGCATAGCATCGCATCATCGGTGAGGTACATGACGCCCGTACTAAATTTCTATTCTTTAAACAAAAGACGGGATTTCTTGTCCATTTCTTTTTTATCTGTCTCCTGTTGTGTTGCTGGCTCGAACAGCTAATTGCGTAGTTTATAGTGAGAACAAGCCTTTCGGATGACAGCTTTGGTAAGAGGGGGCACGTGCTTTGAGATAGCTAATCCCTCTGAAGCGTGAGCTTGCAAAATGCTAACACTTCGATTGCGTGATTAGGTTTGTGTACGAATCAAGAAGTGGGATATATAATGATCTTTCCGTCAAGAACTGCTTGCTGTTCAGGTTTAGGAAGAAGAATGTATGTCTCTATTTCATTTGAGTTAGCCGATATTGCAAGCAACCTCTACCGGGAAAGCCCGCCGAAGATCGAGTTGGAAGAGCAGAGAGGATCTCTCTCAGCTCGATGGCTTCTTTGCCAAAAATCGCTATAGCTAACGCTACGAGGGGTTCAAAAACCTTGTTACCTTTTTGATATGGGTATGACATAACCAGGTTGCTTGCAAGAGGTTGTTTTACAATGCCACGTGAACACCAAAGTGGGGCAGTCGTCGGGTTAGGGGGGCTGAGGACAGTAAGAAGGATTTTTTCCCAGGTCTTGAAGTAAAGTGTGTGTTTGGAAACGGGACATCGTTCTTTCGAGTCCGGAGATTCGACGCACAAGCTCATTTCGTTGAGCCAGGAGAACAAGAGGTTAGTTGATATCGAGGGTCTATCTATGATGACGATGTTGCTTGCAAGGAAGAGGTTTTTTGAATAGTAAGCCGACGAAGGCAAATTATTGGCTGATTCGGAGAGCTATACTCCTAAAGTCAAGACCGATGAGAGGCGCGACGGTTGTTTACA
>BMAC01000205.1:1387440-1408527 GCA_014905375.1 Phtheirospermum japonicum | reverse complement strand
TTGTTGATTTGTACATATTTGCGTGTGATTTTGGTATATTTTTGTATTTTGTCTTGTGTGCTTTAGTCAGGTTTTAGTCGATCGACTCGGATCCGCGAAGCACAGCCATCGATCGACGCACCATTGACATGACATCGACGCGTCATCGACAGGGTCATTTTCCTGGTTAGACCATTTCGGCCATTTTGGGCAAAATGACTATTTCGCCCACACTTTCACCCCTATAAACATAACATTTCTTCTTAGAAATGGAAGCTCTTGAACCCCCTTAGGGTTTGGATGCCCAAGATTGTTTCTTTTCCTCTTCATTTTTCTCCACTTTCTTCATTCAATTTTCAACTTTCTAGTTTTTAGTAAATGATAGATTTCTTACAATCAATTGCTTTTTAAATGCTTTTAAACTAGTTGTTCGAACTCTTAAAGGGAAAAAAAAAAAAAAAGTAAGGTAAAATCATATTATATATTTTTAAACTAGGTCGTATTTTTATAAACTCTTTATAAAAAAAAAAATTATCGTACATTATTGTAAGTTGTATTAATTCTTAAAAAAATATTATGATAAATTTATAAGTGCATAATACTATATTTGAAAACATTATAAGAGTTTCACTAAATTTTATTATATCAACGTGATTTCATAGTATAAAGCTCTATAAAATCTTATTATAACATGATGGTTCGTGGAAATCAACGAAATTACATAAATTAAAAATCCATGGAATTCTATTAGCGACACCGCCTTTGCTTGTTGATTTGTACATATTTGCGTGTGATTTTGGTATATTTTTGTATTTTGTCTTGTGTGCTTTAGTCAGGTTTTAGTCGATCGACTCGGATCCGCGAAGCACAGCCATCGATCGACGCACCATTGACATGACATCGACGCGTCATCGACAGGGTCATTTTCCTGGTTAGACCATTTCGGCCATTTTGGGCAAAATGACTATTTCGCCCACACTTTCACCCCTATAAACATAACATTTCTTCTTAGAAATGGAAGCTCTTGAACCCCCTTAGGGTTTGGATGCCCAAGATTGTTTCTTTTCCTCTTCATTTTTCTCCACTTTCTTCATTCAATTTTCAACTTTCTAGTTTTTAGTAAATGATAGATTTTTAAGCATTGCTTGGACATAAGCTTAATCTTAATTCGCGTATTTCCTTGTTCGAATGATGAAACTCTGAATTGTTTATTAGTAAGCTTTCATTTCCTTTATTTTAGTATTCTAATTTCTTGTTTGCTTTGATTATGAGTTTTCTTATTGAGTTTGTGATGTTCTTGATTCATAGTTGTTTTTCTTGCATTTCTCATGGTTTTATGTTATGTAATTGTTAGAAATTCATATGGTAATAATTGTTGTTCTTCAAATCTCATTTTTCATTGTTGGCTTTTTTTAAACTTTTTGTTTCTTTAAAAATGTTTATGCTCGCGTTAAGTTTAAATTGTCGTATTTCTTGATGACTGTTGTTTAGAATTCATGGGTTTAGTGCTTAGATGATTTTAGAACCATCAATTTGTATTGTTGGATATTTAATTTACAATTTGGGATTGACAACCCCAACTCCTAGATTAAGTATTTGATCAAATGCCAATTTATCATGGAGATGATTCTAGAGCCCTATAAATCGAACTTTTCGTACCTACTTTTAAACATAAGTTTGGCAAGTTTAAAAAGTTTGCTCGCAAGAGTACGAGGTCACTTGTAGGTTGGTAAGTTTACTTTGGTCGAATCTCTCGAGAAAAACTAATCGAAAGTAAGTTTTGCGTTTGATTCACGAATGAGAAAATAATGAAGAAAAAGTTAATCTAAACACTTGAATCAAGACGTTGACTTAAACAACGAATAATGAAATCAAAAGCGTTGAAAATATTTAAGAAAATGGGGGTCTAGGGATCTAGAATCATCTCCACGACCACTTGGGTATTTCATCGAACACCTTATCTACGAGATAGGGTTGTCAATCCCAACTTGTAGATTAAGTACCCAACAATCCCAATTGATGGTTCTAAATGATTCTAGGTATTAGACCCGTAAGTTCTAACCAACAGTCATCAACAATTTCAATATCACAACCCCAAAAATATCAAGAACACGATTCATCATGAAAAGTTTGAAGGAACATCAGTGGATTTTGAATATCAATTATTCTAATAAGATCAATTAAACTAATAAAGTAAGGGAAATTGAAAACTTACTAATTAACGAGGAAAGTAACGTCGTTCAATCGAGAAATCCACAAATCAAGACTAATCTACGTCTAATATTTGAACTAACCAAGAACTATTCAACTTAATCTAAAATCTGGGAATTGAAACTAAAAATTATGAAAAAGTATCAAAAGAAATTGAAGAACACTCTTAGGGATTGTCGGACCCTAAGAGGTTCAAGAACTAGTATTTTTTCGGGTCTTGGAACCCTCTAAACGCCCCAGAACACTCCGAAGTCATTTCTGAAGAAGTATGGAAGGATATATATATATATATATATATGTTTCCAAAAACTAGAATAAAGATTTCCTTCCAAAAATATTATTTCTGAGTCGGCGTCGGTGGGCCATCGATCGACAGGGTGATCGACCACAACAAAAGAGAGTTCGTCGACCAAGTCGTCGGCACTGGGTAACCCAGTGTGGATAATAGGTCCAGTGTCAGCGGTAACACATCAAATCGATGTCTGGTTTCATTAAAACTCCACTCGTGGGCCCACACTCGTCCATCCCGAGACCAAAAGACTTAAAAACTCCCCGAAATGAACATAAAATCAAATATTACGATCAAAACACGGTAAAATAAGTCAGAGATTTATAAATATGAAAAGATGCTCAATCTATCCAATCTAGACCGAAATTAATAACAAATCTAACTAAAATACTACCTAAATATATATATAAAAACAAGATAAATGCATGCAAATCACCATGTACCCCCATTTTATTAATATTTTCAAATTTGTTGATTTTGTTTCTCGTCATTTAAATCACTGTATTGGACATTACAATTTTACAAACCAAAATTTGATCACGTATTTAAAATAACTTTTCGTTGTGTTTCTCATTCGTGAATAAAATATGAAAATTACTTCCGATTAGTCTTCCTTTGAGATTTGACTCGAGTCAAGCTTTCCACTTACAATTGCTCCATTCTCTTAGGGACGAGCTTTTCTAAAATAAAAAAGTAAGTGCAAAAAGTTCGATTCAAAATTTGGCACTGTTGCCAGGGAAGGCTAGAGGTTGTGATTTTTGTATTTGTTCTTCGTGACCTTTGTTTGTGATTTTCTTTTTTATTTGTTTTTGTTATCTTCCACCAATACGTTTAATCTCGTGTGTTGAGTGTTGTGTGTGCAAGGTATCTCGATGACCTCAACTGCATCCCTTGAGACTGGAGCCGACAATTTTAGGTCCGGCCCACGGTCGGCCCGATTTTAGTCGGGCTTGGATCTTGAAATACTAGGCCCAAAAAAATCGGGCCGTTTTTAGCCCGGCCCAACAGGCCCGATTTGGCGGGCTGGCCCGGCCCGACCCGATTTGGCCCTCCCTTTAACACTATATTACCTATGATGGGCCGGGCTTGGGCCAGTGAATTACGGCCCGATGAAATTTTGGCTCGGCCCGTCCCATTGCCAGCTCTACTTGAGACCCGAGATCCAACGAACCATTCAGAGAGAGAGAGAGAGAGAGAGAGAGAGACAGAATGTATAACTATCGAGCGTCTCAACCATATGGCAACCCATACGCTTCTCGTGCCCCTCGACCAACCATCCCATTGAGCCCCGCAATGCAGGAGTACGATCTTTATGAGTTCTAATCCAAATAACTCTGGGTTTTCCATGGTCTCCCAAGCAAGTATCCGCTTAAGTTCATCCGTGAGTACGATGACATCACCCGAACTTTCCCTCTTCAAGGCCTTACGAAGGATCAAGTGATGGTGCGCGGCTTTTTGTCTACACGTTAAAGGATCGAGCAAGAACATGGTTGACAAATTTAGAGCCCGACTCTTTGCAAACATGGGAGGTGGTTTACGATCTCATTGGGGAGTTCTACTCCCCTCAATCAGAACCTTTGAATCATCAATAGAGCAATAAATAGGTCCCGTATACAAATTCTTATAATCCAAGCCACCGTGATCTTATGCTTCGCCCGATCACTATAATCCTTGTTTCGATCCTTATGCCCCAACTTCAAATTTCCATAATCCCAACTATAATGACTCATATTCTCATTGGGGAGTTCTACTCCCCTCAATCAGAACCTTTGAATCATCAATAGAGCAATAAATAGGTCCCGTATACAAACTCTTATAATCCAAGCCACCGTGATCTTATGCTTCGCCCGATCACTATAATCCTTGTTTTGATCCTTATGCCCCAACTTCAAATTCCCCCCCCCCCCCCCCTCCCTTTTTTTGTTACACAGTATATGACTCGTATGCTGAACTCGAATCTAATTCTTTTTATCCGAGTTACAACTCTTATACTCCTCCCGACTTAATTCGTTACTACCCGAGCTATGAATAGTGTAGCCCACCTCCTCCTCCCGACCACAACCAACAAATCTACTATCATCAAAGATGACCCACTCGATAATGATCCTTACTCGGTCAGATGTGTACACCCACATCCACCTTTGAAGAGACTTTTTAGGACATAAATGTTATATTAGAGACGTCCTTACCTTCTAATGATTGGGAAGAGCACCCCGAATGCACGAATGATATTATTACGGATATGATGAATTGAAATAGTGTTGATATTCGTGATGAGGTGAAGCGACTTACTTTCGACGAGGTGCCGATTTTTGATGTGGTGGGTCCCACCTTGGATGTTGGTAATTCAAGCTTGTTTGCTCGTTTAGGAGAGGTGTATAAGGAGGTTGAGATTGATAATTTGGTTGAATACATTGCCCCTCTTGAGATTTTTCATGAAGCTTTGGACAAGAGTGTAGGGGTGTTGCCGTTGGAGGTCCCGGAGGATGTTGGAGATTCGAGTTTACTTGCTCTTTATGAGGATGGTGGAGTTGTGGTCCCTATTTTGGAGGAGGTTGAGTTTACCGAGCCTCATTCGCATTGTTGAAACTTAAACTTGAGGTGGTGGAAGAGATAGTCGAGAAGGATTCCAATTGCCCCCTCCTAAGCCCGGATATGGCATTACATGTTTTTGAAAGTGTTGAGGTGGTGACGAGGAAATGAAAGAGATTGAATTAGTTGATGGTCATTCCGTTTGTTTTTCGGATTTCCTAGTCATTATTGCTCCACACTCCGATTAACTTTCGATCTCTTCTTGGTGATCAATTACTCACGTTTCCGACCTTCGAAGCGAGTTCACGTTTTCATTTCTCTTATTCTATAACTTGCTTGTCGTGCCCGCCTTAGTGATTTTCATCCCTCATTCTTGCTCTTGGAGAAGACTGAGGCTTGGCACGATCGTCACCTTTTCTTGGATTCCGGATAGTGTCGCTCGTATGAGTCGTCGAGTTTTAGATGTTAAGTAAGCGCTTCTTGGGAGGCAACCCAAGTTTTTGCTTATTTATGATATTTTGGTGCAATTCCACAAACTAAGAATTATGAATTCTATAGATAGGAGTTGTGGAATTAATACAGTCAATTTCAAAGTCAGTTAAAAACTTCCTAGATCGAGGTTTCTTGCTTATGCACTTCAATAAGGCAACTTCTTTCCTAAAGACGGAAACCTTCATATCCAGCATCGTGCTATAGTCCTCTATAAATGTGCGAACCGTATGAGCAAGTATAAAATATTTGCTCATACTAGCCCATAAATGCATCCTCTCTTCATTTCTTACCCCTAAAGTCACTTGCTTCTCGAACGATTTCACCACCGTGTCTAAGACAGAATGCAAACGCATTCCCTCGCATATGATGGTCACAATCTTCAACACAGATAAATGAACTCGGAAAAGAACTTAGAATAAATTCTCTATCTATTCGAGGACAAAGATATTATCCTCGGTTCTTATTTATCTTATTTCTTTTGAGACTTTCATTTTCTTGAGTTACTCTTTCTTGAGATTTCAGTGCTGTTAGGTAATTTAATGAGTTGCGTAATTTTATTGGTCTATCATTATTTTAATGAAAGTAATTAGTGCATGTACCATAGAGTTAGCTTGATTGGAATATACTGTGTTGAGGGCTCTCTCTTCGTTGTATATGAGTACATCGAGAATGAAAACTTGAGTGAAAATCTCTGCTGTTCAGGTATGCAGAGTTCAAATGCAGGGATGCGATGCAGTATTATGGCATTAGGGATAATTACAAAAAGACCCAACTAACTTTCGAAATTACAAAACATAACTTGAGTTTGATTTAATGTTAAAATTAACTAGGGGGTTTGGAATTTTTCTATTTTTGCTTACGAAGGGAGTAAATATAAGTTAAAATAAAATCTCAGGGGTAGTTTTTGTAATTTTGAAAATTAGCTATTTTTAAAAAAATAAAATAAAGTAAAATTAGGAGGGTACTTTTTGTAAAGTTAGCAATCAATTCCCCTTGCTCTGGAATTAATCCTTTGAAAAAATTGCTTGAAATATCTGGCTTTTTCTAGGAAAGGAGCCTCTGCCATGGTTCAACAGGGTACAAATTGCTCTCAATTCGGCAAGAGGTCTTGAATATATCCACGAACACACTGTTCTGGTCTACATCCATCGTGATATCAAGTCAGCAAATGCTTTGATAGACAAGAATTTCCATGTAGTGGAGCATTAAAACTTTATTCTTAATTAATGTTTTAAACTTATTTTTGCAGGCTGCGGACTTTGGATTGACAAAACTAACTGAAGTTGGAGGTAGAATTCGCTGCCGATAGGCCAACTTGTGGGTACATTTCGTTACATGCCTCCTGAGTAAGTTGATGCATATTCATGTGTATGCTGGATTTTGGTTAGTTTGAATTTGCTGTTATAGATTAATTTACCTAATTTATAAATTTATTTTTATAATTCTTTGTGCAGGTGCGCTCGATATGGCGGTGTTTCTCCTAAAGTTGATGCATTTGCTGTCGGTGTTGTTCTTTACGAGTTGATTCAGCTAAGGAAGCCATAGTTAAGGGAGATGGTTCTGTTGTAGACTGAAAGGGCCTTGTTGCTTTAGTAAGTTCCTCTCGTTCTTTTTTAATTAATTTTTTTTACTGCTAAAGTTTGGCTATGTACATATTCCACATATTATCTGCTTTTCAATAGCTTCTTTAGTTGATTATTTTTTAGTTTGAAGAAGTTTTTAGTAAGCCTGACCAAAACGAAGAACTAGTCAAGCTGGTCGACCCCAGACTCGGAGATAATCACCCCCTTTACTCAGTCCAAAAGGTTAGTTTCAGAGGCTTCATATTTTCTTAGCTAAATCACAAAACTACCATTAATTTTAGACTAATTATAAGAAGAAAAAAACCCACGTCTTTCAAAATTGTAAATACTCTCTCTATGCATTAAAATATTGGTAAGCAAATGTCAAGGAAATATTAGTAATTTTGAAACATAATGTATTTTTTTTCACAATTATTAGTTTAGTTACGGAAAAATAACTATCTTTGTGATGACAAGTGGCACAGCTTGCGAGGGCTTGTACCCATGAGAATCCTCAACAACGTCTGAGGTGAGGTACATAGTTCCTCGAGTGTCAGCTTGCCTTGTAGGAAACATGTGGTTTCAAGTTTAGGTTCAAAGGTCTTGTTTTTTCTGCAAAAGTGCAACTTTTCTCCTCAATGTCTCGGGAGTTTTTTTTGGCAGAAAGTGGCTATAAAGAAAATGGATGGAAGTCGAGCAAAGAATTTCTTGTCGGGCTGAAGGTTTTGACACGTGTTCATCACCTCAACCTGGTACTTACTACTGCATTATACACTTCCAAACCTCTTTACGATATCAAGTAATGATATGCACTACCACCTTTCAAGTACTACTTTCGACTAGTTTTATCTTTCGAGAGCAATAATTCAGATTTGAATTTAATTTTTAACCGATGACTCGTTCTTGCTGTGTATAGGGCTATAAAGAGAAAATTGTCGATATCCGAGAAGAGAGATTACGAAAAAGAAGAGCTGGAAGGGGATACCACATCGGTCTTGAAGGCTTGGTGCCATTCACGTTCCAAGTGGCCTTATCCAACTGTAAGCATGCTATAAACCAATCTTTCTAGAAAACACCATCTTATTTTCGCTCTTCTAAAATTGTTATGATATTTGCTTTGTTAGGAGGAGGATAAGGCAAGGCTGGTGCAGGAAACAGGTTTGCAACTGAAACAGATTAATAATTGGCTCATCAACCAACGCAAAAGGAATTGGCACAACAACCCTTCTTCATCGTCTTCTCAGAAAAGCAAGCGCAAGAGGTAGGTTTAATTTATCACCCATTCACAATTGAATAAAAAACTTTTTAAGCAAAACGCCTATTTGATTTTGGGATCAAATAGTGGTCCAGGTGATAAAACAGTGAAGTTCAAGAATAAAGCAAATATGGTTACTGTATAACCTTTTTCCTATTCGGCAGAGCCACACCGTAACAAAAGCCAGCAAATTTGGTTAAAACGGGACAAGAAAGATTCCAGTAGCTGTTTTTAAGGTATTTTTGACAGGAACATGATTCAGAATGGCTTGTATTAACGCTACTAGTTTAATATTTCAGTGGTGATGTTAAATATTTAGTGCTTAGCGTGTACGAATTTTGGATGAGCCGTACATGTTTCATTAATCAAATTATAACTTGGTTGATGAATTGTTATCTTGTAGTTTTGTTTGAGTTGTTAATTCGGTTGGATGAATTATGTTCTTGCTATTTGAATTTGATGAAATATATACTTATTGTTTGGTTGGGATGTGTAGAAAAAATGGGTTTCAAATTTCCATGTTAGAAATCGCCTAAACTGCCCAAATTATTTATTAAAAAAAGAAAAAGTCCTTGGATGAATTGGTATGCAATTTGATATTTTTTTTGGGGGGGGGGGGAGATGCTAAGTTTTTTTTTTGTCTTTTCGTTTTTTGTTTAATTTGATTCAGAAATGGCAAACAGACAAGTGGACTAGAAATATCTCTTCTTGGGGAGGCAAAATAGACTTTTGCAAATTCATGAATTTAAAAACACAAAAGAGGCAAATATGTTTTGAAATAAAAAACAAAAAGTGAGTCATGGAAAGAGTGATATTTAGGTTTTCAAGCACAAAAGAAGAAAAAAGATGATGAAACTTAGGTTTTCAATCACATAACGGAACGGGGTACATCTAGAGTACGATTATCAAGCGCTGCAAGAGCCGCTCGTTTCAAGCACATAACGGAACGGGGTACATCTAGAGCATTATTATCAAGGGCTGCAAGAGCCACTCTGCCCAATGAGGTGCCGTACGTATTATATATTATCATCTCTTTCTCTTCAACGGATTTCAGAAGAAGTTGTTTCCCACCCACAATGAGATTCCGATCCATTTCGGCAATTTCAGCTTCATCTTCCTTGGCATGTTCACGGCGATAATTGTCGTCATAGTCGTCGTAATCATAGTCTTCGTCCTCATCTTCGTAATCAGAAAATGACTTTTCCGAAGAGGAGCTAATGTCGCTCGGTATTTCAGAATAAATATCTATACCCTCGAAAATATCTTCGTACTGCTGCTCAGTGTATGTACCTCCACAAAAACCTTTTCTCTTATCCTCTAAATACAGTTCCTATAAACACAGACAAAAGTAGTTGCATGTTTCAATTAATTTCAGATTTAAACATGAAAATAACACCTTACGATGAAAATTTTACAAAATTAAACTTTTTTTCTCCTTTGAAATATAATTTTTTTTGAAGGCTAAATAAATAATTCCCCAATTTTTAAAAATTGAGGTCCTAGAGTTCTGTCCAGAATAAATAATTCCTCAATTTCATGTAAATTAATTAAAAATAGAACTTATTAATCTAATTAAGTTTATTAGAGTTCTGTTATCCATAATACAAAAGGATACAAGAAACAACTAAAATTTCAGATTTAAACATGTTGGAAAACACAAGGAAATATGACGAGAATAACAGATCTAGATTCAAAATAACAAAATATGACGAGAATAACATATAACAAATCTAGATTCAATATGACGAGAATAATTCGTACCTTCAAAATCTTCAATTTTTTTAAAAATTTTTGAACCATTTTAATTGAAATTAGAATATCCTCGATAAAACTTGAGATCACTGAGACCGGGCCGATAATTAAATAGGAAGAATAAGATGGGAATCCTCAAAAAGACTTATTTCCTTTTTTCACTATGATTAGGATTGTACTACCGACCAAGGAAATAAAAATAGAAAATGGAGTTATTAGAATTTCAGAAAACGAGATGTGGACAATAAATTACAATTTGAGAATTAACAGACAGATTAGAGACGTAGAAACAGAGACGGGTCTGGTTTTATAGCGATAGCGAGAGAGGAGCGGCGGAGAGAAATTGAGAGGAGAGAAAAGAGGTTTTATAGAAAGGGTGAAAGGGAAGGGGTGGGTTGCTGATTATATAGGAATCTGGTTTTATAGAGGAGCCGCGGAGAGAAATCTATACTCTATATAGGAAAGCTCACAAGAATTAACAAGCTTCTTGCGGATTGGGCTTCTGAGCTTGGGCTGTCATGATGAATGTCCAGACAAATTAAAAAGGGCTCTCCTTCTTTTATAAAAAAAAACCCCAATAATTATACATGAAATGAAATAGGAGGACAGAGAAGAAGAAATTTCAAGAAGAGATAGAACTCTCTCGAACAAACCAGATCAAATGCCCACGTGGTGGGTTGTTAGGTGGTAAAAAATTATTTTGGAAAAATCTAGAAAAAGACACACAGTCAATCAATTGAATCCATTTTCTCCATCCATTCTCTAGCCCTTCAGGAAGAGGAAGCGTGTTAATTTTTTTCTCTGTATCTGAAAACAGTTTAGAAGGTATGAGGAGAAGGCAAAGAGGTAGGTTTTCATCTCTCTTTCTTTGATTTCCGGTTCCTTTTTTCATGTTTTTTTGGATATTTCCTCAGAAAGTTGGAGACCAATAGGTTTTGGACTGTTCAGGAATTTTCTTCTGTCTTCTCTTCTCCCCCTGTTTCGCAGTAACTTAGATTCTTTCTTTTTCTCTCTCTTCTTATTTCCTATTTTGATGTATAATTTTTAGGGTTTTCTTTGCAGGAAGGTTCAAAAAAATCAGGATCGAGAGGGATAGGATTTTTTAATGCGCCTTCGATTCGATCTTTCTTAGGTTTTTTCATATTATCTCTTTTCCCATGATCTATATAATTTAATGTGTGTTTAGATAAACCCCTGAAATTAGAATGGATTGAATGGTTCAATGTTTTAATGGTAAGTTTTTTATCATCTTTTTCATCTTGATGATTTCTCTCTATTTATGTCTTTTATACTAAAAACGGGTACCATAAGCTATAAACCCAAGGTGAAATAAGGTTRAGAAAACTAATAWTAATARGGGTCAAATTGTATTTTTGGGATTCATTGGTTTATAAGCACTTAATTTTATTAATTGTCCTATTTTGATTTAGAGTTTGTTTTGTAAGGGATGATTTATTTTTTCAGAATATGCAATGATTTAATTTATACAGTAAGTGGATATTTCTATTTCTTTTGTTTTATTCTGGTGATAATTCTCTACTCATTTATTTAAATCCATAATTTTTTTTCTTTTTGAGTATACATTTTAATTGAACTTTTCCTTTGTCATTTGTTATGGGCTGCTGAATTGCTTGCTTTTTATTCCAGGTAGTTTTACCGTCCTCTTTCTTCTCCGTCTTCTGTTTTTATTCTGAAATTTTAGCTGTGTAAATTGTTACAGGGTATTTCGTAGTGGCATTTACCGTCAAGAAAATATCTCTGATTGTGACAACTCTTAGGGTACTATCATTTGTATATGGAGTGTTGCTGAAAACAAGAAGGTATTGCATTTTATTAAGGAAAATCTCTATTTTGGTGTTTTATTTTGCTCCCTTTGTAACTATTATCCTGGAATWTCCTAAGKAYTGATCGGCTATGGCTTAGTTAAATATATGATGATTTATGCTTAGTTCTATATTTTGATTAGCATATGGATTCTCAATTATATCAAGCCGGTATTTTAGTAYATCCTGGAATT
This sequence comes from Phtheirospermum japonicum, assembly GCA_014905375.1. Taxonomy (NCBI): domain Eukaryota; kingdom Viridiplantae; phylum Streptophyta; class Magnoliopsida; order Lamiales; family Orobanchaceae; genus Phtheirospermum; species Phtheirospermum japonicum. Next base: position 1,396,438 of record BMAC01000205.1, on the reverse strand, counting down.
TCCTAAGGACTGATCGGCTATGGCTTAGTTAAATATATGCTGATTTATGCTTAGTTCTATATTTTGATTATCATATGGATTCTCAATTATATCAAGCCGGTATTTTAGTACATTTTCTTGCCATTAGTCTTGAGTGATGGTTTGGATGAAGTGATGATAGATTGATAAGAAAGTATAGTCGATGAATGTTTTCCACTATTCTTAGTTATATTTTTTCCTGCATTTGTATAAAATATAACACGATGAATGAATAGATAATAATTTAGTTCTTTCTCCCTCTTTGTTTCAGGTAATTCTTCATTCCTCTATCTTCCTTTTTCTTAATTCTTTTATTTTAAGTTTGTTTAAATATATGGAATGCTTTAGTTATTTTATTAAGTAATTAATTTTAATTTTAAAAACTCACACATGGAGTACGTAGTTTTTATTCAATTTCCTTCGCCTCATTGGATTTCGGAACAAGCATTCCAAGTATTTTGTTTATTTTTTCTTAATGAAACAAATTCAGAATTGGCATGATGGATTCAATTGAATCAATCATATATTATACTATTTATGTGCTGATCCTTAAAAGGGAATGGTGGTAATTATAATGTGTGGTCTGATATTTATTTGAAGACCTGATTGGTTTGTTAATTAAGGGTGCTCGGTGATCGACTCCATTCCAGATTTTATTTTATTTTTTGAAAAGTGAGATCCTTACAAGGTACTTTCCCTTTTTTTATTTTTTTATTCTACTTTTTTGAGTTGTTTTATGGAATTGTTTTATAATAAAGCACTATCACAATACAATTTCATTATTTGCTTTGGAATAGGATTTCAGGCAGAATGCTAATATGTTGTTTCCTGCACGTAGCAGATTTTTGTTCTCTCTTTTATCTCCAATTTGAAGATTATGGTATTGCATTTTTTTTTTGTTATTATCAGTCTGTTATATTCGTTTGAGTTACATGACTCAATTTTTCTGTGCCTAATTTATTTTCTTTTCGACTCTTCTTTAGATTTTTCTCTAGATAGTTAACAATCTTGACACAATAAACAAAAGGTGAAACAGGCATAGTACTCTCATGGTCCGATCTTCTTTTTCTTCTGTCTTTCTCTTTTTTTCTTCTTATTTTTTGTGTATATTTCAGTTTCCTTTTGGTTTGTCATGTTTTTAATTTTGCAGGAAAGTAGAGAAAACTCAAGACTGGAAAGGGTTAGTGTTCATTAATTTTTTCATAGATTTCTTCTACTACTCTATTTTTTTATGTGTATCTATATTGAAACCATTAAACTAGAAATTGGATGGAGTAGAACTGTGTATCTRTTTTTTCTTTTTCTTTCAGAAAGTGAAATATTAGAAGGGTCACTCTCATGGTTCKTATTTTAATCATCATCTTTCCTTTTCTTTCTTTTTTTGAAATAAAATCTTGGTATTTTTATCTTAATGGGTATTGCTTAATAATCTTTTTCCTYTCTTTTCTCTCTCTCTTTCTTTTGTAGATTATTATTTACATTAATTTAGCATATCTTAATGGAAAATGTGCTACAACTTCTTTGAAATATCTAAGAGTTTCACTTTTTCCGTTGTAATTTTCGATGTTTGGATACTTTGTTAAACGTGTTTGGATAAACAAGAAAATTTGATCTCATAAGCTGTATTTACATATTAAAGRTGACAGAACTTATAAGATGTTATTAAAAMGTGGTTGAATTTGATGAGGGCRGTGAAAGTAAAGGTGATATGTGGGTTTTGGAGCAGAAGCTTGATCATCTTATGGATGAAGAAGCTGATAGACTTAAAAATATGTATCAGATTAAATTATATTTTTTCTTATTTTTAATTCTCTACTTTTTTTTCTTTTTTTTTGTTGTCTAGATTTTTGGATTTTGTTTTTTGGTTACTTTTTTATTGTTTAAGTTTCTGGCACATTTATATAAAGATCCATTTTTATCATCAATCAGTTGTTCAAAAATTAGGCTTGCTTTGATTTTCTTCATATTTTCCTTTTGTGATCGATTGTTTAAAGTTCTGTTTTTATTTGTAGTGTGAATTTTCTATTATTTGATAATTGCGAAGATGAGGTTGGACACTATCTTCTTCTGTGTATCTGAATTTATTAATTGATGTTGGATCTGTTGCTAGATCTTTGGTGGGCTTACAGAGCTTTTCTTATATTTCACAGCGTTTATTTTGCAGTCATTCAACTGGAAAATGCGGATCACTGCAAGTGCGGGTTGGTTGCTTTGACTGATAGCTAAATAATATCTTTCAATAACCTAGACCCCAATTTTATGTTATTATTGTTTTTTGGTGTTTTTGTCGTCGTAGATTTCTCAAAAAGGCGACAGAGGATAATTTCAATGCAGGGGTCTAAAGATTCTACACCAAGAGGATTTATGACAAGAATGCAGGTCCAAACGAGCACACAGAGACGRGATCAAAAGAACAATGAAGGATAGGACTATTCAGGTACTTCAGCGTCCAAGGAATTCGAGCATTCAAATACCGAAGCATCTGAATTTAAAAACGAAACAGATGGTGAAGACATATCCAAGATTAATTTAGTAGCGGAAGAAAGTGAATCATTATTTGACAAAAAAATTCGTTGTTTTTATTATTATTGTTTTTTTTTTAAATGACCGCCATTATTGTAGCTCGAAAAATTTCATCGATGTCGTCTTCCAATTTTGATGTTTGTTTTGATAAATCGACAACGAAGAATGGCGGCTACTAGAGCTTCTAACTGGACTGACTCCAGGTCACCGTATGAAACTATAGGTAAATTTTCATACAAAACCAAATGATATGGATTATTTTGAGACAATAAATAATGATGTTCAAATACTTTATAAATATTTTCTTCTTCATTCACATTGTGTCTTTTCTTTATATTGGTGATTTGTTGTAGGGAGTTTGTTTTAATTATTATTGTTTGTTTGGTTGGGGTTTTTTTTCTTTTTTTTAAATGACCGCCATTATTGTAGCTCAAAACTTCTATCGATGTTGTCTTCTAATTTTGATGTTTGTTTTGATAAATCAACAGTGAAGAATGGCGGCTACCAGAGCTTCTAACTGGACTGACTCCAGGTCACCGTATGAAACTCTAGGTAAATTTTAAAAAAAAAACAAATGATATGGATTGTTTTGGGTTATATTCTCATATTCTTATTTTCATTTTTTTGTCATTTGTGTTTAATTTAATTTGTGTCTTTTTTTTTTCAGGTTAGAACCTGGTGAAGAAAGGTGGAGAATACTGAATTTGTTTCTTTGAAGGTTGAGAGAAATTGTTTGATGCAAACACATGCTCGCACGGACATATCTATGGATTTGACTTTATGTCTTAAAAGGTTAAATTTTTTTATTCATAAATATTTTAAGATTTAGTGGTGTCCTTTGTTTTATGCGTATTTTGATTTCATTCTGAAAGATGATGTTTTCATATTTGCCCTTACAGGTACATTTTAAGAATTTTTACTTTTTTCAACTCTTTGATATTTTTCTTTTATTCTTCTTGGGTTAAACTTAATGGATAAGWTGGGATTGAAGTGATCTGCACTAATTGTTTTTTAAGAATTTATTATTTTAGAGCCTCCTTTTCTTATTTCTTTTAATTTTAAGCTGTATACTCTTTTTTGTTGTTGGCATTTGTGGTTTTTTTTTTTCTTTTATTGTTCTGTATATTTCTATGATGGTGTCTTTTTTTTTCAGATTTATTGACTGCTCAATTGTAATTGTAAAGGTCTAAATCGTCTTCAATGCCAAATTTTTTTYCCTCATTTATTGTGGATCAGATCTTTTTCTTCATCTGTGATGGTGAAACATGGCTCGGCAGATGGTTTGTTCTTTGAGTAATCTTTCAGCGTATTCTTGGGGTTTTGCTTCGAATTACAGGTATTTCTTCTTTATTTTTTGTTGTCTATATTTTTGATTTTTTTTTATTTAACATGATGTTTTCTTATTTGCCCTTACGGGTACATTTTAAGTATACTAATTCCATTAGTATTTTATGTTGTGCCATTTTAGTTTCTAAGAAATTCATCAGCTTATTTAGTTTTATTTGTTCATTCCGAAAGCACCCGAAAGATTATGCACTGTTATCCAAAAAAAGCAGATGTTACGACTTGGTTTCTATTGAACTGCAATTGGAGTTTGTTAAATTATATATGGTGATTTCTCTTTTTTCACTTTTGTAGAGATCTACACTTATGGAATCACAAGTCTTCTTATCGTTTGCTATTTTTGGTTTCTGAAAATAACATAAAATGTGGATATAAGCTCAGAATTTTCAGGATTAATACATGAGACAGGGGACTTTGTTCATCAAATAACACAATTTAGTTTGCGATTTTGTTAACATCAAAACAGTGTGATAAATAATTAARTACAAACTATATGTATTTTTCATGTAAGTTTATGCCTTATTTACACATCTGGTGATCTTTTAAAGCTTAAAAACACTTAAGAATGATAAATGATTTTCATAATTATCCTGGTGAAGTCTTTTCTTTGTTTCCACTTATATTTTATTATAGCCATAGGATTTTATTTTTGTCAAATTCAATCGGTGATAATTAGTACATATTACGTATGCTTTCCATCTTTATAGTTTTCATCTCTCCTTTTTCACTCTCATATCTAAGATTTTTTTTTCTTATTTGTTGTCTATACTTGAGTATATTATGGTTTTTCACATATGCTATCTGCTGCAAACTAAATCAAAATTAAACTTTATAAGTTTTTCTTTTTATTGTTCTTGCAGGATCGAGAGTGACAAGAAAAGTGTCGGCATGTAATCAATAGGATTTCACCGAGAAATAACTTCATGGGCTAGAAAGACTATCCTATTTCTGAACCAGTTATTTCATTCGTCATCATTTACAGGACATCAAACGTTTTACAAGACTAAGTCTCTTTGATTGTGAGAAATTTTATGCCAACCCGCAGCGAAGCGCGGGTCAATTTCTTGTTGAGAGGAAAGAAAAGAGGTTTTATAGAAGGCATGACTCAAATACGGGTCTTTTGTCAAGTGACGGAGCCCAAAACCCAATAGTCCGACCCACCCTCACCCGTTTGTTTCAATTAGTTTTATTTTTTTATGTCTTTGTCTCTCTTTCTCAAATTCTGCCATTTGATTTCATCGAGAGCTCCACCCTCCATCGCCGGGCCGTTGTCATCGAGCCTCTCAGTGTCTCGCCTTTTCTCTAGCAACAAATCCCTTCATCAACTTGCATCAGGTATGTCTATTGATTATTCCTCTTCCCTGTCAAGTCCGAGTCCGTCAATTTGTGAATTTTACAGATGGGCAATCTACATATTGTGGTCTATTGATGGGAATTGGTTCGGGTTTGGATGCTCCTATGAAGAGTGGCAGGAACATTAGAGGCGGCGATTATAATTGTAAAGTCGGTGATATTGGAAACGAGTTTGTCATTAGGTTCGACTTGTTATTCATTTTCCATGTCCAATTCGCCGCCGGTCGGGATTAACTAATGCGATGAGAAGGGGTAGAGTTTTCTAGGCAGAAAAACCAGGGTTCCCTCATCAGCCGCAATTTATATCCAATTTAATTTGTTGTTGTTTTTTTTTGTTGTTGTTTTTTTCAAATTCTTATTATACATTGATAGGACATTCTTGAAGGGCGGTAATTTTTCGGGCCCGAATTTTGTTATCGGTTGTCTTTCGGAGACGCTCATTTTCTAAGCTTCTGAGGTCGAAGTTCGTGCTTGGTCGTCCCTTTCTCCGCATTCGGCTCGTCCCTTGAGTAGATATTAATGTTATCGATGAATTTGTCGCCTTTGCTGTGTAGGTAAGTAGATGCGGTCCGGGCTTTTTTGGATTTGTCTCGCTATAACTCCGGCATGGAGTCGAGGCCCATGAGCCTGGTCCCGGTGCTTGCATTTCTTGTCGTTGCTTGGTATCGACATTGTGCTTTGTAATCGAAATACCGCCGCTATTTTCATCAGCAATCTACATCATTTTTACAATTATTAAAAAGCAAAATTAAGATTAGTCGAGACAAAGCAAATATGTTTATGTGTGTGTGTAAATATAGAAATAAATCAAATAAGTGCTTGTGCGCAACTCGCATTTCTCAGAGAGGTGGTACAGTGAGCTGCCTGGATTTGATCACTTCAGCAATGGCGACTGCGAAAATTGTCAAAGATGTCTCTCCTAATGAGTTTGTGAAATCCTACGCCTCTCACCTGAAGCGGTCTGGCAAGATGGAGCTCCCAGAGTGGACCGATATTGTGAAAATTGGTGTGCTGAAAGAGCTTGCTCCATATGATCCTGCCTGCGTCCATGGCTAGGAAGATATATTTGAGGGGTGGTCTTGGCGTCGGTGCCTTCAGAAGGATTTACGGTGGAAGCAAAAGGAATGGGAGCCGTCCCCCTCATTTTGGCAAGAGCAGTGGGTCCATTGCTCTTCACATTCTCCAATAGTTGCAGAAGATGAGCATTATTGAAGTCGACCCAAGGGGTGGACGAAGAATCACGTCCTATGGCCAATGGGATCTTGACCAAGTTGCTGGAAGGATTGTTGTGGTCGCACCATAGATTGAATTATGTAGGTTTTTGTGTTTTAGCTTGTTGAGAGTTTTTTATCCAAAAAAATGTTTTGGACAAATTTTTGGTTGAAAATGCTCTATGTTTTGACTTTTAATTTTGGTCTTTGAAGATTGTACTTGGATTATTAAGGTATATTTTTGATATAATTTTTTTTTAAAAAAAAGTGTATTATATTTAGAATTATTTGTGTTCACTTGAATCAATCCACAAATGCTTGTGTTTTGAAACTTAGAATTCTTTTTGTTTTATTTGTACAGAAATTGGGTTGTTTGAATATTTATATTTTATTTGTGTAGAAATATTGTCACTTTCTCACTAAAAACTATCACCTTTACACTTAAAAGTGTCACTTTTGCATATTGTAAGACTTATTTATTGTGAACTCTATATAAAGGAATATCGAAATTTGCGTACAGAAATATGTCACTTTTTTACTTAATATTGTCACTTTTTCACTAAAATGTGTCACTTTTTACAAATTATATTAGAATCAATGACTTAAACTATAACAATTTTGAGCAATGCATTTTTACTATGTGGGTCAGACGACGCTGCAGTTGAGCTTGAACCATTTCTCGACGCCGCAATCGGCGCCGATGCCGAAGGGGTAGGGGACAGTAAGGTCGCCGCATTTGCTGGGGCAGTTAGGTTTTGTGATGATTGGGGGTTTTAGGATGTTGAATGTGTCGGAGGTGGTGGTGGCGGCCAATATGAGGATGATCCATGCTAGGAGTGAGCTTCTTTTTGCGCATCTTTTTTTATTACAGTAGACAGTGTGTGGAGTTTGTTTTTTGAATTGGTGCAAATGTGATAGTTTATTGGACAAAAGTGACATATGTTAGTGCAAATGTGACATTTTTAAAAAATAAAAAATAACGATTACTATCAACTATTAGAAAGTGACACTTTTTATTTATAAAGTGACATTAATATCTTAAAAAATGACAATATTATAACTTGACTACTATAATTTGTGTAGCAACTCTTTTTCTGAAAAAAAATCAAAAGTGACAGTTTTGGAAAAAAATAACATATTTTGGTGCAAATGTGACAGTTTTTACAGGAAAAAAAAAACAAAAAATAACGATTACTATCAACTATTAGAAAGTGACACTTTTTATTTATAAAGTGACAGTAAATTACCATGCTGACATGTCATGATCTCAACCATCAAGATTATTCAATCTAATGGTTAAGATGAGTCCCTAGGTTCACATATAATGACGGGTTCTCATTTGAACCCAACCCTATATATATATATAAGAGCACCACCTCTCATTTTTATTCATCATCATCCTTCGAACCCAAACCCCACCCCCAACCCTAGAAACTTAGTTTAGTCCCAAGAAACGCCTCTGCTGACTGTTGTTCATTGTGCCTCCTCCAAGATATAAAGTTGTGCATTCGCCGACTGTCGTGGATTAACGCCGCAATTTCTCTACAATTTAATGCCGCACTTCCGTCGACTACCACTGATTTAATGTCGTGTCTCAATCAAATCCCAGAAACATCTCCGTTCTAACTCCACCATTGATTCGACGCCCTTATCCTGTTCGCCTCTCTCTCTCTATCTTATTTTATTTCTTTGATTTTTTTTGAATTAAATATTTTTCTAGTTACTGTGTTTTGAATATCCTTTAATTCTTTTTTCTAGAGTGATTTAAAGTAATTGGAATGCATCTCAAGTGTTTATTGAATGGTCTGCTTAGTTATGTTTTAAATGGAAAATTAAAATTGTTATGTTTTATGTTAAACTGTAAAAAGCTGTCATATTTGCACCAAAGTATGTCACTTGTGTCCAAAAAAGTATCACTTTTGATTTTTTGCAGTTACTACACAAATTATAGTAGTCAAGTTATAATACTTTCAATTCTTAAAATATTACTGTCACTTTATAAATAAAAAGTGTCACTTTCTAATAGTTGATAGTAATCGTTATTTTTTGTTTTTTTTTTCCTGTAAAAACTGTCACATTTGCACCAAAATATGTTATTTTTTTCCAAAACTGTCACTTTTGATTTTTTTTCAGAAAAAGAGTTGCTACACAAATTATAGTAGTCAAGTTATAATATTGTCATTTTTAAGATATTAATGTCACTTTATAAATAAAAAGTGTCACTTTCTAATAGTTTGATAGTAATCGTTATAACGTTTATTATTTTCTTATTTAATCAAATTGCATGTTTTTTTTTTATCTTACCGATCTCTTCAGGACGATTATTTTGAGGCTTATTTTCAAATAATTATAAATTATTATTAATTTAATAGAGTTAATAATTAATATTATAAATAAGAAAATTTAAATATATGCATATATATATATATTATATAATTTTTATATTCATAAAATATTTAAATAGATAATAGATAAATATAATTATATTGGAATATAAAAAGTATGATTGAAAATTAGTGGGGAACATGTGGGACCCATAAAAAACAAGT
>BMAC01000205.1:1352946-1376402 GCA_014905375.1 Phtheirospermum japonicum | reverse complement strand
CCATTTTTTTTAGAGTTCTAACGGGGTTCGATTCCTGGACTCGTGGCGGGGCACGGGCCAAATCAGGTACCTGGGGCAAGCACGCGGGCCAGATCTGAGTATTCAACTACCCGCCTCGCTCTGGCCCGTTGCTATCCCTAAACCGGTGGGTATGATATTTGGCTCAAAGATGTATGCGTTAATTATTACATACTAATGCATAATTAGTGATGTTAATATTCGCTCGATTACATAGCTCAATTATTGGAAGGTTTATTACTTTAGTGCAGGACGGATTCAGGATCATAACTTTCGGAGGGCCATTTATTGAGAGGAACAAAATTATTTTTGTTGCACATTGTATAATAAAAAATAACACAATTAAAAAATATAAATACAAGTTAATATTAATAATTAGAATAAATACACATTTAAAAATTAATATTAATAATTAGTATAACACAGAGTTAATATATCTGTGTGGAAGTAACCGTCCTTTTATTTCCTTCTTTTTTGGTTTGTACATGCAGCCGTCTTTTCTGTTTTGTTTATTTTTTTTCTTATTCTGTTTTTTCTTTTTCATGTTTGTTTTAGTGTTTATTGAGCAAGTAAAAATAAGGGAAGAAAGTAATGACTAAGCTTTTTTGGTTGTACATGCAACGTCTTTTCTCTTTTCTTTTTCTTGTTTCTTTTAGTGTTGATTGAGCAAGTAAAAGAAAAGGGAAGTAATGTCTTTTTCATGTTTGTTTTAGTGTTGAGTGTTGATTGACCAAAAAAAAAAAAATACACACTGGAAAATCTACCAAAATATATAAACTATACCAGCTAAGAGCTAGCAGAGTGGTCGGAGGCAAAAGTTGACATCGGTGCACTGGCAAATGGAACATTTTCAGAATTGAAGTTTGGAGAGGAGGCAGGATTGTCTGCAGGGGATGTTGGTTTCAGTGTCACAACACCATAACCAACATGGGCTGACATGGAAGCTTTGGGCTGCTTCTTTTCTCTCTTTGGGTGGAATTTTCTTTATTATTTAGAAGCACAACCTGTTTCTGGAGCTTTGCTGGGTGATGGTGAGTTCGATATTTTGCAAGAGACTGAAAACAACTACAAATAAAAAATCGAGTGTCGTAGGCAGCAAAACTTGGAGAAAGAAAAAATAAAATTAATAAAATAACTCCCCAACTCTTTCTCAAAATAAGACACACGATCTCAACTCAACTACTCCATCATCTCAATTTAGTAAATAAAACCACAAATCCCAACTACAAATTAAAACCGAGATAGAGTTAGATTTTTATAAACCATCACCATAATTGAACAAATTCTTTGCAAAGCAATGTTTCACTCGCCAAATTAACCTCTTATTACCTGTCCAATCCTCCGATTATAACACCACTGAAACACTTGGTTAGCTCCATTCAAAACAAAATTAAGAGTTTTCAAGATAGACAAAGAACACAAGCAACAATACGCACAACAAGATGGCATCTTCACAGAGTATGAATGTCCCAAGGGATGCCTAAAAATTATGACCTAAAAGATTATACAAAAACATATTCAGATTTCAGTGACTTGATCCAATGTTGCTTTTTATTACTAACAACATTACGAACCAACATTGCCTTTAGGTGAAGTCAATGGAAACTTACTCCTTAACCCAAGTTAATGACTACATCAAGATCTCTCAAGAAGGTAATTTTTAAAGATTGGAGCATTTTGAGTCCAGATTTTCTTCATCCTCGAAGGGATTTAAATCTTTTAATCTTTAGCAATTGCTATTAAACACCTCTTATTTTTGAACCTGGGAGAAAGCCAGTTTCTGCGGGCAAGTCCCACAATCACCTAATTTTGAAGAGGTTGGTCCTTTTTGTCATTACTTTTATTGCAACACAAGACCTTATTGCACTTTCAATCAAACTCAATGCATTAGAATTATGTATGAAAAGAAAGATAAAAATGCATGCAAAAGTATACAGATGTTGTGACTGATGTTGATAAGAGGTGTCACAACATCACAAACCAACATTGGTTAGACAAAGCACATACCGAGATCTCTTCTCAAACGAGAGAAGATCTCGTAATCTAATGCCTTCGTGAAGATGCCAGGAAGATGATTGACTGTTCCTATATGCTCAAGGCTAACTATCTTCCTCTCAACCAAATCTCGAATAAAGTGGTACCTTATGTCAATGTGTTTGATTCGAGATAGCTGGACCAGATTTTTTGAGATATCAATGGCACTGGAAATATCACAGAGTACAATCAATGTTCTTCTATGTAGACCGTAGTCCTCTATCATTTGGTTCATCCACAATGACTGTGTACAAACACGTCCAGCTGCAATATACTCGTCTTTAAGAACATCATCTACTCGCTTGGGCTCTGTTTTGGAAAAATACAAAGATTCTCGAGTTTTAGAACAATTAGTAAACAAGAAAACAAACCTTACCATCTCTTTGAAATTTATTTGTCGCTTTCTTGTAGTTCTTTCATCGAGATCTCCAATGATTTGGCTCATAGGATGATTCTTCTGAATTCTTGAAGGAATATTTCTCTGAATCAAGTCAATGGGTTCAGCTGGATTCTCCACACTTGGATTAGAATCTGATTTTGCGGCGGCTGGAGTTGATGTTGGTTCTGATGTTGTTATCCCCGTATCAACATTGTTACCAACATCACTCAAATCTCTGGGTTCAGCACCTGCATCTCTATTTTCAATACCTGCCCTTTCATCTACAGGAAGTGTGACATTATTTTGAGGATTTTGATCATAAATCAGATCATCCTCCTCAGCAGGTTTAATACCACTCATCAAATCATCAAACTTGACGTTAACCGACTCAATCACGCAACACGTTCTAAGATTAAACACTCTATATGCATTACTATTTCGAGAGTATCCCATGAAAACACATTTATCACTCTTTGAAGCAAGATAATTTCTATCATTTAGCACATAACAAACGCACCCAAAAATATGAAAATCACTCAAATTTGGCTTTTTATCCATCAATAATTCATAGGGAGTAACACAAGATCCTGGTTTAAAATACACCCTATTAATTATATGGCATGCAGTGTTCACTGCTTCTGCCCAAAAACGTTTAGCAACCCCATTTGAAATAAGCATAGTCCTAGACATTTCTATAAGAGATCTATTTTTGCATTCGACTATCTTATTTTGTTGGGAGGTGATGGGTGAAGAAAATTCATGAGTTATACCAACTTTGGAACAATATTTTGAAAAGAATGCATTATCAAATTCTTTTTCATGATCAAACCTAATCCTACCAATGCTCACACCAAATTGCACACACAACCTTTTTGCAAGTTTTTTAAATATTTTAAAAGTCTCAGACTTTTCTTTTAAAAACTCTACCCAAGTAAAGCGGGAAAAATCATCTACAAGCACAAGAACATACCTTTTACCACCAAGGCTCTCAACTTCAAGTGGTCCCAAAAGGTCCATATGAAGGAGTTCGAAATAATATGAGGTAGTGAGACTTTGTACTATTGGATGTGGCATCCTGACTTGCTTACCTTTCTGGCATGCCTCGCAAACTGGAATATTTTTTGTGTTGAGCTTAGGTAGTCCGATCACAGCATCCTTTTTGATCAAACTTTTCATCATCTTGTAATTGACATGTCCGAGCTTTTGATGCCACACCTCGGCATCACTCAATTGAGACAGCTTGCAGAACACATAACCATTGATTTGACAGCAATTATCTGAGGTCCTCTGACCAATGAGAATACATGTATTGCCTTCGTCATAAACTTCGCATCTTTCACGAGTGAACTTGACATTGAAACCACCATCGCACAGTTGGCTAATACTTATCAAGTTCGCTGTTAAACCTTTAACCATCAGCACGTTCTCAAGCTTTGCAATACCAGGTATATGAAGGGTTCCTTGGCCAATGATTTGGCCATTTGCTCCTCCACCATACTTAATTTTTCCTCCTTGAAACTTGACAATATTCGAGAGGAGATCTTCCGATCCGGTCATGTGTTTAGAGCATCCACTGTCGAAGTACCAAGCTCCAGGAACGTGGAATTTCAGGGAGGTGCAGATCATGTTGCACTTGATATCAGTTTTCTTGACCCAAACTTGTTTGTACCTGGTGTTGGTATTGATGTTGGTAACACGGGAACCAACATGGGATTCAGAAGTCAGCTTCGACCTTTTAAAATGAGTTTGCTTGCCAACAAGCTTCCAGCAGTATGGTCGTATGTGACCTGGTTCACCACAGTGATGGCACACATATTGTCTTCTTCTCCTCTTGTGGAGTTTGGTCGACTTCACCTTTTGACTTGAAATTGGCTTTTGAACATGCTTGAATTCAATCCCGTGTTTTCAACAATTCGGGATACACGATTCCAGAATCTCATCCACCTTGGTCTTACCCTTGTTGAGGTTTGTGAGGGTTTCTTGGACCTTCTTCAACTCGGTCTTTACTCGTTCTAACTCATCATCCTTTTTGGTGAGGGATGACTCCAATCGGACAATTACATTAAGTTGATCATCCTTTTCCTTAGTTAATTTGTCCACCTCGATTCTAAGATCCTTAACTTTGAGTACTTGTTTTCCCCAACTAACATTAATTGTTCATACTCAATGCTTAGCTTCTCGTACTCGTCAAGAGATTCATCAACCTCATCGTCATCTTCAATGTACTCTGCAGCAATGAAGATCTTCTTCCTCGGAGTATCCATAGTACCTAGATAAATAAGGATCAGTACTTAAAAGATTAAGTAACCCGCTCTAGATGCCAATTGTAAAATTTGAAGATCTATGGATATAAGAATAATTCTCAAATTCACGATGTTGTTAATCAATGTTACCAACATCAGTTAACATCATCAATCAGAGTAAATTAAACTTATGCAGCGAAAATTAAAATATGAGAATACGATTAAACAAATTCAGTTCACAAGTAAAAGTACTTGTGAACTTGGGTGTACAAACCCGAAAACTATATTACTTTGTTTTTAAGTTCAATCTAAAATATAAAGTAATATATGAAAACTAAATATCAAGAAACTTGATACTAAATACTTGTTGCCGGAATGGCAAAATCTTCTTCGTCGGTCACGCAACTTCAAAAATCTTGTTTATCACGAACGTTGGCTCCAAGTAGATATCACTTCGTCGTGCGTCCTTCACAAGAAATCCGTGCGTCTTGATCTCTAAAAACCGTGCGTCAAAAAGTCCTTCTTGAAAAGTCGTGAATGTAAGAGTATTGAAGGTGTTCCCTTCTCTTGGCTTTGTCTTGTCTTAAATAGAAGAGTCCTAGAGTCCTAAAATTGGAAGATTCCTAAAACCAAATCCTAAACACAATCTAGGAATAATTAAAGTCTTGTATACAAACTAGGAAACAAATCTAGAGTCCTAATTTTAGTTCCCTAATATATTTTGGGCCTAAAAAAGGCAAATAACTAAATAAGGAATTATTCCCAAGAATAAAATTCTTAACATATTTGATAAGAACTCTTATATCGAATGATTAAAACTTGGGAACACACATTGTACATGCCTGATCGTAGGTACTTTTGATATTATGATAAGTGTTTAGTTTTATTTTGTTTTTCATTTAATTAGTTCTAATAATATAAGAAAGCCTTTCATGTTCTTAATATTATAAATTCTAATTTTAATTATTATAATTAACTAAATTCAAAATCATAATATTAAAATATAAAATAAATAATTAAATAATAAGTTATCTATTTTTTATAATTTTACCATCACCTCAATATATAAATTGTTTATATAAAACCCTCAAACAACTAATTTTATAACTTTTTAATCCCACATTCCCTCAAGTAATTATATTAAAAATAAAGTTTTATAATGAACAAAATGATACAAACTAATTGAACTTAAAAATAAAATTTAATACCAAAGTATTATTTATTAAATATATATAATATATCAATATAAATATTATTTAATACCATTAAAAAATATTTAAAAACAACTGAAGAATTATGATTATATTTTTAGGGTTATGTTTATCCTACTATTAATAAAAATAATAAATTATTTATAATTACTCAACATAATAATATAATTTACATAATATTCTATTTTGTTAAGTCAAAAATTATTTATTAAACAAGTAAAAAAAAAAAGAATACAACACATAGCATGTTCAAGAAATATTTAATATACATACAACATAATAATACAAATTTTAAATAATGATACTTCAACACATAACGATATTATGTGGGATAACATTGAGGAGGTAGATGTTTGAACTTAAAAAAAACAAATAAAAAATATGTATTTTTTTAAATAAAAGCTTGTTTTATATATAAATATTACGTTAGATTTATTTTGACTATTAATTTTTTTCAATAACTACATATTATACTATATGGTTATTATTAAAAACAATCACAAATTACCTAAAAAGAACAAAGAAAAAACTTATAAGTACTGCGTTAGATTTATTTTGATTATTAATATGTTCATTAATTACATCAGATACTATCAAAGTAATATTAATAATACTTAGAAATACCATAAACAATTAAATAAGCTTAAATGCACAAATTTTAGTTTACTTTATTAAAATGTATGTTATTGTTGGAAAAATTTTTGGTTGGAGAAGGTGGCGGCAGGCTGTCGAGCAACCTTTATGCCCAACTAAAAACAAGTTGGAAGTCTTTTCCTTGTGACCGAAATTTTTTTAGGCCGACAAGGTGGCGGAGGCTGCCGGATAGCACCGGTAGCGGCGGTGTCAAGCTGTAAGATGGTGGAGGCGGGAGGCCGCCGAATTTTTATTTTTATTTTTAATTTGAGTTTTTTTCAAGAGGTTGGAAAATTTTCAACCGGCGAGTAGCACTGTCAAACCGGGCCAAAGCTTGCTGGCTGTCCTGTTAGCCCGTGCAAACGGGCGGACCTGGGCTTCCATTTCCCAGGCCCGTTTGATCACGGGCTTTTTTGGCCCGCCCCGTTCAGCCCACGAGTTTTCACGGGCTGGCCCGTTTTCAATTTTTTTTAATAAATTCTCAAATTAGAATTTATATTGGTTAAAATTGAAGAAATATTCATATTCTTTTATTTTCTATTTGTCTGTTAGAAAACTTTAAATATTATAGTAATTTTTTATTTTCTAAATTAAAATTTAACATAATAATATAATTTTATAAAGATAAAATAAAAAATTTAAAATAGCCTGACCCGTGGGCCTCCAATCACGGGTTGCGGACTTAGGATTTTCCATCCGGCGAAAAAACGGGCCAAGCCCGCCCCGTTTGACAGTGCTACCGGTGTCAGGCTGCCGGACAGTTTAAAGAAAAAAGTTTGGAATTTTTTCCGATGGTCGAAAAATCTTCCGATCGCCTAGGTGGTTGTAGGCTACAGAACAATTTTTTTTCTTTTTTTAATTAGAGTTTTTTTATTGTGGCTGAGAAATTTTCCGGCCAAGCGATGGTTGCGGTTCCACTATTTTTATTTTTATTATTATTATTACTACTACTATTACCCTATATATTAATGCAAAATCCTCATAACCTATATGTCTGCTTCGTATGCTTCTTTTGACAAATAAAGAGTTTTTGTGCTTCGTTTGCTTATGGGTTATTCGAGCCTAATTTTTACCTAACTTAATACTTTTATTTTTATTGTATCTTAACTAATTTAATTCTTTTATTATATTTTTCCTTATTCAATATCTTCCTTTGATTCTCCCAATATAAAAATATAAATAAGTCATATATAATTAGTAGATAAGATCTAAATTACTTATTTTAATTAAAAGATAAACTACATATGAAATAATTTTTAATTACAAAAAAAAAACTTTATTATGAAAATAATTAAATAAATCTTATTGATAATATAATTTTAAATAATCTTAATTTTGGATTTTCAAATATTATATATAGGCAAAATATGAGTTATTTACAATTATCAAATTATGTAACTAAATATTAGTAATTTATTCAATCTAAATATAAAAGTATTAAATTATATACTAGATAATTAACAAACATTGATTAGATACCAGTACAATGAGACACAGGTTGAGAGTATGACATCTTTTGAATATCTCAAAGTATGTAATTAATAATTATTAATGAATTTATTCTAAATATTAATATATAAAATAATAAATAATAATAAATAATAAAATAGATATTAGACATTGGTTTAAAATGTGACGCCTTCTGAATTTTTGTAAGTATGTAACTAAGTTTATTAATGAATTTAATTTAAATATCAAATACAAAATTACTTAATGTTTATAATAATTAATAAGCATATTAGACATGTACAAGACACGGGCTGAGAATACATTATTTTAATTTCTTATTTTAGATTTAAAACTTAGTAATTATCACAAATATATTTTATATTTATCTTTTGATAAGTCCAGTGTAATACATGGGTATTAAACAAATATGTATTAATGTAAAGTCCTCATAATCTATGTTTCTATTTCGTATGCTTCGTTTGGATAATAAAACTTTTTGGTGCTTCGTTTTGCTTATTTGTCATCCGAGCCTAATATACATCTAATTTAATTTTTTCCTTTTATTGTATCTTACCTAATTTAATATCTTTTTTTATTATATTTAGCTTAACTTAATAGTTTTCTTTTATTACATTTTGTCTAATTCAATAATTCTTTTTATACTCCTAATATAAAAATATAAATAAGTCATATATAATTATTAGGAAAAAAATCTAAATTAGTTATTATAATTACAAGACAAATTACATATGAAATAGTTTTAATTAAAAAAAATTATTTATAAAAATAATTAAATAAATTGTATTTATAATAAAAGTTGAAATAATTTATTTTTGGATTTTTAAATATTCTGTATAGGTAAATTATGACATATTTTCAATAATTGAAGTATGTAACTAACAATTATTAATGAATTCAATCTAAATATAAAAAAATAAAATTATATAATAATAATTAATTAATATTTATTAGATAATGACACAATGCGAGAAGGCTTGAGAATATGAAACATTTTGAATTTTTAAATTATGTAACTATAATTATTAACAAAATTAATCTGAACATAAAAATATAAAAAGAGTTAATAATAATTAAATAATATAGATTAGATACGAACTAAAAATGTGACATCTTTTGAATTCTTACAAGTATGTAAATATAATTATTAACGAATTTAATCTAAATATTAAAATATAATATTAATTAATAATTATAATAATTAATAGATTGAACAGGGCACGAGTTGATAACACATCCTTCAAAATTTTTATTTAAATTTTATAATTTTTACAAATATTTTTTATATTCAGTTTTCTTATAAATCTCGTGTAATACACGAGTATTAAACTAGTAAATTAATAAATAAAACTAACTCTCTATATTTTATTTTATTTTAATTTTTTAGTAATTAATTTTATTTTTTTAATTTTAATTAAATGACTTATTGTACATTTGAGTTATTAATTTAAATATTATATATTCAATGAAAATATTGTACAACCTTATACATACCCGTATACATATGGTTTTTATTTTCCTTAACATTTGTACAAAAACTTGATGATTTTTTTTAATTTATTCAAAATCGTATGGTGAATGGTGATTAACGCATATTTGTACTGATGTTTATTAGTATTTTAGTTAGGTTTTCTTATTATTTTTGGTATAAGTTGTGTATTCTAAGCTTATTTTCGCATATTTGTACTCCCATCTTATTTTACTGAATTTTGATCTTAATTGATATAACTAGGTGATTATTTATTGTTTTTCGTCTTACAGCTAAGTAGCCAAGGGAGCTCGAGTTGAAGAATTGGAACGAAGAGATGAAAATGAGCAAATCGACAAAAAAAAGTAGCAAGATTGAGAGTTAACGGTTAGGCTAGCGGTAGCCTTTACCGCTAGCACTTAGTAGTCGCACACCGTTAGTTCCACCGCTGGAGAACAACAGAGAGTTTAACGGTACACTTAACGGTTATAATCGTACCATTACCACCACCGTTAGAGAGCAACATAGACACTTAATGGTAACTTTAGCAATAACTCTTACCGCTAAGTCTTACCTTTAGCGTACCCAAAAACCGACTTACGTGACTTGTTCTCCAAGATTCGGGAATTCTATAAATACTACTCAATAAATCCGATTTTGGGAGCTGTGTAGACAACATATATCATATTCCTGTAGTTTCTAAGGCCTTTTAGGGGCTGGCAACCCCGACGAGTGCCGATTTATTTCTTAGATACTCTTCATAATTCTTTGTTTTAAATTTCTAGTTTTTAGATTAAAGTAGATTAGTTCTTTGGTAATTAAGACTCAAGATTTCTACGTACGAACACTGTTATTCTTCATTATTTATTAGTAAGTTTTCAATTCCCTTCGCTTATTAGTTTAGTTCCTTGCTTTAATTAGTTTAAATTCTTACTTGCTAGTTTAGTTTAGAATAATTGATCTTCAACAAACAACCACCCCCCACCCCCACCCCGTATGATGAATTGTATGGATCTTGATTATGTTGATGATTGTTGTGGGTTTGTGATGATGAGATTGATAAAGATTGTTGGCTAGATCTAATGAGTCTAGAGCCATAATTATTGTGAATCATTGTGAACCATCAATTGGGTTTTCCCAAGAGGTCGTGGAACGATTCGAAGCTCTAAAACCCTTGTTTTCTTAATTCTTAGGGGTGGTGGCAATTTAATACCACTATATATACTTGGTGGCAAATTTACCCAATAACTTATAAAAAGATAGCAATTTAACCCCAATTTCGCCGGAAAAAGGAAAAATTGCTGGATTCTTTTAATTTCCAGCGATAAATGTTGACTTTGACCAATTTTGACAAATTCAATGCTGACGTGGCACAAAATAAATTAAAAAATTATTTAAAATTAGAAATTTATTTTAAGAATCTAACATTATTTAAAATATAATATTTACAAAATATGAAAAATATATTACAAAATCTAAGATTTTTTAAATATGCCAAAAAAGTATTATTAAATTATAAACTAAAATAAAACTTGAAAAAAATAGTTTTTAAAATATTTATAAAATCAAAACAAAATATGGAAAATTATCTTAAAAAAATGAAAATATTTTTATATTTAAAAATTCTTTTTAATATTTATAATAATTTTAGAAATTATAAAATAATTTTTTAGATTTATCTTAAAATATTCTCTTTCATATGAAAATTAATTTCTTCTATAATAAAAGTATTTTCTAGGTTTTTTTAATTATGTATTTTAATATAATAATTTACATATTAAAAAAAACATATTCTTAATAAATATTTTTTCATATTTATTACTGATTGTTTTCATATACTTCAAATAATTCCAAATTTTATTATATATTTATGCAGATTTTTTTGATTTATTTTAAATAATATTGTTTAATATTTAAAAAAATTTGGATTATAAAATATTTCCTAGATTTTGTTTTATATTTATATTTTAATAGTATTTTTTAGCTATTTAAAAACAATCTCAAATTTCATAATACATATTTCATCTTTTTGTTAAACTTTGTAATTTAAATAATTTTTTAAAATTATTTTAATTTTTTAAAACAAATTTCTAATTTTGTAATAACTTCTTTAATTTTTTGTTATTATTTTTTGACACATCAGCATTGACTTGGTCAAAATTGGTCCAAGTCAACATTTTTTTCGTCGGAAATTGAAAAAATCTGGCGAGATTTTTTCCCCCGGGCGAAATTGGGGTTAAATTGCTATCTTTTTATAAGTTATTGCATAAGTTTGCCACCAAGTATATTTAATGGTATTAAATTGCCACCACCCCTAAGTTACTAGGGCTAATTTGCAATTTTGCCTTAAAAAGTAGGTGCAGAAAGTTCGAATCAAGATTTTGGCATCGTTGCCGGGGAAGGCTAAAGGTTGTGATTTTTGTGTTTGCTCTTCGTGATATTTATTTATATTTGTTTCGTTTATCTTAAATATATTGTGATTTTTCTTTTCATTTTTTTTGTTATTTTCCACTGGTACGTTTAATCTTGTGCGTTGAGTGTTGTGTATGTAAGGTACATCTCTTGAAACTTAGATTTAACGACCAAAGATAATAATAATAAAATATAAAAATAAAAAAGTTAAAAAAAAATTCGAAATATCGAGGATATAAATCGCCTGTCGAACAATGGTATGCCAATTCATTTGATTTTCTTGTTCCTGGACCGGCCATTCCACTGAGCCATACGATGAGGGATTATGATATTGATGATTTTTACTAAAAGGAACTACCAGAATTCAATGGGCATCCGAGCGAGGATCCGGTGAAGTTCATCCAAGCATACGGAGCCATCACCCGAACTTTTCCTCGTCTCGGCCTTACAAGAGACCAAGTTAGGATGCGAATTTTTTTAGAACACTAAATGATCGAGCACGAAAATGGTTGGAACATTTGGAGCCCGATTCTTTACCAACATGGGATGACGTGTAAGAACAATTCATGGAGACATTCTACTCACCTGAATGGGACCAATCTTCATATTCATACTATTTAGGCCATGGCGATCCATACGCCCCACACGTTTTTTATTTTTCTAAACCTA
Source organism: Phtheirospermum japonicum (assembly GCA_014905375.1). NCBI lineage: Eukaryota > Viridiplantae > Streptophyta > Magnoliopsida > Lamiales > Orobanchaceae > Phtheirospermum > Phtheirospermum japonicum. Next base: position 1,363,868 of record BMAC01000205.1, on the reverse strand, counting down.
CGAGTTACGAATCTTATGCTTCTCCCGACTCAATTCCTTACTATGAAGACTATCAACCAAGTGATCAAATGATGATGAGGCAGCAAGATCAAGAAGCCGAGACCATATGTCAACAAGGCAAAATTGCGCAATCAACTGTGCAGGATTATGATTTTTCTGAAACTGCAAAGAAAGTAGAGGAAGCATGTCGTCAAGTCGAGGCTTAAATAGCGAGAAGGGAAGATGAGAGAAATAAACTTCAAAAGTTAACCAGAGCCGCTGATTCTAGGTGTGATTGAGCCCATCTTGGATGTTGAGAGTTCCTCTTGTGCTTTATGCAGACGTGTTAGATAATAATGTAAGGATGTTGCCGTTGGAGAGACCAGAGGATGTTGAGGATTGGAACTTACTTGATTTATGTGAAGACGATGAAGACACATGATGTTGATTTTAGAGCAAGATGAGATTGGTGAGCCCCACGTCATGCTACCCGAACCATTGATGATTCTTATGACCAATGATTTGGCCATTTGCTCCTCCTCCATACTTCACTTTTCCACCTCGAAATCTAACAATGTTGGAAAGTAGTTCTTCTGAACCAGTCATATGCTCAGAGAATCCACTATCGAAATACCAAGCTCCAGGGACATGAGATTTCAGGGAGGTATGGGTCATATTGCACTTGATGTTATTTTTCTTGACCAACACTTGTTTGAATCTGGTGTTGGTATTGATGTTGGTAGGACGGAAACCAACATGGGATTTAGCAGCCACATTTGTTCTCTGAATATGTCTTCTCTCACCAATAATCTTCCAGCAAAAAGGCCGAATGTGCCCTGGTTCTCCACAATGATGGCATACGAACTGTCTTCTTCTCTTCTTGTGGCGTTTGGAGGATTTTTGTTCTTGTCTTGATACTTGAGGTGGCTGATTTGGTTTAAAACCAATTCCATGCTTTGAGGTTTCTGAAAAGATGATCTCCAAGATTTCATCCAGTTTCACTTTTCCTTTGTTCAGTTTTGTAATGGTTCCTTGAACCTTTGTCAACTCGGTTTTCACCTTTTCTAGTTCAGCATCCTTCTTGGTAAGCGATGTTTCCAAACGAACAATTATTTCAAGTTGATCATCTTCTCTCTGGTTAATTTTTCAGCTTCCTTCATGATCTCCTTGACCTTGAGTACCTATTTTCCCCAACTGACAAATAATTGTTTGTGCTCAACACTCAGCTGCTCGTATTCTTCAAGGTAATCAACTGTTTCGACATTCAAGCACACGATATTGTCTTCAAGGATACCAACATGGACATTGTCGTCCCACACAACATTGGTGAATAAGGATGGAACAGGCTCAGTTGACTCGAAATCATTGACATCCTCAGTGAAGTCTATAGCAACCATGCTCTTCTTTCTTAGAGTGTTAGCACACTCATTCTTGTAATGTACCCAATCCTTACATTCATGACATTGTACCTCACTGAGTGATTTCGTGGAGCTGGATACATTGGGAATTGATGATGCGGACTGAGTTCTGGGAAGAGCTCGTCCAGTGAATTTTGGTGTAGACACTTGTGGCCTGGTTTTTGAGTTTGATCCTCCAAGGCTGTTCTTCTTCTTCAGGAAATTATTGAAACGTTGAGTCATAAAGGACAATTCTTCTTCCTCAAGAGTAGTGGATTCCATCTTCGTCAGAATCCCATTCAAATCAAACTCCTCATCATCTTCAATGTTGTCTGGATTAACATCGGAGGAAAAAGCAACACTCTTCTCTTTAGAGTTGGAAATAAGGTGTTCCATCTCATATTACTTGAGGTTTCCAACTAAGGTGTTATACTCTATATCATTAACATCTTTGGATTTTTCTATGGCAACCACCTTCATGTTGAACTTCTTTGAGATGGATCTCAGCAATTTTCCCACAAGACGGGAGTTAGTTATTGATTCACCAAGCTCTCTGCACTCGTTCGTAATATTTGACAGTCTCATGGAATAGTCCATGATAGACTCCTTCTCATCCATTCTCATTGCCTCGAAGGTGGACAATAGCATTCTCAGTCTTGATTTCTTTACACTCTGAGTTCCTTCACATACCCGTTGGAGTGCGTCCCATGCATCCTTTGCTGAATCGCAATTCTTGATTACTCTGTAATAGCTTGCATCTACATAGATACACAAGGTGTTGATGCATTTAGAGTTCCAATTCGCAGCAGCCATTTCGTCAGCAGTTCAATCTTCCTCCTTTTTAGGGATGGTGTCTCCTTCACCATAAGTGACACGTGGCTTTTTCCATCCAACGAGGACGGTTCTCCATGCACGTTCGCCAATGCTCTTTAAGTGCCAACACATCCTCTGTCTCCAGAGAGAATAATTCTTTCCGTTGAGGATCGATGGCCTTGGGTTGCCTTGAGCATCCATAGTACCTGAAAATAAGGATCAATACTTAAAAGGTTAAGTAACCCGCTCTAGATGCCAATTGTATAATTTGAAGGTCTATGGTTTTGAAAATAAGTCTCAGTTTTATGATGTTGTTATTCAATGTTAACCAACACTGACTATCAACATCAATCCAGAGTTAATAAAATTATGCAGCGGAATAAAAACTTATGAACACAACAAATTAAATTCAGTTCACAAGTAAAAATACTTGTGAACTTGGGTGTACAAACCTGAAAATTATATTACTTTCTTGTTCACGATTAATTACAAAAATATAAAGTAATATATGAAAACTAAAATATCAAAAACTTGATACTAAATACTTGTCGCCGTGATGGTAAGATCTTCTCCGTTGGTTACACAACTTCGAAGAACTTGATAATATCGAACAATGGCTCAAAGTAGTCTTCACTTGATACTAAATACTTGTCGCCGTGATGGCAAGATCTTCTCCGTTGGTTACGCAACTTCAAAAAATTTGATAATATCGAACAATGGCTCCAAGTAGTCTTCACGTCTTTTTCTCTTGCTGTCCGTCTCGACTTGCGTCTGCTTCTTGAAAAATCCGTGCGATCAAAAGTCTACCCAAACTTCAGGATTCTCTTATCTTAAATAGACAATCCTAAAATCCTAAACTTGATAAACAAGCAAAACAAATCCTAAACACAATCTAGAAAACTAAATAAAGTCTTGTACATAAACTAGGAAACAAATAAAGTTCTAAATCTAGTTTCCTAACTTATTTTGTGCCCAAAAAAGGCAAAGAACAAAATAGGAATTATTGCCAAGAATTAATTCCTTAACAGAATTGTCTTGTCACAATCTCACTACATTGAGAAAGTGATCAAGAAATTCAATGCTTACGATAGTCTTCCAGCAAAGACACCAATGGAACTAGATATTCACTTAAGTAAGAAAAGAGGTGACCCTGTTGCTCAGAAGGAGGATCATTGGATGTCTGATGTACATCTCTAACTGTACAAGACCAGATCTAGCTTGCTCGGTAAACAAAGTGAGTCGATATACGAGCAATCCAAGTGGAGAACACTGAAAAACACTTATGAGAGTTTTGAGATACTTAAATTATACTCTGAACTTTGGACTACATTATGGTAGATACCCCAGGGTACTTGAAGGTTACTGTGATGCAAACTGGATATCCGACTCAAAGGACTCACTGTCAACAAGTGGATATGTGTTTGTAATAGGGGGAGGAGTTGTTTCTTGGAGATCCACTAAAAAGACATGTATAGCCCGATCCACCATGGAATCTGAGTTTATCGCTTTGGACAAACCCGTGCCGCCGGTTATGCTTCACTGCGATAGTCAAGATTTTATTGGAAGGGCAAGAAGTGGTTTGTATAATGGCAAGTCTTGACATATTCGTCGGAGACATAAGTGGGATTATCTCAGTTGACTACGTAAGGTCGATAGATAATCTAGCGGATCCATTCACTAAAAATATAGCTCGAGATTAGATGTATAAGTTGCTTGAAGGAATGGGAGTGAAATCCACATCTTAAAGATGATTGTAGTGGAAACCCAACCATGATGAGTGGAGATCTCACAAACTTGGTTCAATGGGAAAACAAAACTATAAAAGTCTGGGTAAGTAAATCTACGATCCTATTCCCTAACGGCAAAAGTAGAGTTTCTAATCTGTCACGTGGTGAGGATAAATATCTGATTTTTAATAATTCTTGTGCAGGTCTATGACTGGAGTATGACAGAATACTCGTTTTAAGAATCACCTATGTAAGCGAGAAGCGAGGGCCGGTATGCTTATGAATTCAAAGAAGTAGTCCATGGCCAAAAATGGACACAAACTTGAGAACGAAAGAATTCTGAGACCTTAGTGGATTGGTACTATTGTCTAGTATACACAAAGGGGAATAGTTCAAGACTTATATTCACTAATTCGCCGGTATGCTCGGTAGTACTAACTAAGGAGGGTTCAAGGCCACAAGCCACCTATCCCTATTCTTTATCGTCTCTTAAGGACTAAGATATGCATTTGCATTCATATTTCTCGTTTTGGAGTTTCTCACTCATGTGGGGGATTGTTGGTAAATTGTATTTAATCAATTTAATGGTGCAACGAAAATTCGTATTAACGAATTGTATATGATCGATCTACGTGTCGTGTAGATAATCGTAGTATTTGAATTTCTCAAATCAATTACTGGTGAGTGAGAAATAATGCTTTGAAGTTGAATGGTTGCTTTAGTGCTTTATTCTTTATCCCACATTAAATGTTAATCAATGTGGAAGGGAGTTTAAAAATGATTACATTTCATTAGTGGACATCAAGTGGGCCAACCGATATTGTGGGCTTTGTGTGAACAAAGCTCAAGTGGACTCTTGGACTTGGGTTCGCCAGTCCGCTTTCGGCGGAATCGAGCCCGAACCCGGACTTTGGACCTTGGGCCTGAGACTTGGGACTTGGGCAATTGGTCCGAATTGGGTGATTCGTATGGAGGTCCTGGTTTGGGACTTGGGCAATTAGTCCGAACTGGGTGGTCCGTATGGGGATACTGGTTCAACCCTGGCCAAATTTTTAGCCACGTGCGTTTTTTGCCCCTGAACTTTCTGTGTACGTTTTCAAACGTATACTTCTGAAACTCCTGACCGTTCAGGTCAAACGTCATGCAACTTAATACATGGACGTTACTTTGACCATTCTCCAGGATGCCTTTTTGAATGACATAAAGCTACCATTTATGGTCGGCTTTATGACCCCTCAGCTGGAACCCCTATATAAGGGTGAGAGGCTCCAGTTCACATTACACCTGAAAAAACGAAAACACAGAACTCTCAGCATACATCACACATATCTTTCTGCATTTTTCTTTACGTAGTTCAGTTCAAACTCTTCCAGTTCGTCGGAGCTCTGGTATTAACGGTGCTGTTATACCAGAGACGTTAGTCGTTTTATCTTTGGGGACGAATTGCCTAAAGCGAAGAGCACTACCGGGGCAATTCCGTCTTACGGAAAGACATACTCTCGACTCGACTATATAATTTTACTTTATGTTCTTTTTTCCAATTTTATGATGGCAAAGACTTGCGTTAGGCCATATTGACGGGTCATGACCCGTTAGTCCATCTGACCCGATACTCTAATGTATTAGTTTTTGTACTCAAAAGTATTTGTTTTTCATAAATATTTGACACGTGTTATGATGTATTGTTTTTTTTATTAGTATTATGATGTATTGACTTTTTACTATAATGTATTGGTTTTTGTACTAAAATATAGCGGTATGAAATTTTGGCCTAACGGATGATCCGTTAGTCCGACCTGACAAGAGCCTTGCCCTTTTGTGATATACATAATCTCAATAAATTGTTTTAAAATTAAAGAAATCGTATGTGATTTAATTAGAAGCAGTTTCCTTATTCGCGCCATCCTCACTGTGTATCTATCCACCTATTTGTTAATACTGCTAACACCTTAGCCTATGTGTCAGTTTGATGTTGTTTCGGATGACACTTGTAATAATCTGGTAGCTCTGGACGCTTAGTTGGCAGCTTCTGGTGGTTTGTGTAAATATACTACTATTTTGGTATTTTTGGACTAGGTATAAAATAGGAATTTTTCTCATTTGTTAACATCTTGAGATTTTCTAGGGTTTTATCGGTCGTCGTACCTCTTTCTCCCGCTCTCCCTTCTTTTCTTTGTTTCCGATTCAGAGGAAGTCCATCGCCGTTTTTTCTCCTTAAAAAAACTTTCGAATCAATCAAGTCTAAATGTTGGTTTATGTTACGAATCTGTAATTTATTTACTTTTGTTTTCTTGGGATGAATCGCCTCTTCGAATTTTTTGCAACATAATTGAGATTATTATTATTATTGAATATTATTATTGAAAGGGACTGATTGAGATTTTATTCCACACCCCTAAACCCTAAACCCTAAACCCGTGTTTTTGATTTGATTAGCTTTTTTTTTTGCTTTTTTTTTTTCTAGATCAATAGTTTTGGTTTCATGTGTAGATTTCATTAGCTAATTTTTTGTTTTTTCTTTTGCAGATTTTCACAGGCCTCATAAGAAGAATTTTCAAGAACAATCAATCCAAAAAATAATGTACCTCTCCAAAAAATACTTTTGATTTTTTTTTCCAGATTCTTAAATCTTTTTATAAATATGCAAAAATCTTTTTTTATAAAACTTCATTCAATCTTTCAAACTAGAAAATACAAACGTTCTACAATTTTTCTTTTCAGTTGTTCTCATAAATTTCTTTCACAATTCTTTAGTTCCAGTAGATCTGAATTCTTGAAGAGGATTAAAAAACTTTATATATATTTTTGTCTACGATTGACAGTTATTTGCCAATGAGATTTGTTGACTTTTAAAAATCTTATTGAAAAATCAGTTTAGATTCACAGTTAATGCTTTAATTATTCGCTGATTACTTTGTTTAGTTCATTGTGATTTGTAGGTAATATTCCAGTTCCGTGTTTTTCTTATCTCTACGCTTTTAATTTTTTTTTCCTGATTATGGTATTATATTTGTTTTGTTTCAATTTTGTGTTGTTCAATTTTCGTTGTGTAGCCTTTTTGGGTCAAGATGATTTATTATCTGCGTGCTTTCTTTTTGGTATTTGTATTATCCTAAAATTTAAAACTCGCACATGAAGGATCTATGTAAGAACTGTGATGTGAATAAGATTTTTAAATCGGTGACTTCACACTGAAATGAAATGACATCTTCGTTTTATTTCTAATGATCAGGTCATCCATGAATTGTTGATGACACAATGGCCCCTAAACTTTAGAAAATGGCTTTACGTGTAAGGATTCAATCGATGTGATAATGTTGTGAATACAAATGGTTCTCCCGCTTTGTTGTTTTCTGTTCTTTTTTTGGATTTCTGAACTTTTTTTTTTTCGTGAAATTTTTGACATAGTAGATCGGATATTTCCAGTCTGAAAAGAGCAAATGGATTTTCCATCTTTTACGTCTGAAAATAGCATATCAATACAAAGCATGTCGATCTTTTGTAGCTGACATACTCAATGGCTTCAATTGCACAATCAGAGAAAGCGTTTTAATGGAATATTCATCATATATGAAGAAGGTTAGTTATGAATAATATTTTCATTGTTTTTTTTTGTTTAATTGTAATTGTTTGGATTTTATTGTAGTTTTTCAATAAAAATAATTTTATTGTATGTTTTCTAACTGCAGATCGATTTTCCATTTTTCACTGAGCATATCCTTTTTCAGTCTTAAAATATCATTTTTACCATCTTTTACGCCTGAAGAGGGCAAATCAGTTTTTTCACTCTACGAAAGAGCATATCAATCCAGTTGCTTATCCGTACCTCAGTTGGTTAGTTTGAACTAAAAAAAAAATCATCTTTCTTTCTTTTTTCTTTTTATAATATGATTGTAGTTGTTTGGATTTTATTTTATTTTTTATTTTTTTTGGTGGCCTTGGATTCCATTGAATGATTATGAATTTCAGCAATTCAATAAAGGATTATATAATCTTCTTTAATAGTTTCGATTAAACTTATCTCCTTAAAAATGATTAATTCTGCTTATATTCAAATTAATATTTTTTATGTATTTTGATAAAATTTGCATAACAATCCATTTTCCCTTCATCTTTGTTTCGCAGATTCTTCTAATTGGCTGATTAATATGTCATTAGGTCTTCACACTTGCTGGTATTTTTTCAAATTGAATTATTCTTGATAGTTTTATTGTGGATGTGTGACGGCCTAAGGATGAATTGTTGTTTATTCTTGGTTTTCAAATCCAGAAGAAATCTATTTGGTATTGATTTGACTAAATTAGAATTCTAAACAATCAAACATGTTTAAACTAAACAATCAGATTTCATTATATTCTATTTCATTTTGGTCAAATTTCATTAAAATCTGAATTCGAGTTATGATTTAATGGATTATGTTTGAGGAATTGATGTGCTTTGTTGGAGTGAGGTATTTTCAGATTTATTTTCTTCTCTTTATTGTTCGTATACATCTGGAAAGGTTGTATACCCCGACCAAAAGTAAGAAAGTACCAGGACAGTAAATATCGCATCTTTTGTGATCTTTTGATTATAAAATGCATTTAATACAATCACTCTTACATGTGCAGCTCTTTCGAGCATATGTTTTTTTTGTAGCTATATTTTTTCTTTGATTCACAAAAAAGAAAGAGAGTTTTTTCTTATGTTGTTCGTGTAACCATAAATCTATATTTTTTTGGTGGTGTTGATCCTTTAACCTATTATTTTCTTTGATTAAAAAAAGAAATAAACATGTATTGTTCTTTCTGTAATCATAAATTGGTGGTTTTTGGTTGTGTTGTTCGTTTAATCAGTTTTTTCATTTGATGATCTGCTAAATCTCATGTTTGGCAGAATGTTTGGTGTGATATTTTATGCATATTCTGTGTTGTTCGAATTAATCTTAATTTTGTCCAGAACTTATTTGAGTGGTTTGATAATTATTATTTTGATTTTTTTTTTTTTGCTATGTTGATTGCACTGAGTTATGTGGGTAAATAGGTTTTATGGTTGGAATTGTTTTGTCGATAGGGCCTTAGTTTTGTGACAATTCAGTTTTTTTGGCAATGAATGCTTGATGCCTATAACAATATCGTCATCATCCTACTAGAGCTTCTAGGCTCTGAACAACTACTTAATCCATTGAATATGATCAGTCTCCTATTTTATAATTTCTGCAAACCATGTCTGTAATCTGAGTACTTTGCTGTTTGTAGGGCTGTAATAAATTGGTAATACTGATTTGGTAGAGCTGTAATAAATTGTTTTTTTTTTTTTTTTTTTTTCTGAAATTGCTTCCACTTTTGCAGGTTAGTTTTTTGAATCACATGAAGGGGATATTTTGGCGAGCAACCAAGCTGTACATGGTACTCTAAATTCATTTTGGCAGAAGTTCATGGACGAGGAGGCTGGCGAGAAGATCCACGAGGCTGACGTGGACGACGATGGGCAGATCAACTATGAGGAGTTCGTTAATGTGATGATGGCTAAGTGAGACCTGGATGAAGCCAATAAGCTAAGTTATTTGAAAGTATAAAATTTAATTAGGATGTTGCACTCTTTCTGGCATTATTCCTGTTTGTTTAAGATATTTTATAGTTTTAGTATGTTCAACCAATTTTCTTTCAGCATTTGCGATTACGAACGTGTAATGGTTTGGGATATTTGATTTTCGTATAAAATGTTGATTACGAGTTGTTGAAAAAAAAGTTATCATATCTTATAAAGTCGATATGCTCGCAGCTGGCTTTATATAGATAAAAATAAGAATTGTATCGATATGCTCGCAACTGGCTGAAATAAAGTAACCAATCTTTAGAAAACTGACAACGTTTTATTTTTTACCAGTTTCAATTTTTTGAATTTCATTAAAATAAATTGTGTTGATGTTGTTTGATTGACAGAGATGATGAGTCGTATTGGATCAGTGATCCACAAAATTGAAAGATTAGAATATGGTTTTAGTGTGCTAAACAAAGGAATGATTACCAGTTTCTGAAACACGTTATTGTCTTGATTGGTTTTTATTTTATTTTTTTACATAAATAAATAAATGCTACTCAATTTGTGTTTCTTAGTTCTTCTGTCTATGGGTAATGCATAATTATTTCTTGATTTGCCTTGATTAGGTTTAATTCTGGCCTAATTGTATGTGTTTTTCTACTTCAGATTCTTTTTTACTGTCCGAATTAATGTTTTGCAGGCTCAAAAGGAGGAGATTATAAATGTGAACGGCATAAAATACCTTGAAGAGGAGAAAAAACTGTTAAGAGTCTAAAGAAAACTCAAAGGAAAGATGTAAAACCAATTTTATCGAGATGTACCAAAAATCCCAACTCCAGTGTTTTGTCTTTTGCCCTTTTTATACTTAACCGTGTTATTAAATTTCAAAATCTTATTTTACCAGGGAAATATCAATTCTAAATTCAAAGGATGAAAGAATTTTAGTTTCATAAGAGCAAGTATGTCTGGGGGTGTGTTGATTTTGTTTTCGTATATGATTAACACGTATTTGTCCTCATTATCAGTAGTATTTTAGCTTGTTTTTCTATTTGTTTTTGGTATAAGTTGGATGATTTAAGCTTAATTTCGTATCTTCGTAGTTCCAGCTTATTCTACTGTATTTTGATCGTAATTGATGGAATTAGGTGATATTTCGTTGTTTTCACCTTACAGCTAAGTAACCGGAAGAGTTCAGCGCGTAATAGACGAAGTTCGACGTTCAAGAATAGGAGAATGAGCTTTCCGGTGAAACGAGTAGCAAAAGATTTAGAAACGGAGACAGGCGCTCTGTCGCGTCGACTGACGCGAGTGTCGACGCTCCGTCGACGCTTCAATCGAAGCTTCAGCAAGTTGCGTCGACGCTGCGTCGGTCGACGCTGCGTCGGTCGACGCTGCGTCGGTCGACGCCCCCCTTCAATCGATGCTTCAGAACGTATCGTCGGCAGTGCGTCGGCCTTGCGTCGACTGACGCGGATCATGGCTC
>BMAC01000205.1:1212197-1340625 GCA_014905375.1 Phtheirospermum japonicum | reverse complement strand
AAAAAAAAAGAAAATAAGAAGGATGGTGAATAGTGTTAGTCATTGCCTACGCACTAATAAAGGCTTGTGTTTATTATTTATTTTATTTTATAAGCCTATTGTTTAGAAGGCATGAGTTGTGTAAGAAGCGTGTTATGAGCTTCAATTGTGTTTAAGTGGTTCGAGCAAAAGTCGGTTTAGAGTCACGAGTTGGGAAATAGCCTAAGTTTAAAGGCTACGTTATGAGTGTTTAGTGAGGTTTTTATTTTTTTGACGAGGTGAAGCGTATTGCTCCTTAATTAGAATAGGTTTGGTGAGTTATTGATCACGTTAGATCGTGATTTAGCCACACGACTTATATATTCCATACCCGTCCAAAAAGCCTTACATTACAACCCGAAAAGACCTTTTCTGATTCTTTGTTTGATAACACACTTAATTTGCGATTGAAAAGAGATTGATTTTCGGTGCTTGTTTATAGTGCTTGTATTTGTATGATTTGAGCGTATACACATCCTATGCAGAAAATACTCGAGTGCTTGAGCGTTCACCCCTATATATTTCCCTTTTGTGAGGATGCATGAATTCGATTTTGAAGCGACAATGTTATACGGGTGGAGTGTTTGAAGTTGCATCGCATGTACCTTTATTTTCAAAATTACTTAAGTAGCATAGCACGACTCATTGCTTGGACTGATTTTCATTTCTTGCTATACTTTGAATCTATCGTTTATTCGAGGACGAACAAACCAATTAAGCGTGGGGTAGTTGATTAGCACGTATTTGTCCTCATTATCAGTAGTATTTTAGCTTGTTTTTCTATTTATTTTTGGTATAAGTTGGATGATTTAAGCTTAATTTTGTATCTTCGTAGTTCCAGCTTATTCTACCGTATTTTGATCGTAATTGATGGAATTAGGTGATATTTCGTTGTTTTCACCTTACAGCTAAGTAACCGAAAGAGTTCAGCGCGTAATAGATGAAGTTCGACGTTCAAGAATAGGAGAATGAGCTTTTCGGTGAAATGAGTAGCAAAAGGTTTAGAAATGGAGACAGGCGCTCTGTCGCGTCAACTAACGCGAGCGTCGACGCTCCGTCGACGCGAGCCATGATCTGCGTCAGTCGACGCAAGGCTGACGCACTACCGACGATACATTCTGAAGCGTCGATTGAAGGGGGGCGTCGACTGATACAGCGTCGACGCAACTTGCTGAAGCGTCGATTGAAGACGCGTCGACCGACGCAGCGTCGACGCAAATTGCTGAAGCGTCGATTGAAGACGCGTCGACCGACGCAGCGTCAACGCAACTTGCTGAAGCGTCGATTGAAGACGCGTCGACCGATGCAGCATCGACGCAACTTGCTGAAGCGTCGATCCATGACCGCGTCAGTCGACGCACCTGCCCAGCCGACGCGCACATCCAGGCAGCGGCAGCGCCGAGCACCGGCACGCGTCAGTCGACGCGACGGCCCAGAATCGGGATTTTAGGGTTTCTTATGCTCCAAGTCAAGGGAAATATATATAAACCCTTCTAAGTCCGTCCCAAAAGGGACACATCTCTCACCCATACTCTGAATATYTGATCTTTTGGTTCGAGAACAACACCATCTACATCCCGATGACAACAATTGATCAAGATCGAAGATTCGAGGATCGCCAAGCTCCAACCGTCCGTTCGTGATCCGTTCTTCGACCGGGATCAACCGCCTCTCCGGATTAKCTGGAGAATTTACTACGCTTTCTAGTTTAATAAGTACWCTGAAYCCTTTATTCRTTTTCTTAGCTTAATTTATGCAATTAAGTAGTGGATTTTAATAATTRTTCTTGAGTGATTTCATGTTCCAAACTTTAGATACTTTTGATATCGCAATTCGTAATCTTAGTTTAATTAATGCTTAGTTATTATTCGTGCTTGGTTAATCTTAGTTTACTTCGTTTACAATTCGCCCTTGAKGATTGMTGTTCGTTTATGCTAGTTGATCTTGTTCAAGGTTCTTAGATTAATTTCTCTAGTTTATATGTTTGAGTTGCTGAAGTAGAATACTTAGTTTTAATTATTGTTCATGTGTTTTAAATTTCTAGATAATCAAAACAATCAACCCCCACCCTATTTATGTGTTATTGAGTTGAACAAACTATTTAAAATTCCGATTGTATGTTCCTCGAGAGACGACTCGAGTCAAGTTGTCAAACTACGCGCGACCCCGTTCTCTTGCATGCAAGCTATTGATCTTTTGACAAATTTTCATAATTAGGCAATACAAAAGCTTGAATCAGTATAATCCACTCTTTCTTTTCTTCAAAACTTTAATTATTTGAATTTTGTTTTGCTACTTGATTTTGAGTATGTGGTGTTTTTCTCCCCTCTCCTTTTCATTTTATTTATAATTAATAGCATTTTGATTGATTATTTCAATAAAGCCTATGAGTTTCCTGTTGTGTCCGTCTTCGTAGAAAAAACAAATAAGAGGGTCTTCTGATGCTAATTTGGTGACAAATATTTTTTTGAAATATATATATCTTTTTTTTAATTATTGTTATTTTTTAAAATTGAGTATGATTTATGGGAAACTGCTGATTCATCTTCACGTATTCTAATGGGAAACTGCTAATTTTTGTTAGAAGAATTGGAAAAAAGGTCATCACTATTTCATCGTAGGATGTTCATCATGCACCACACTAAATCACCAGTATCCTATCCAATCCCATGAAACCAGTAGTTTCTCATGTTATTGCTTTTATTACATTATTATTATTATTATTATTATTATTAATTCTTCATTAGACTGAGATAAAAATTTTAAAAAAATAATTCTAGGCAATATATTTAAAAGTTTTCAACCAAATCTATGAATTGACACATAAGGAAAATATATTTTATTATCTTGATTGACATATAGGTATTCATAGAAACTATAAGAATTATAATGATTTTAGGCAATATATGAAAAGATTATGCAATAGATAAGGAAAAACGAATTAGCTTTTCAATCATAAATATTTTAGGGCATATTCATTGATTAATCAATATTAATTGATAATAATGATCTCTCCACGCAATATCTTACCAAGGTAATATCACTAAAGATTGTACTAAGATAATAATGAACTATATATATATATATATTGGAAGAATGTTAATTGATATTCTTTTGAAAATAATTCTCCACGCAAGGAAATTCTTTGAAAATAATCAATATTAACTCTCGACGCAAGGAAATTCTTTTAAAAATTATTGATATTAAGTTTTTTGTTATAGATTATGTATTTATTATCTTCATAGAGGTATGTTAGTTTTAATAATATATTTATAAAAATGTAAATGGTTGTTTGGTTTTAATTTGTTAGATAGAAATACATGGCAAAATTCTTTATGAAATATGAGGAAGTAAAATTACGAATTGGTGTTGTAATCAAATTATTAGGTAAATAAAGAATTATATTTAAGGAAGAATGAACTAAATTTGGCAATTTAGATAATGACTCTAATTAATTATATTATGATTACTACACATTTGGTAATTATTACATATTTGGTAATTGAAATATAAATGAAGAAATATATTTAACATAATTTATTATTGTACTAAATATATAATTGGTAAGAATAAGTTATCACATATTAGACTTGCCTATACATATATAAGTAATTTTGTATTAATAATACTTTTAAAATTACAAACACATTACTTCACGAACTAAATACTTAGTTTTCAACTCTAAATAATTAATATCAATCTAATGACATTTTTGGTGTAAAGATTTTTTAGTTGAGTATTTTATTTTATATATTTAACTATTATTCCAATTCTACCAAAAGAGAAACAGTTCTAATTGTTTGGTTTAATTTCGTATACGATAATGATTTTGTAAATGTTTCTTAGTTGTTGACTTATGTTTGTTATAAAATCGAAATCAACAAAAATCTCATATTTTAACGTTTATAATTTTCAAAAATTAAAGTAAATATGTGAAAGATTAACGCATAATCAACTTGAGATAAATTGTATTGCCAACATATTATAATGGGCCTAAGATACATGAATTATTGCGCAAACAATATTTGTATATTAATAAATTATTACGATATCAATAAATATTTATTGACGGTATCAATAAATACATAATTTATATGGTATTTAAGGTAGTTTATAATATACAGCAGTATTTGCGGTACATTTTTCATTTTATTTAAAAGATCATTATTCAGAATTCCTTAACTACAATTAAAACATGGTAATATTTGAGTTTTAAACAAGTATATATTCATTTAACTTTTTTTGTTAATTTATTTTAATATTCAAGTTTTATCATGTTTATATTTTTTAGATTTAAATATTTTTTTAGTAGGGAGATGTATTTATTACACTGTTCTTAATTATAATTACTAATTTTGAAAATTATTTATCATTCATTTAGACTTTTTCATAGAGATCAATAATCATATTTGTTTTAATCTCAATTAATAATTTTAATTGAATACTCAAGTTTTGTTTCAAAATAATTCTATATTAATTTAGGCACGGATTATTTTTATATAAAACAAAAAATATAATTAATGAGAAGATATGTATAATAATAAAGTGCAATTAATATTATATTTAATCTCAATAAAAATATTTAAGGTGCCATTTGTAATATTAATATTTTTAATGGATATACTATTTTTTATTTTATTCTCAGTTATTGTTTTACGAGATTAGTCACTCTATGTTGGATTCTATTATTGTTTCATGTCATTTACAGAAAGAGATGAAGAACCTACTGTAATATTTAGTGTAAATGACTAGATTTAAATAATGTATATGTATATTATTAAACTTTACTGTTATTTATGCACAATATGACTTCGTTAAGTTTTTTGCAATAGGAGTTTACAATTTGTTAAACTTTCCACTTTTACATGACTTTGGGTTTAAGGTTCATGACTTAGAATCATTATCTTGCAATTTTTATATATTTGAGTTAATAGTACATAATTGCTATGGTCTCAAATCTTATTGTTTTATTTTACTGCAGGCTGTAGAATAGCGTGTGAATGTTTTGTACAACTAAGTATTTTATAATTTGTAAACTACATTTCAACGAATAGTAATCTTTTTATGAACCATGTTCAATGTTTTTTTAATAATATTCTATATTTTAAAATAATTAGATGGTTTGAATATATATTGTTTAACTGTAAATATATAATAACGGTAAATTATTTCACACAATCTATGTAATCTTATAAATATTATAGTATCCATATACATAGAAATGATTTATATATATATATATATATATATATATATATATAATATATATATATATAATATTATATATATATATATATATATATATTATTATTATTATATATATATATATATATATATATATATATATATATATATATATATATATATATATATTAGAGTTGGGTTCAAATGAGAAATTTGATGAAATTGAGAAGTTTATGAATGTTCAAGAAGAGTGAGCACCTCCAGAAACCAAGCCTTACTTGGCCGCAGTACACAGGCAATGAGTTGCAGTTTGGGGCGGTGCAACCAAGGGCGGAGGCACTCAATGCCTTACTCGGGCTTTAGCCGGGTTGCCCTATGTTAATGTAAGGTAGTTAACTTATTAGGTCTTCACAATTCAATTTTAGATCAAACTTAAAATAGCCCAGTAGATTAGTAGCCCACTAATATCCCAATCCAACCCACTCAATCATTAAATTAAAAGTTAATTTAGCCCAGTGACAACAACCCCAATTAGTTAAATGTCTTGTGGTATTATTAGCTTTTTAACTTGCTTAATTTTCAATTTAAAGAAAAAAAAAACGAGAGAGGCACAAAAGAAGAAGATAGACAAAGAAAATCGAAGAAAGATTTCTCGAAACAACCAACAACGAAACAACCAACAACGTTCATCCAATTTATGATCAAATTTCTCTCTTTATTCAGGAGCTCCATAATCGATAAGTAAGCTTTCAAAATTCATAGATTCAACATTCAATATTTTAATCCTAAATTCTAATTCCTTAATTGTAATTTAGTAATTGGAATCGCACTTTCTTTCAAGGCTTCAATCCCATCTAATTCTAATTTCTTAATTGTAATTTTGTAAATTTATTAGCTACTCACTTCTCACAAGTCGTATATTTAAAATAACAATGCTAAGAAACTATTAATATTTTATTTGTATCTTGAATTTGAATGGTCTTTGTTGGATTTACAAAAAATGTGACTAATTGAATTAATAGATTGATTATTTAGTTTCTTATTTCAGTTTTTAGTAGACTTATACATGAAAATGCAGTTGCTTATTTTGTTTAAAAAATGTCACAACTTTGATTCAAGTATTAACTCAAATTCTATAATTGACGAATATTATATTTTGAAGAATCGTAGATCACAACTTCAATAGTATTGGTATTTATATATGAATTATCCTTGTATCGTTTATTTTAAAAAAGAAATTATTTGATAATTAACATTGAATGATGGGTTTTGGTGATATTAGTTTATTTATATTTTATTAATTTCTTGCAGGATGGTGGATATTCTTGCTGGTTTATCAATATTTTTGGATGCCTTTCTTCCAATTTTAATGCCTCTCGATTATTTTTTAGTGGACTTTTCATTGGTGTGAAGTGGACTTGTAAGTTTTTGTTTTGTAATTTCATTATCTTACTTGATTGTCTCTTTTTTTGGGGTTTTTGGAGTTAAACTACCAAGACTGTTTTTGGATTAATGATATATTGTCGAGCTTGTTGGAATATTGCGTTAAGATCCCTCGTTCATTTTTTTTTCCTTTTTCTTGTTGTGATTGTGCAATTTAAGGACAAATCTCCTAGGTGTTAGATTTTTTATTCCATATTATTCTATTTTTCGTTAAAATTACTTTAGCCCAGGTAGATTTTGAATCCTGGTTCCGCCACCGGGTGCAACAACGTTTAACCTTCTTATGATATATAATCATCCTCAGGTTGTTTTTCTTTGGCATGTGGTTTTACGTGGAGCTTTTATTTCTATTTTAGTTTTTTAGGTTTAATTGTTTGAATTGCAGGTTGAGCTGATTGATTTTTCCCCTGGAGAGAGATTCTTAGTGATATACAGCAGCCATGATCCAGTCAATGCTCGCGATTCTTATGTAAAAGCTCTTTATTCTGCATCTTTTTAACTTTTATGTACGTTAGTACTATGTTTGTTTCATTGAAATAGAATTTTCTTCTCAGAGGGTTGTGATAAACATCTTTGACGTGAGAACTGGAGCGATTATGAGAGGATTCAAAGGGATGGCAGATGAATTTGCTGTCGGAGGAACAGGCGGTGTTGGTGGTGTGTCTTGGCCTATCTTCAGGTGATTTGTTATATACAGTTCACACAAAGTAAGAGTGAAATGCTCTGTATCTTTGGATTGGATTTTAATCTTTAATTGATTAAAAAATTGTGTTATTTACAGATGGGGTGGTGGAAAAGATGACAAGTACTTTGCCAGAATAGGGAAAAATGTCGTCTCTGTGTACGAAACTGAAACGTTCACTCTAATTGACAAGAAATCTATAAAGGTAAAAAATGTCATTGACCTCAGCTGGTCGCCTACCGATCCCATTTTTGCACTCTTTGTTCCCGAGCTGAATGGAGGAAATCAATCTGCAAGGGTGAGCTCAAAATTAATTGTTAAAATGTTTCTTATTCCATTTGTCATATTTCCATTATTATTATTAATATTATTTTTATTTTTTGCTACTAGGCGAGTCTTGTGGAAATCCCGAGCAAAAACGAGTTGAGGCAAAAGAATCTATTCAGCGTCAGTAATTGCAAAATGTACTGGCAGAGTAATGGGGACTACCTTGCCGTTAAAGCTTTTGGTTGGGAGCCAAAAGGCCACAGGTTTGCAGTTATCCATGGTGATAACCCGAGGCCAAACGTAAGTTTTTACTCCATGCGCGGATGTAGTAACACCGATCGGGTTCGAAACTTGCTACTATAAATGGAAAGCAGGCAAATGCTCTTTACTGGTCACCGTCGGGCCAATTTACTACTTGAGTGAGTTCATGTCTGTGTGTAAAGCCAAATTTTGAATGTCTTCACCCGTCTTGTATAGTTTAGGCAGGTTTGTTTTTGCTTGGTAAATTTCATTGGGATGCTTTAAATTGGATATTTTTTTCTGTCTCTAAAGAAGTTTTTGAACCATTGATGAATGCATGTTCGAATACTTTTTTTTTTTTTTAATATAAAGAAAATGTTGTTGTATTTTAACCTTTTCAATAATTTTATAAAAGTACATGTAAAAAGTAAGGATAACTTGCATATTAAATATAATAAAATATATAATTAAGGGTACTATGTATTTGTGTGTATCTCGGTTCCCAGTAGGCAAGTGTTGCTATATTATCCACTAATAAGTTAACAGTAGCACATAAGTAATAAATAAATAATAGGCACGCCAGGACACCGAGTGCATTTAACCCTTTTGCTTCTTCTTCCTTCTCCCTCTCATCCTTCAGGAACCTCTTCTTCTTTATCCTACATACATGAAAACAAACAACTGTCAATTTCATTTATTTAGATCAACAAGTAAAATTATAGGTGGGAGATAGTAAAATTAGGAGCAAGCATAAAAATGAATGAATGATTACTCTTCTAATATGCACACCCCTTCGTTGTCTCACCCAGCTTGATGGATAACGTGCTTCAGTTATATCTCTGTAACTAAGAGCCACAGCACAAACAATGAATTTAAATTAAAAAAACAACAACTTGTATTGTAGTAAAAATTAATCAACCTACTACTTACAACAGCAGATATTAAAAAAAAAAAAAGAGGTGATTTGTTAGCACTTACATATCTCGTGGCGCCTCCTGAAACGGGGACCGCATTATTAGGATCTCACTGCGGATATTATCCACTAATAACTGATCAGGTGAACCTTCATTGCAATCCAACAAACCTCCTAAGTATTCACTTCTTAACTTAAATATCCTGCCCGCCGATTCCACTTTTGTCCTTAAATTGGCAATATATTTGTCAAGCATTCCATCCTTTAGCTTCAAATACCAATCGTCCGCAGATTGTTCGTGTCTGCAGATACTAAACAACAGCTCACGTGTTCCAGCAAGCATATCAACGTATACAACCACATTGTTAAGGTCTTGTCCGGCTGGTATTCCTGGAACAACGTGCTCCAGCAACGATCTCTTTAACTCCTTTCCACCTTCTTCACACTGGAGACARAGGCAGAGACAGCAACAAATCAATATATACATMTATATATGTWATACACCATAATTGGTAATTAAATCTCTGCTTACAAACTGATCAGAGCGAGCCTTCTCAGATAAAGCGATTCGTCCAAACCGAGAGACGTGCACAACCATTCTCTGTCCGTAAACTTCTCTAACAGTCTCCCTAAGCAGCAACCCGAGAGCAGCCAAGTCATAGCAGAAACTCTTCACGGTTAACACTTTATCCACTGAATCTAACACATCAGCGCTGAAGAACTTTCTCGCCTACAATTTTTTACATAAAAATTAAAAAGTAAATAAAAATCACTGGAAACACGCATCATATGATGTAACAAATAAAAAAACTTGTATTGTACCTCGATGAGAGCTCTTTCAGAACCACTGCCCTTCAAAAYACACTCGTGGGTCTTATAAAATGTCCGKGGATTAYGGAGAAATAGTTTGTAATTATCCTCATTTCGTATATGGCACCWACAWWACAATTCAAGCTGATCCGACCCCACACCCGACGTCATGAATACGATAGAATTAGACAAGTCAACGGAGTTCCTTTTGTTACTCAAAACGTCAACGAGAGCCCTTGTGACAGACGGGGACGCCTTATCRATTTTGTCCAAAASAATAACAGAGTAGGGTCGCTTTGCCACCACTTCACTAAGACGCCCCCACAAAACCGATGGTTCATCCGCATAATCCGACATGTCGATTTCAACGAGCCTGCTCGCATCACWATACCAATGCTCCGCAACAGCCTTGGCAATCTCTGTTTTGCCAACTCCCGATTGCCCCAAAAGGAGAAACGAGCCCCWCGGSCGGGTACTACTACTRCTCGATCTTGGAGAGGAGGCCAACGTTTCRTAAATCTCACSAACCGYGCGTTGTTGAYTCACCACCCTCAGATTCGTCATATTTATGGCCTTCTGCTTTTGATAGTCGATACCTTGAGATGGAAGAAGAATCATCCTGGACGGGACATCGGTCAGGTTGCTCGCCACCTCAGCAACATCCGAACGCTTGACGGTTAAGAGGGGACTGAAAGAACAGATCAGATCGGCTCGAATATCATTCAGGAACCGAACAAAGTCTTGATGAGACATTTGTGAAGAGGAAAGCTTGTCGGCGTATTCTTGGGTTGAAAAAACAAACCCACTAGACTCGACAACACGATCCCATGTACATAAAAAGTCATTCATGAAAATCGATGCGCAATCACGTTGGAACCTCATCCGGTTCATCCAACACTCAAGTTCCCCGCCGGGTCTCTTGCTGTTTAGTTCGATTAGTTCAACGAGGGCCCACCGGAGCTGATACGCCTTCTCGTAGAAGGCGCTCTCGTAGGCACAATTTTTGAATCTCTCAAACACAAGCTTACATGCTCCCTCCAAGATTTCCATGCCTTTTTCCAGGGACGCATCATCTGACATAATCAATCATCATATATCACACAAACAGAACAAATCTTATTGATACAAGACATAAAAATACTAACTTTAATTATACAAAGAGAAAAAACGCACAATTAATTAACTAACCGAAGATGGGTTTGGAATTATCGAAGGTTTTAAAAAGGCCTTCAACGGCGAGGTCAAAAGCGGCATCTGTTATCCGGACGCAGTATTTATCCTCCAAAAGCTGCTTTCTTTTGGACTCCATTAATAACGTTTTTTCTGTTCTCTATTGGGATATTGATTATATATCTGTATCTGGATATCTATCTATATCTATTCTCTCTCTGTCTATATATATAAACAAGGTAGTCTTATAAAAGGAAATTACCCGCCAAAACAACGCTTCCAAAATTGGAAGGTGCAAACCGCCTAATATAAAAAAGAAATAAATATAAATACACCTCAAACCCTAATGTGTTTCTCTATTGTCACTCGGATATAGGGATGTTAATCGTGTCAGCCCACTGGGCTGCTGAGCGTCGATTTAGGCCAGGTATTTATTGGGCTATAATTTTTTAGCCATACACACCTGTTTGAATTACTATTAGTTTGAAATTTAAAATTTTGTTGTTAGAACAGAATTTTTTTTATAATGATTAATTGTTCACGTAGATGTCAAATTATGTTTGAGAACTTAATGAAATTATATTATTGTTGATATGTCTTGATTTTTTCGCTTCGGCGAGCTGTACGGGTCAGCAATAAAATCCGTTCTTCTCTCTGCCCATGGACGTAGCCAATTTTGGTGAACCACGTAAATCTGTGTCTTCTTTACGTTTTTCTATTTATTACTTTATAATCATATTCATTCACAACAAACTGGTATCAAGAGCCTGGTCGATTTGATCAAGGTATTTCCGCACCGTTAAGGTTTCTTTTGCCGACTGAGAATGTCTGCTTTCAACGTAAAGGTTGACAAATTCATCGGGAGAAATAGTTTTGGATTATGGCAGATCAAGATGCGATATCTGCTGAAGCAACAGGGTCTGTAGGCGCCGCTATCAGGAAAACCTAAATCTAAGGATGTAGATGAAGAAGAGTGGAATACCCGAGAAGAAAAGGCCCACTCGACTATTATGCTATGTTTGTCCGACGATGTTATCATCGAGGTTGCTGATTAGGAAACTACCGCTGCCCTTTGGTTGAAGTTAGAGAGTCTCTACATGACAAAGTCTCTAACCAACAAGTTGCTCTTGAAGCAACGTCTGTTCCGTTTACGCATGCAGGAAGGTAATCCCCTTCGTGATCATCTAGACAAATTAAACAAAATTTTACTAGATTTGCGTAATATTGATGTTAAAATAGAAGATGAGGACGCTGCTTTAATTTTGTTAGTATCTTTGCCTGAATCGTATGAGAATTTTGTTGAATCGTTTATTACTGGGAAAGATACTCTGTCTCTGGAAGATGTTCGATCTACCCTCCACAACAGAGAAGACCGTCAACGGGCAACTGGCTCTGTCACAGAAAATCAGGCATCGGGGCTGTTTGTCACAGGTAAAGAAAAAGGGAGATTTGGGAAGAAAACTGGGAAGCCGAATGCGAAAGGTTCAAAAGGTCCTAAACCCGAAGACATATGCAATTACTGTAAAGAACCAGGGCACTGGAAGAATGATTATCCTAAGAAGAAGAAGCAGGACAAGAAAGGGGGTGTCGGTGGTTCTGCAGCTGTGGCAGAAACTGATACGAATTCTGAAGAAGATCTGGCTTTGGTTGCAGCTGGACAGTCTCATCGTAATGATGTGTGGGTTCTTGATTCTGGGGCATCGTACCATATTTGTCCTAACAGGGAGTTCTTCTCGACCTATGAGCAGATAGATGGGGGAAATGTTTCCATGACAAACAGTGCAGTTTGCAAAGTGGTTGGAATTGGCTCAGTCAGGATACGGACAAATGATGGGGTATTCTGCACCTTGAAAGAAGTCAGACATGTTCCACAGATGACGAAGAATCTGATATCATTGAGTCTTTTTGACAACAAGGGTTTCAGTTTCAAAGGTGAAGGTGGAGTTATGTATGTCTGTCAAGGTTCAAAGGTGGTCCTAACAGGCCTGAAACGTGGTACCTTATATTATCTGCAAGGTTCCACTGTGACAAGTTATGCTGATGTTGCATCATCCGAGGTTCAGACGAAGGATATGACCAGGCTGTGGCATATGAGGCTCGGTCATATAGGAGAAAGAGGGATGCAGATTTTGTTAAAGCGGGATCTTCTTTCTGGGCATAAAGTGCAGAGTCTTGAATTCTGCGAGCATTGTGTGTTTGGGAAGTTTCATCGTAGCAAGTTCCCAAAGAAGGCCGTTTATCAAACCAAGGGGACTCTTGACTACATTCATATGGATTGTTGGGGTCCGTCACTTGTTGAGTCTATTGGAGGCCACTGATATTTTGTGTCTATGATTGATGACTACTCAAGAATGACTTGGGTAATTATGATGAAGAACAAAAGTGAAGCATTCAAGAGATTTAAGCAGTGGAAGGCGTTGGTAGAAAATCAGACTGGGCAGAAGATCAAGCGACTGCGAACTGATAATGGCCTGGAGTTCTGTTCGTCTGATTTCAACGAGTTTTGCAAGGATGCAGGGATTGCTCGACACCACACCATATGACACACGCCGCAGCAAAATGGTGTGGCAGAGCGCATGAATCAGACATTGCTGGAGAGAGCAAGATGCATGCTCTCGAATGCTGTTTTGGCTAGAAAGTTTTGGGCAGAAGCAGTAAACACGGCGTGATATCTGATCAACCGTGGTCCTCATACTGGCATTGATTGTAAGACACCTTACGAGGTATGGTCTAATAAACCTGCAGATTATTCATTGTTGAATGTTTTTGGGTGTACTGTTTACTATCATGTTAGTGAGGGTAAATCAGAACCAAGAGCTAAGAAGGGTATATTTGTTGATTTTGGGGATGGAGTTAAGGGATATAGAATCTGGTCACCTTCAGAAAATAGAGTTATATTCAGCAGGAACGTGTTTTTTGATGAGAATTCTATGCTTAACCCCGATGTGAAGTCCATTGGTGCAGAAAATAGTAGTAGTGTTGATAAACAGGTGGAGCTGCAAGTCACTCACGGTGAGAGTGAATCACAACTCCAAGGTGGAGAAGATCAACATACTACTGCTGAAAGTACAAGTTCAGATGTTCATCCAGAAGCTTGCCAGACAAGCATAGCTATTGATAGAGCTAKGAGARCAGGCGTGAAGCCTCCTGTGCGATACGGTTTTGAGGATATGGTGACTTATGCATTACAAGTTGCTGACGAGGTAGAAGAGGAAGAACCATCTGTAGGTGAACCATTCAAATACAGAGAGGCTGTTTCAGGTAGTGAGTCAGCTCAATGGCTCACTGCAATGAGAGAAGAGATGGAATCACTTGACAAGAATCTGACTTGGGAGCTGGTCAAACGGCCAAAGGGGAGGAATATTTTCACTTGCAAATGGATATTTAAGAAGAAGGAAGAAACCACATCTGGTGAGGGTGTGAGATACAAGGCTCGACTAGTTGCAAGAGGGTTCACACAGAAGGAGGGGGTTGACTATAATGAGATATTCTCACCAGTGGTCAGACACACTTCCATCAGAGTGTTACTAGAAATGGTTGCACAACAGGATTTAGAACTTGAGCACCTGGATGTGAAGACAGCTTTTCTACATGGAATGTTCGAAGACGATATCTACATGACTCAACCAGAGGGGTTCCAGGCTCTGGGGAAGGAGGATTATGTTTGCAAGTTGAAGAGGTCCTTATATGGCTAAAGCAGTCTCCAAGACAGTGGTATAAGAAGTTTGACAGTTACATGATCCAGTTGGGATACAACAGGAGTCCACATGATTGTTGTGTGTATCACAACAAATCAGATGATGGTTCCATGATCTATCTCGTTCTGTATGTGGATGATATGCTCATAACTGCGAAGTCCAACTCTGATATTCAGAAGCTGAAGGATCTGCTCAGTGCTGAGTTCGATATGAAGGATTTGGGTGCTGCCAAGAAAATTTTGGGCATGGAGATATATAGGGAAAGAGAAAAGAAGAAGCTTTTCGTGTCACAGAAGAGTTACATTGAGAAGATCTTGTCTAGATTTGGCATGTCTACCGCCAAGCCTATTGATACCCCAAGTGCTACAAATATTCATTTATCCGCTGATTATACACCGAAGTCTGTAGTTGAGCAGGAATACATGTCTCGAGTCTCATACTCTAATGCAGTAGGGAGTTTGATGTATGCTATGGTCTGCACTAGACCAGATCTTGCACATGCTGTGAGTGTTGTCAGCAGGTTCATAGGACGACCTGGAAAGGAGCATTGGCAAGCTGTGAAGAGAATTTTTCGTTATCTTAAAGGTACGTCTGATGTTGGTCTCTTGTATGGAGGTGATGCTCATAGTTCTGTAACTGGTTACTCTGACTCTAATTATGCTGGAGATGTTGATAGTAGAAGATCTATGACTGGTTATGTCTTCACTCTTGGTGGTTCTGTCGTCAGTTGGAAGGCAACTCTACATGCTACAGTTACTCTTTCTACAACTGAAGCAAAATATATGGCACTGACAGAAGCTGCTAAAGAGGGAATTTGGTTGAAAGGGCTTGTAGGTGATCTTGGTCTACATCATGATCAAGTTATTGTGTTTTGTGACAGTCTGAGTGCAATCTGTTTGACCAAGGATCAGGTCCATCATGAGAGGACCAAACATATTGATGTGAGGTATCATTTTTTGAGGAATGAGCAGAGAATTAAGGTGATGAAAGTAGGTACTGCTGATAATCCTGCTGACATGTTCACAAGCCGGTCCCACATAGCAAGTTTCAATATTGTCTAGACTTGCTAAACGTCAAAAGCTGTTAGTTGCCCAAGGAGGGAAAATCTGAGGCAGAAAGAAGGAGTCTGTTCATCTGGCATTGTAATGATGCATCTGCAAGGAAGATTCAAGTCAAGGTGGAGATTTGTTGATATGTCTTGAATCTCTCACTTCGGCGAGCTGTACGGGGGTCTCGCTCAATACTATAAATATGGTTTTTGAGATCAGAAATCTGTAACCCTAATCAGTAATAAAATCCGTTCTTCTCTCTGGCCGTGGACGTAGCCAGTTCTGGTGAACCACGTAAATCTGTGTCTTCTTTACGTTTTTTTGTTTATTACTTTATAATCATATTCATTCACAAAAATTATAATATTATATTTAATAATATTTATTGTAAAAGATTATTAATTAAATATTTAAAATTTGAAGTTTTAAACAAATAAGCATTTAATAATCGTAATATTAATTCTATATATCGAACTCATTGACAAGCTGGTCCTAAAGTTTCAATTTTTGGGCTTATCTGATCGACGAGCTTACAAGATTTTCTTGACGCGTACAAATTGTCAATTCATAATCTAATGAGATTCTAATTTCAACAAATAAGCACTAAGTAAAAACATATAAAATATTACTGAGCTCGTCAAAAAATATATATTCAAATTCAACAAATTCAAGTTTTAAATTCTAACATGTAGTTCATCAACAACTACTTGAATTAATAGTTTAAAACCAATATTAACAATCAAGTCCAACCTTTTTTTAATAGAATAATCGTATGGTTAGTGCCGATCTTTGATTTCAATTGTTTCTCATTCCAAAGCACTCTAACCTTTAAACTCATAAATCATGTACTAAATTATGGTGAATGATGTTTTATGGTGAAAATGATATCTAGCTTGATGTTTCTGGACAACTTCTAGGCACATTTTATAGCTCAAATTTAAATCTCAGCATTTACTCTAATTTGGAGTCGTTTTCTAACATTTTTGACCCGTTAGCTACTCAATTATCGACCGATAACCGGATCACTAACGGTCTTCTCGGAAACAACACACAATACCTAACTATCGACCATTAATGGGATCGATAATGGTCTTTTGGGCTACGTGGGTCTGGTGGGCTCGTGGGCATGCTTCAGGCTTGGTTAATGATCTATTAGCTCTGACCCAAATCTCTAATATTACTATATTTAAACACAAATAAACTCCGAATTCCTACAGAGATAACAAAAACATATCAAACACGTAATAACGTCCAAATAATACAAAATAAAACTAAAAGATTTTATAAAATCACAATCATAGTTAAATCCTGAATAAATAAGTCGCAAAATGTACTTAAAAACTGTGTTTATCAAATGCTATGCAGTCCTTCCCGACCAGCGCGCCATTCCCTCTGAAGGTCCCTAATCTTCGGATTAAGTATTTCTTAGGTAAGATTTAGATGTTTTTCTAGAGCTTAATTTCATCTCAAATGCAATAGATGAAGTTTATATGCTGTAATTAATTGAGTCTAATTTTGTTTTGGTGGGTTTTCTTAATTACTTTGTGTTTCTGCTATATTTTTTGGTCCAATTTCAACTTATTTGAACATTATAAAAGAAAAATTATATTAAGAGCATCTTCAATCCAATAGTGTTAATTGAACATATGTGCCAAATAACATTGACATTTTATAAAAAAAGCTCTCCAATGCATCAATGTTAATGTTATATATGTGATAATTTATTTTATTTATTTTTAGAAAAAATAAGAAGAGAAATAACATAATTGGATGATATATTTAAAATTAATTGTAGACATTGTCAAGAGTAATGTCTAGAATTTAACATTGTTCTTGACAATATCAAGCATTTAATGTGCAATTTAATTATTTTAATGTGCCACATAATTATTTTTATTTCATATGTCAATTTTTTCAGTTTCAATATTATTAAAAGATGCTCTAATAACGAATCATGTGAAGTGTTTCAGTTGAAGCATTAATCTTGAGAGTTCTTCGAGTGTTGAAGATGGAAAATCAGAGCTAGAGTCCTCTCCAGAATTACGGACGTGTAGGAAAGCTATTAAAGGCTAGTTAAACTATTAAAGACACCATATATCAAAAATATTCAACACTTTCTAAAATATTTATAAAAAATAAATTGCAATTTAGAATTTTATATACACTAGAAATCATTTTATTATTGAGGTATATAAAAGAAACTAAGATATAAAAATATCAAAATAATATTTAAAATCTTGGATTACTTGTTCAATTCAAAGTCACTTTATTTAATTATTTTTCTAAATCATATGTATTTATGAAATTAATGTAAATCAGAATATATATTCGATTCTTGCTATTTTTAATAGGTCTTGTTGTTTTCAAAACACAATTATTTGGTAATTTTCGATTCTTCTTTCCCTCAAGTGGATTTCATTTTTAGATTTTTTTTAATGTTTGGTTGAATTTTTCTTTGGTTCTTTTTTATTTTTGTGTGGATTGTTTTAGAAAATATTCTAATGTTGGGGTGAAAAGTTTTTTGGAGCAAATTTGTTGCGATCTTTGCACAACTCATTACTCCCATAATTTCTGGTTGGTGAAGAGGGGGACCTTTTTGGTATTCTCATATGGTATTGTGATTGTTTTTGCGAGATTATTTATTTTGGGGTATTTGATTGCTGGTACACTCATTTAGAACCAAAGAAAATACATTCTTCAACAATCACTAAGATTTGTTTGTGCGGGTGTCAGGAGCCTGTTAGGTGCTTGATTGTAACTGTTGCACCTGTCTTTTGTTTGTCATTTTTTTTAATTATTATTTATGTATTTACTGTTGTGTGTGTTTGTGTGTTTACTCATCTTCACCAGGGGCGGATTTATGTATATACACGAGAGGGCCATGCCCCCCCAAAAAAAATTCAAAAACGCTAATACTATTTATGGCTTTTTTGTTATTTGTAATTAAATATACATCCCAAAATGTACAAATTTGTAGTTTGGTCTAGTGGTTGGTGTGTTTAGTCTCTTATCAAATGGTTCATGGCTCAACTCTTACCCATTACCCTTCTTTTTTCTTTCTCTTTTATCTCTCGTTTTTCTATATATTTTATCTTTCTTTTTATATTTCTCTTTATCATTTGTTTCTTAATAGTTTCCTTCTTTTTTCTTTCTCTTTATCTCTTATTTTTCTGTTCCTCTTTCTCATTTGTGTCTTTTTAGTGTTCTTTTTTTATTTTCTTTCGTTTTATCCACTAATTCATATATTTTTTATCCTTCCTTTTCATTTCCTTTTATTTTCCTCTTTTTCATTAAATAAATTTAAAAACAAAAATATAGAATTAAAATATCACCACTCTCTCTTTCTTTTTATTTTTTTCTTTCTCGTTATTTACCTTAAAAACAACAATATAAAACTAAAAAAGTATCACTCATTTTACTCTTTTTTCCTCACCTTTTCTTTTTTTCTTTTCCTATTCTAACAAATTAACGGTACCAACTTAAAAGTAAAAACATATCTTTCTTATTTTCTTTCACCCTCTCTATCTCCAATTTTCTTTGTCTTCTTATTTTTTATTTCACATTCTCTCTAATTTATCGTAACATTAAAAAGGTTAAAAATATTTTTTTCTTAATATAACACGAGTCGAATCTTGCCATTTCACCAAATTATTTTTATCATTTAATACGCAGACTCCCCAAACTAACAATTATGGATCCGCCCCTGATCTTCACCCTAGAATTTGCACTTCATGATTCAGTTAATGAAATTAAAAACTTCGAAAAAAATTGAACTGAATCTCTTTAATCATTTGTTAAAATAGCAGTTTCTATTGTAATCCTGTAATAGGGAATTTTGAAGTCACTAGTAAAATACACGCGATGGTATAATTATTTAGTTTAATTATTTATATAATATCATTAGTATAAAATAAAGAAAAATTGTAATATCAATTTTGTCAAATATAAAAAGTTGTAAGGGGATAAAATATAGTTATTTTATTAAATATTTAAATAAGCTAATATTAAATATATTATCCATTGAAAAAAATCATAAACGAAAGGAAATAAATAGCATATTTAAATTTCTAATTTTAATTGTAAACTAATTCTTTTCTTATTTGATCTTGATCAGGGGCGGATTTAAAGAGTACTGTGGGAAGGCCATGGCCCCTGCAAAATATTTCAAAAATTATACTATTATAGGTATAATTTTTATATGAAAAGTGTATAATATATGGCCTACACAAAATTTCAAGTAAAAGAGTTGGTTCAGTGGTAAGTTGGTACATTGAACCTTTAATTGATAAAGAGAAAAATAGAAACGGCTACATACAACGAAAAAAAAAAAAAAAGGAAAGGCTTTACTTAAACCAAAAGCAACAACAAAGAAAGAATTTGAAAAAAAAAAAGGAACACCAAAAAAGAAGAAAATAAAACCAAAATATATTTCAAGAATTTTTGTGCTCACGCCAAATAAAAGAAATAACGCAACGCTCAACATTCAGGTGCCGTCTTTCCCATCGTTTAGGTATGTGTATTTGAATATCTCTTCTAAATTTTATTTTTTTATATTCTAAAAAAAAGTCTTATATCTTGGGCTTATTATTTTGGTCGATTTTTATAAAGTTCGAGCCTACAATGGATTGAGAAATTGAGATGAATAAATATTAATTGGTATTTGTTGGTCGAGTTTTTAGATGAAATTCGGGTCTTCAATCCATTGAGTATTGAGAAATTGAGATGAATGACTATTATATGTTATTTTTGAGTCTTGTTATGAAATATGGATTGAATTATTGGTTGATTGATCCTATTTTATAATTTTATTTTATTTTTTGTGATAATTGYTATTTTTGTTCAATAGGAGTTTCGAGACTTATTTTCTGATAAATTGATAGTTATATTGTTCGATAGGATTTATTTGCTTCAAATGGGAAAATCGGCTACGCTTGATAATTATTTTTAAGAAAAAGAACAAATGAATTAGACCGAACTACTCTTATAACTCCATCTCCAGTCTTAGATAACAACGATTTTCCATCTGAAACTCCTTCGAAAAGGTTTTAGAAATACAGAATGTCAAGAGCTTTATCTCAATTCCTTAGTACGTTACCCAGGATTGCTTCGACAAATATGAGAGTACCCTCCTAACCAAAAGGAAGAGGTTCGTCAAGCTTATTTGAATTTGAAAGCATATCAACATATTCTTGAAAATTGTCCATTAAACAATAATATTGACCATCCTCGACGATTCAATCCCGATTGGTATGAACTATTTCCTTGGTTGGAATATTCACCGGCTAAAGATAAAGTATATTATTTTTCGTCGAGGTTGTTTTTTGTTATAAAGTGTGACACAAAAATATTTTTGTTCTTCTTAGTAAGTGGCCCCCCAAAATTTATGATACTGGATCCGCCCCTGATCTTGATGGTAGGGTATGTTTTCTTGTTATTTGACTTTAATGGTCTTCTGCCATACTTTCTTAAAAGACTGCCCATTGTCTCCTCCTCATCGCTTGAAATCACATTGATATCACATTCATTGGCCTTCTTGTTATTTGATTTCGATGATTTTCTCGTACTCTTCTTTTCGATGAATTTTTCGTACTCTTCTTTGTAAGACTGCTGACGGAGTTCTCGTCTGAAACCATGTTGACATCATTTTTGTTGTTGTTCTTCGTGAGTCTCTTTCTTTTATTTCCTTACCGTTTTGAAGTTTCGACATGTTCCGTACCAATCTCGTTTAATTTCACTGATGTATTTAAGGTTTCTTTATTAGTCTCATCTTTTAGATCAAGTTGTATCCTCTCAATTGCATCGGCAACTTCACTCAAATCTCCTTTCCACGGACCCTTCTTTTTGTTGAGAGTAATTGGAAATCAAAACTTGGTCGACCCTTGTAAGCTCAATCCCCTGTCGCATTTGACTCATGTTCTCCCTGAATACAATAACATAATAAAATTAAAATAATAAATACATATAAATTCAATTAAATTAATTATATATTTGATCCTTCACAACATAAATGAATTAACTTATAATAAGATTTAGAACCTCATTCTTTGGAAAACTTATATTTATAGATTGTATATATTATTTTTTCCCCTTATTTACTTTGCTGGGTAATTGTAAAAAAAAACAAAAAAAAAACACACAGATAAATGAATGAATCAATAAATAATTTTCTTTTTAGAAATTTACCTCCTCGATTGACGCAAGGTATTCGTTGATAGGACACATGTTCT
This sequence comes from Phtheirospermum japonicum, assembly GCA_014905375.1. Classification (NCBI taxonomy): domain Eukaryota; kingdom Viridiplantae; phylum Streptophyta; class Magnoliopsida; order Lamiales; family Orobanchaceae; genus Phtheirospermum; species Phtheirospermum japonicum. Next base: position 1,318,924 of record BMAC01000205.1, on the reverse strand, counting down.
TCCTAAATATAATAACATAGTAAAATTAAAATAATAAATACATATAAATTCAATTAAATTAATTATATATTTGATCCTTCACAACATAAATGAATTAACTTATCATAAGATTTAGAACCTCATTATTTGAAAAACTTATAGTTATAAATTGTATATATTACTTTTTTTCCCTTATTTACTTTGCTGGGTAATTGTAAAAAAGAAAAAAAAATACAGATAAATGAATGAATCAATAAATAATTTCCTTTTTAGGAATTTACCTCCTCGATTGACGCAAGGTATTCGTTGATAGGACACCTTACATATACTGTCGCCGCATTTTCGAATAATGTTATAGATGCACTATCATTTTCTTGCACAACATTTAAGACTAATCTCTATTTGGAGTTAAATAAATACATTTTTAACACATTGATGTATGCATAATCAATATAGATTTAAAAGTTTGAGCTATTACCTTGGTGTCGTTTCCACATCTTCCAGACTGCACTTTTGACATGATGTGTTGCCATCGTTCTTGCAAATTGACGCGGCACAATTTTACATGAATCGTACCACAAGCATGCTTTATTTAAAATCTTCTCAACAAATCCTTTAAAACATATGTATCCTGTAAGATAAGAAAATATTTTTAAGATTACAAAATAGGGGAACCTAAATTACTAAATAAGCTACTTTTGATGAAAAGTACTCCATATAACTTATCTCGATCATGTCTAATTTGTTGTAGTGTCAATTCTTTTACATCTTTCATCATTTGCTTCATTGTCAATTCCAGTATTTTGATAGGATCGTCATTAGCACATAACCTGCATAATAGAATATAAAAAATAGCAAAAACTATACATTTTTTTATATTTTATTGGTATATAGCATATCTTCTTAATTTACAGGATACCATCGTTGCATATGATTGCTCTCTTTACAGTTTGGTCTTACTCGAAAAATCGAAGCCATAGTAGTATGCAATTCACCTAATTATTAGATGTTTAAAAAACACAATGTAAGAAAAAATATATACTATGTAAAACACTGGTAAAGATTATAACTAAGGCTTATTAAATCACTCAAATCATCTTAGTGTGCATATATATACATCTCCATAACTAATTTTGTGTAGGAACATATCACCCTGCATTAAAGATATTGTTACTGTTGTATGTTTTGTAATTGCAATAACTGGTTTTTGATCAACAATATGGTACAAAGTCTATCCTTCGTTTTGAGCCATGTCTTCCCAAAAAGAGATTACTATGGTTTGATACCTGCATAATTAAGAGAAACCACTGAGAAGAAAACTATATGGTCAATAACGTTACATCTAATTATACTTTCTCAAAACGAATTGCATATGAGATGAGCTTTCAACTAATAGCATATTTTGAGACAAGGAGTACTTATTATGATATTTCTTATATTTACATTGGATTTACGAAAGTCAATCTCAATTAATTTAAGATAACAACTCTGCAGTACGTGAAGAAATAACTCAACCTAAAGTATTACATAAAATACACTAAATATATAAAATATTCAACGTAAAGTTAGAAATTAAAAGTTCAAAATATGCACAAATAAGTTATCCCAATTTCTTGAAGATTCTTCTATGTAAAATAGTGATTTAATTTGAAACAAAGCAAAGATGCGATATTAATGCTATTATTGTTAAAACTCATACAACAATGAATAAAACATGATAAGAAAAACTATTACTCTTCGTTCATGACTATTATTATAATGGTTTTGATACTCCTCTTCCGCTCGTGACAACTTTTAATTTTTTGACCTTTATCACAATCCCAAGTATATCTGCCAAAAATATAATTTTTAGCTTTATATGTGGAATAAAATTATTAATTAAAATGCGAGAGTATAGAAGAAATTGTGCGTACCGATTCTTTCATCGTTGTGAATTTCAGGGTTTATGGCTTTGAGATTCAGAAAATTAAAGGAAATATTGTCTTCTATGACTTCATTGGCATCCTTCACAATGTTGTATTTTCTGATAATTATTTCCTTTTGAGGATGCACACTTGGAAGTTTTTTTTAGCTTAGCCCAAAGCTATGTATTTTGGTTAACATTGGCTCTCCACCATTTCCAACTCTAAGTAAGAATTCACTAAAGGTTGGATCATTTCTTGACCTCATGTTCCTTGATAAAGTAACTTTTCTCATTTTAGGCCATAATCGTGATTTGACCAAACTTGCAGAAATAGTTTGTTGGATTGTTGCTTTAGGAACAACTAGTAATAGTTGTCTAAAATCTCCACCAAAAACGACCACTTTTCTACCAAAATCATAATCATTATCCATTATATCTTTCAGTAATTGATTAACATTCTCTAAAGCCCATCGTTTTGCCATCGGTGCTTCATCCCATATAATCAAGTGTGCTTTATGTAATAGCTCACCAGCACCACTTTGTCTTGACATGCTACATTGACTTGATTCACTTACATCCATTGGTATTTTAAAACTTGAATGCACTATTCTTCCCCCTGGCATTATCGCGGCAACAACTCCAGATGTTGCAGTTGCAAGTGCTATCAAATTCTTGGATCTAAGATGAGTTAACAATGCGCGATATATAGACATTCTTCCCGTTCCACCAGGCCCATCAATAAAGAATATGTCCCCTTTCTTACTTTTCACACTATTCAAGACCATTGAAAAAGTTTTGTGTTAACAAATTCAAATTATTTCAAAGATATAATTTCATGTTAGCTCTCGTCTATACACATTCATTAGATGATATATTAATATTCAATACAATACCTCAATTAAAATTTTTCATCCAAGAGTTGTTTGTATAAGTAATTCCCGATTTTGTTTTGATTTTCTAATATAATAAATTAATTGTAATTCTTTTATGATCATAATATTTACGGAGATATTTCAAGTCCACTAAAAATTAAATTATCAAATTTGTTGATTACTAACTTATGTAAATTATATATTACATATCCAATTAGACTGTTCAAATAAATAGAAATTAAATTATATATAATGCAATACGAAATCGCCATTTCTTTAAAAACAAATGAGAAATAAAATGAGCAAAAATAATATGGTCATGATCACCCCATAAAGAATCTTATATGTATGCCAATAGTATTTAGAATAAAATTCAAATTAGCAAGTGTGATTGATTACTAACTTTTGTACATTATATATTGCACAAATTAAACTATTCCAATACATAGCAGTTTTGATTTGACTTTCACAAATATTTATATTGTATCATATCCTATACTTCTTAATGTAATTTCTTCTCTTTTTGAAATCCTTTCATAAGTTTGGTAACTTAGGTTTCTTCATATACTTTTTATCTCCAAATATTTCGATTTAATCAAATGAGACATATAAAAAGTTAAAAATTAGAAATCACCAGTTATAAATGATAATATATAAATAAATAAATATATTAAATAGTGTGATTGTTATTTTAAAAGTTAATTATTAAAATATTTAGGGTATAATATTATTTTATAAATTTTTAATAATGCACATGTGAGCATGCTCCAAATTCATATTACATAAGCTTAGATTTTAAGAGAGCACATACCTTGAGTTTCGCGAGAAAGTATATCATTCGCAGAAGAAAATCTAGATATCGTAGAATTATCACCAATAACTTGACTATTACCTGTAAATAGAAATTAATAGATAATTTAAAAGATTAAAACTTCAACAAATATTTCAATATTCATTATACATAATATACTTTATTACTATTTGGACAATACATAATATATACCTCGTCCTTTTGTAGAGGTTTTGTCGACAAATAACTTTTTAATATTTTGATTCCATCCAATATCACCTTTTGGAAATATAAGTGGATATTCTAAAGGGTCGTAACATCCATAATAATGTTTTATTCTATGTCTAGATCCTGAATGCGCATGTATCACAATGTCACGATCAAATGGTATATTAACATTATTTTCCTCCACCCGTATTGCTGCAACTTGATCGGCTGATGGAGGATTGTATACTCGTTGATCTAATTTCACATTTTTTGAGATATGAAGTTGAACATCATCCATTGACAGAAAATCCTTTAACCTTCAAAAAACTTTTGCATATGGATTTCTATCTAAAACTCTCATGAGTTTATTCATATTAATTTCAGATAAAGTTGAGTTCTCAAATATGTTCATTCTATTCTCAATCTCATTTTTTGTTTCCATAAAATATAATTGAAAATAGTCGGGACCATCTTCGTTAGATATTAACTCAGGAAGGTCGTGATACACCATTCCTTGCACTCGAAAAGTATAAACTACTTGTCTTGCAAATGCAAGGTCTTCATCTAATTTTACTCCAAATGAGGTAAAGGAAAATATACTATTGAATAGACGGATATTTTTTTGAAATTGTATGGCCTCTTCTAACTGAGAAGTAAACAACTCATATACTTCACCAGGAACTTCAGTATGCGCCAACTTGACTTTTCCATTATCACATCAAAATATTGGAAGCTCATACTCAAATCTCATAGCACCACAATGTATGCAATTCGGCATTTTTTTTTAGCTCATGTATCTCCATACATATAGACTCGTTTATTCTTGAAACTAAAAAAAAATATATATACATATATATATTAGAGAATTTGATGAATGAATATTATATTTGATGAATAATTAATACTACTAACTTTCTTATTTAGATGTAATTTGATTATTAGGAAGACATGCAACACATGGATTCTTGTTCTTTCGGTAGTTTTTTGCTCCATCGATATACTCATGCTTTTGAGTAGCATTTAGATTGCTATATTTTCTCTTCATCTTATCAAAATTTCTTGACGATAGACATCTCTCACTATGGCATAAATATGTAGTGGTTAAAAAAAATCAAAATGTTTTTAAAAAAACCAAAAAAAAAACCTTACCTAATGATAATTCAAATGTTGATTATCTTCGATGCATTATAGAATTCCAATTAAATTAGGCAGTTATACTCTTAAAACAAACATTACTTCACGCGTTTTCAAATGACCTATATTAGAGAAAGAAAAAAGGACATAGAGAGTCGTATAGTTCTTAAAAAAAAAGTGGTACAATTCTATTACATAAAATTGCGAATATAAAATCATGTGAAGATGCAATAAAAAATTATTTAAAAAGTTGCACCTCATTGTTCTATCTAGTTCTTTGAAATTATAGTATTTCCCAACCTCTGAACAAAATAGAATTAATTCTTGAAAGAGAACTTTGCTCCAACCGAATGTTGTTTTTCAATTACTAAGATCCATTTTTTCTTTGTATGGTAGCGAATTATTTTAAAATCTAATTTACAAATTACTTAAAAATATGTTGAAGAAATCATTATCGTATACCTATAACATAAAATTATTATGTGGGTCTCAAAACTACTTGTCGAGAGGAGTGTTAAAAAGCGAGTTTCCAATTAGATTTCTTTGTTAGATAGATTCTTCTTTTTTTAGGACATATTGATTCTTTTATATGATTACAAATTTACCATTAAATAATATAAAATATAGGGATACAATGTCAAGCAAGAAAAACAAAATTGATTATAAATAAATTATAGCTATTACAATTCAAACTAACAAACTATTATGAGAGATTGAACCAAGTAAGAATTGATTAATAAATAAATTATAGCTATACAATTCAAACTAACAAACTATTATGATAGATTGAACCAAGTAGACTAACATTAAACCCAAAAGGTTGATTATGACTCGAAAAAATTGAATGAAGAAGATAATTGTTGAAAAATTCTGTTATAGAGATTTGATACAGTACTATATATAGCACATGCATGGACTGATTAATATAAAGACTTTTTGCTTCAAAGAATACAGGTGTAGATAGTGTTACATGGAGTTGGTTCTAGAAACTCATAACCAAAAAACGAAAAAAGATAGAAATAAAAATTAAAAAAAACAACGAAAAGTATAAAAAGAAAAAAAAAATAAACTGACAAATAAAAAAAAGTCCTTCGTAATTATGGTCCAGTTTCGCTATATAGATTTGATATCACTACTAATATATAGGAATTATACTTGGATGAAAATTGTGATTCTTAATTCTAGTTTATTGCAAAAAGATAAACCCAAAAAAATAAACTTACAAAAAAAAGGTCCTTCTTAATTATGGTCTCCTAGATGAATTTCAATTTTCATTAGATTAATTGTTTTATTTTGTACAATAATTAAATACACCGTATAATGTACAAGATAATGTTCTTGATTCTGTAAAGAGTTGCTAAAAGGGCAAAATTGCCGTATTTATCTTGTACATTCTACGGTGTATTTATTTATTGTAAATTCTCATATTTCATTTAACCGGCTTAATTTAATTTCTGATATATGATTTCCTTATTATAACTTTACTGGTTGAACTTCATAAAGTCATTTGATAGAACAGTGTTTTTCTTTTCCCCCTCTTTTGAGTACAACTCTTAATAGAAAAAATAAATAAGTACCGGTTTATTAATAAAACTTGTTCATGCTAAACCGAAGAACGATGAAAATTAATGAAGATGTGGATGTATGATATTGCAAAATAATATCACTTACGTAATCTCTAATCTTTTTTACAATAAATTAATTAGTTAATTACTTAGCAATAATAGAGTCCTCATTGTGTCCAAACTCCTTACGATTTTAATTAAATTTATTTTATTAGAATATATATAATTACGATTTTACCATTAAAAATATATAAATATAGGGCTGTTTTTGGCGACTCAAATTTTTACGAAAACATTCATCCTTTTAGAATAGATATAGATAGATAGATAGATTAGATAGATTGATTTTAGTCCAAAATAGCATCCCAGACTTAAAGACGTTCGTGGTGTACAATTGAAAAGCAGAAGTGATGGTGCGCTCTTAGGATTGGCTAAGACTGTTTTAGTACTTAAGGAAAATAAGACATATATTGGACAAGGCAATGTAAATTATCTTCCTTGCCCAACTGTATTTTGTGCGAATCGATTTTATTTATGGACACTTGTCTCTGTCTATAGCTTCCAGTATTGGCAACTCAGCTGATTGACCTTTGGAATTTGATGGACACATCCGCAGACGAGCACAACCTCTTCGATCATGTTATCTGTAAAATCTCGCCTTCAGTTGATGAAGTTACTATTCTAGGCACCCTCGCTTTAGACCCCGTCAAATAGGTATTGCGTTCTTCACTCTCTAAAGTTTTCAAGGGTTAATTACAAAATTTACCCAGTCATCCTTTGAAGTTACCAAAATGCCCCTGCATTTCATTTATAAAAATATTATTCCAGTAATCTCTTTAGTTTTAACACGAAATCAAATATAGGGATTATCACACACACGCACACAAACACCGATAATAGCTGACATGACAAGATAAGAAATACAGATACAGAGACAAGGACACTAAAAGGCATGGCACAACATGAAACACGACACGATAAGAAAAAAATTCTAAATTTAGTTAGAGTTACACTTATTCTTACATTTAAGATCAAATAAAATAAGGAATAAGAAAACACGGTAGTGCGATATGAATACAGCACGGTAACCCAACTTGTCACCCCTACACATACATTTCCTTTGGTTTCCTTTGTTCTTCGAGTGAGGTTGTCTTTGGTGGTTGTGATGGAGATTGATACCTAGAATATAATGAGTGGTTTTACTTGGTTGTTTATTCTAGTTTTGGATGATATGCAAATTGAATTACTATCTATATGAAATTATGTAACTTTATGAATGATAATCATCACTTCATGTATGTTTTTAGTAGTTTTTATGTGTTTAATGTAGAGTTCTTTGTTTGTCTTTTGGTATTTTTTATGGTGTTTTTTGTTATTTTCACTTTTGGGTTGTATTTGTGTAGGAATGTTGAAGATGAGCAAGTTTAGGTGAATTTAGAGGGCAATGATAGTTATGTATACAAGAGCACGAGTCGAGGGGACGAAATGGGAAGTAAAAATACACAAACGAAGTTAAAATATCAAGAAATGGGACCATGTTTTTTACCGTCAAACCATTTTTGAAAATATGGTCAGGCCGTGTTTTTGCAATTTTGGCAGTATTTTCATTCTGTTGGACATGTTACTGACCGAATAGTGCAATTTTATGGTTTTAGGCCCCGCTTTCTCTATTTTGGAGGGGATAATAGGAAAAACACTTGGGGAACTATAAATAAGAGCCCTAAGTCATTTTTTAAACATAATTTTGGAGGACACAAGATTACAACAACAAGCAAGAAACAAGTACCAGAAGAGATTGAAAGAGTTCTTGAAGAAAACCTCACAAATACTTTGAAACTAGGGAAGTAATTTTATCTTTGCTTTGAAAACTAAAACTGTTAGAATATACGATAATTATATTCTGATTTTATTGTATATCCTCTATTTGTTATGTATTTATCTTGTGCATAATTAGGTAGATTAGCTGTAGATTAGCTCCTTAATCTAAGCCTTAATACTAGGCCTAACTCTCTCTTGTACGGTGTGTTTATACTAACTTTTTGTCTAATGAAAGGGCAAGCGATTACATTCTATAATCTTTCATGGTATCAGATTAGGGTTTTGACCTTGGCTTCATCTCCCTAACAAACGCCCACCTCTCTTCTCTTCCACTGCTCATCATGTCTTCCGACTCCTCTAAATATCATCCCGCCCTCACTATCACCAATGTCAAATCCCTTATACCCGTGACTTTGGATGATCAGGGCATGTATCATTCTTGGGATGCCTTATTCAAGGTTATAGTTAGGTTCCATGATTTACATCATCATATTATTCCTCCTACGGAGGCATCAGAGATTGCTGCCTATCAAGCCACCAAGGCTGCGGATCCGGCTCTGTGGAAACGCCTTGATGCGGCGGTTTTAAATTGGATTTATGGAAACATATCCAATGATCTCCTTAACGCTATTCTTATCAAAGACGACACTGCTCAAGGTTCTTGGGCTCGTCTTGAATCGATGTTTCAAGATAACAAAGCCTCTCGTGCTACCCACCTCGAGGAGGAGCTCGCTGATCTCGACTTCCAGAATTTTTCCTCTATTGATTCCTACTGAAATCATATTAAATATCTCGCTGATCGACTTGATGATGTTGATGCTCCAATCTCAGACAGCCGCCTGGTCCTCAAGCTCACCGCTGACCTACCTGAAGCCTATGCCGGCACGGTGGACATAATTCAGAACCAAGAACCTCTGCCTTCATTCGAGAGCTGTCGTTCTAGGCTCAAGCTTGCTGAATAGACCATTAAAATCCGGCTAGCCAAGGAGGGTGGTGGGTCCGGCAACCACAATCAGGAGGCACTTGTGACCAGCACCGGTGCAAGCAACATCCCTGCTTCATCTTCTTCGTTCCGTTCTAATTCTAAAAGGGGAAAGCAGAAGAAATCAAATTCCTTTAAGAATAATGGGAAGGGCCGAAACTCACCTCTTGGGGCCCAACAGCAACTCCTTCTCTCTGGCCCACATGTGCCATACAATTGGCAACAACAAGCATGAGCCCCTTATGCTCCTTGGGTTGCTCAGTGGCCCAACCCACCTCCCTGCCCATATCCGGCAACTTCATGGGCTCCACGACCAGCAGTTTTTCCTAGGCTCATGTCCCCAAGTCTACAATGTCGTTGCTCCCTCTGGCAGTTACTCTCCCACGGATATTGAGGCGGCAATGAATGCTCTTTCCTCGTCCTACTCTCAACTCGACGAAAGTTTCTACATGGACACCGGTGCCACATCCTATATGTTCTCGGATCAAGGTATTTTTAACTCTTATTTTAAATCGAGCAATATAAATCATAACATTGTTGTGGGTAGTGGACATTTAATTCCAATTATTGGTCACGGTAGTACTACTTTGCCATCACCCCACCCACCTTTTCATTTGAAAAACGTTTTACATGCTCCAAAATTAATTAAGAATTTAATATCTGTCCAAAAACTCACCACTGACAACTCGGTTTCCGTTGAATTTGACCCTTTTGGCTTTTCTGTGAATGATTTACAGACGAGAGTCAAACTAATGAGATGTGACAGTGACGGTGACCTCTATCCTATCTTCTCAAACACTAAAGCCAATCCTCAAGTCAATAATTCAGCTTTTACTGCTAATTCATCCGATCTTTGGCATAGCCGCTTAGGGCATCCCGGTGATGTAGTGCTTAGCACTACTACAGAACATATAAACAAAGGCGTTTTTTTTTTAGATTTAACGGCGGTTTTTTGATCCGCCTTTATATCGACCGCCGTAAATGACTACGGCGGTTCTCAAAAACTGCCGTAAAAGATGCCACTTTTTACAGCGGTTCCCAAAAAATCGCCGTAAAAAAAGTATCACTTTTTACGGTGTTTCTTGATAAATACCTTCTAGATAGTCTGTTTTCCAGAACAGGCATTTTACGGCGGTTTTTGAAAATACCTTTTAAAAAGTATCACTTTTTACGGTGTTTCTTGATAAATACCTTCTAGATAGTCTGTTTTCCAGAACAGGCATTTTATGGCGGTTTTTGAAAATACCTTTTAGAAATTTTATTTTCCAAAAAGGATTTTTAAAAATACCTTCTAGAAAGTAGTAAAAAAATTAGAAAAAATGAAAGTAGGTGCGCCAAATATATTTCATATTGATTCAATGAAATATGTACAAGAATTGACATATACATCAATATACAATCGTCCATATATACAAAACCATTGAAGAAAATAATCAATAATTCGCAAATTTTTCATATATACACAAACCAATAATTAGAAATGAATTTTTTGTCGCGGTGAAGATTAACATCACTGCCGTAAAACGGGTTAATACAAAAGACTTGGCCAAAACTAAAAGTAGCATAATCTAAGGAAATTATATTGAAGGGAAACTAGGAAAGAACCTATATGCATATTAAAATGCACCAAGTATTCGTATATCGTCAAATGTCACTTGCTTTCTTAACATCTTCAGAGCATCCGGAGCGTGGGCAGCAATAATGCATGTGTCGTATGTATCTTTCGAGCCATCCTTGCAGCTTATAGAATAACCTGAAAATCCGTTTATTGGTTTAATTACAACTAAATTGTGATGAGTGCATAACCTATCATGTTAGCTCACAATCATGTTGAAGCTCGTCCTTTGTGATGTACCCACTACCGTCTTTGTCAAAATACGAAAAAGCTGCAAACATATGATCTTCTCTTTGAACATTGTTTAGATGAAGCATGGATGCAACAAACTCTCCGTAGTATATGGTTCCACTATTGTCAACATCAGCTTGCATTATTTAAAAAAAACTTAAAGGAAAACAAAGCAGAACTTATAATGGGTTCAGAAAAAGCTGCACACATTTTCATTTAATCAGCCTTTAGATTTAAATTAAACATTGAAAAAACATTATTAGTGTTGTGAATGTATGTGCATGTAAATAGTATGTCAAATAATTTGGGGGTTTTTTTCTGCACTTACATCTTGCATCTGACCCACTGTTTCGGAATCTTTGAGATTGGCACCAACTCTTTCTAAACCGGTCTTGAGGTCTTCCAAGGTGATCTACCCACTATTGTCCATATCTATCATTTTAAACATTTCCTTTAGCCCCGCAATTTCCTCCTCTAAAAGACTTTAAGCGATAACCTAAGGAAAAAATAAATAATTTTTTTAGCAATAGCACAAAACATCCCAGTGTTACGTTATTGGTGAACCAATGAATCTGCAATAATACAACTTTATTCCTCTGTGTTTGTGTCCTGTAATAACAAATGAAAAAATCATACATGCAAATAAATAAATACGGTATATTCCAGAGTCCATTGAATTCACCTTCTGTGTTCGTCACTTTTTCATGAATTATTTATAAAAAAATTTGATATATATTCAACGATGTGGGCGGCCTCTTTGAGCTTCATTAATATCAATTAAGAAGTTATTTTAATGTGTTTATCTTGTACTTTCAAGTAAATATTGCAATTTTCTGGAGTATCTTTAATAATTTAGTGTTTGTAGAGCTGCAACAATAATATATGATACTTACTCTGATTGCAATCTTCTTGAGTTTGTTCATAGCAAGAAATTACTTCAGGTGAGTTATAACAGCAGAATCAAGAGGCCTATCTGGAGCTTCACCATCAACTTGTACCCATGGATGACCTGTAAATAACATATTTAGATCATTATTATCCATTTATAATGTGATATGGTCTGGTTATATGATAAGCATGCAAATAGCAACATATTTGTTCTGTTTAGTGCTTGATTAATCATGCAGTTTATCTCTTCCAAATTAATTATAGGGATAATTACAAAAAAGTGGCTTTGAGATTTGACCCAATTATGAGAAATCCTAGCTAACTTTCAAAATTACAAAACATACCCCTGAAGTCTAATTAAATTAAGATGATAATTGTAATATTATTATAAACGTGAAAGGGGCTTTTAAGATACTTTTGCTTTTGAAGAGTAAACGTGAGATAAAATAAATTCTCAGCGGTGTTTTTTGTAATTTTGAAAGTTAGTTTGGGTATCTTTGTAATTAAACCATAATAGCAAGACAACAATATGCCATTTCACATCTGCAGCATTATTTTCCACTCAATAGGTCGATACCCTAAGTGCATATGGATTAAATCGACTTCCAAAGTCCAAAAGTGTTAGGCCACACATATAAGTTACACTCACAAAGAAATTGATGAGCTGTTAACTGCTTTTTTGGGTCTCATACAAACATTTTTCTGACAAGATCTTTGGTACTCTCGGATATGTTGGGCCAAGGTTCAGATACAAAATAAGTTCTCCTTTCAACACCTGCTCGAAAATTCCCAGTTTTATTTCTGATACAAAGCATACATTTGGCATGCAAGAAAATTAGATTTTACAGATAAGATAAGCATAACGTACCATATCAAGCAAGAAACACGCTTACCGTCCCAAAATGGTGGTACTTCACATAACAGAATGTAAATGATAACTCCAGCACTCCAAACGTCACATTCTGGTTCGTTATTCTTCCTTAATACCTCTGGAACTATGTAGTAAGGGCTCCCAACCATCATGAAATATTTAACCTAGAAANGAACAGTTCAAGTAAGAAAACTTTAAAAATTCACAAAATATCATGAAGCCTCATATAGAATGATAGAATCACTAGGAATATTGCCTTCAATTCAGCACGGTCGAAAACTTGCAAGTGCGCATAGGCTACCATAGGTTTCATAGTGTATCTATACGAAACCACGCGTCATTTAATTATTTCCCGATAAAAAAATCATTTAAAAATAAAAAAAAGTATAGATCTTAATGAACCAATTACTTTATTATATAATTAATTACCTTTGGGTTGGCAGAGTTTTCGAATTGCTGAAGGATGTAAGAATTAGGCGTCTTATCGCGTATCTCTTTAGCCTTCTGAATCGCACCATTCACTCCCTTTGTGGGGTCCATGAGCACCACCTCAGCACCGAAGGCACGGAGAATGATTCTGCGTTCGAGATTCATAGTAGCTGGCATCGTGAGGATCATCTTATAGTTTTTAGCTACTGACATGAGTGCTAAACCTATGCCCTTGTAATGAACACCTGCAAAGCCGCATAAAAAGAGAGAAATATAAAGTGACTTTTCAATGAACTTCAAAATAATTATTAAAAAAAATGAAAACTAGAGCTATACTTTGAACACTGTCGGCTTGATCGACTAGAAGACCAGTGTATCGCCGTCTACCAAGTCATGATCACAGTGAACTTTTTCCAACCGCCACTAAGTCCACATTCCCGAGCCAAATAGATAGTCGACCACTCTTCTCCTTGTTCATTAACCAACGTTATAACTCCATCACTCATTGGGAGTATCCTCTTGCACAGAACAGTTAAAAGGCCCTGCCATTTTCAAAATCATAATGGATAACCATAGTTGTTTTTATTTTCCTTTGAATTTTAAGCTACATACAAAAAATGCATATCATGTTGAAATGAATTAAGTCAAATAAGGAATCTTGAAGCATATCATGTTGAAATGAGTTTTAAACTATATACAAAGAATGCATACTATGCTGAAAGGCCCTGCCATTTTGAAAATCATAATCGTATATCATAGTTGTTTTTATTTTCCTTTTAATTTTAAGCTATATACAATGAATGCATATCATGTTGAAATGAATTGAGTCAAATAAGGAATCTTAAAGCACATGTCACTTCTTTCAAATTCTGATTAAAAATATGCAGAGGCGGAAGTTGGTGTTTCAAAACACTAAAATCTACCTTATGTGATTAGCTGGCAAATACTTATTTACAAAATGAAAAATGCTTCAAGCACTCGTTAAACCAATGTTGACCAAATATTAACTCATCAGCATCATTGGTATAACACTAAAAGAAGGATTTACTCATACCAAACCCAAAGACTCATCCACAGCATTCCCAAATTCCACAATCTTGAATTTTATGAACAATAATATTTCAAACAGAGAATTAGGATAAAACATCCAAATTTTCTGAAGTGAAAATATGATTAATATGCTAAAAGTGCTCACCAGCCAAAAGCCTCCGCTAACGTGGGATGGTAGCATCGATCTCACAAACGAAGGATACTCAGACCCTAGAGTTGTTTCCTTTTCCTCTGCTTTCTTTATGGCGCATTCCCTCGCATCGTCCAAGGCACAAACTCGGTTCGACAAGTCCCTCATCCTATGTGTTGCTCTATGATTTCCCAATATATATAGTAAGGATGAAAAATTCTTGAATGGCGCTGAGGCAACGATGAATCTGCTATTTTCTGAGAAAAAACGGGGAGGGGGAAGAAAGTAGATCTGCAATTGTGTTTTGTATGAACTGGGGAAATTAATTATGATTTAATTTATATTTTAAATTTATTAAATAATTATCCAGAATTTAATTATTTATAAAAATCAAAATAACAATATAAAAAGAGAAAGTGATTGAGAGAATGATGATCGTTGGATGAGACACAGATCAACGGTTGAAACAACTTGTTTGAGCAAGACTAGGATTAGTGACATGGCATACTGAGTTTTTATGGCGGTTCTCCTAAAATTGCCGTAAATGTTTAAGTTTTTACGGCGGTTGTTTGTAAATCGATGTTAAAATAAACTGGCCTCCAGTTTTTACGTCAGTTCTCATATAACCGCCGTAGAATATGTGAGTTTTACGGCGGTTTAAAAAAAACCGCCGTAGAATGTAGGATTCTACGGTGGTTTTTGAATAACCGCCGTTAAATTATACATTTAACGGCGGTTTTCTAGAAAACCGTCGAAAAACAAATTTTAACGGCGATTTTTCCAGAACCGCCATTAATAAGGATCCTTAGTATCCTATTTTTGTAGTAATGTAGATCTCTTAGTAGTAACAAATTAATTGATTGTAATAAGGCATGTAAAACTTTTTGTTCTTCTTGTCCTCTTGGAAGACTTTCTAAGTTTCCTTTTCATGATTCTATGTCAAACATTGTTTTTCCTTTTGATATTATTCATAGTGATCTATGGACTTCGCCTATTGTGAGTTCTTCCGGCCATTGTTATTATGTGCTTTTTCTTGATGATTACAGTAAATTTTTGTGGACATTCCCCATTGCTAAGAAATCTCAAGTGAAACACTTGTTTAAATCTTTTCATAAACTCATAAGTACACAATTTAACTGTAACATTAAGACCTTTCAATGTGACAATGGTACAGAATATATCAATCACACCTTTAAAGAGTTTTTTGATCACCGTGATATGCTATTCCGCATCTCTTGTCCTCATACCTCACCTCAAAATGGAAAAGCTAAACACCACATAAAATCAATAAACAATATCATAAGGACCTTACTTGCTCATGCCTCTTTACCCCTCTCCTTTTGGCATCATGCTCTAGAAATGGCCACCTATCTTCTGAACATTCTTCCAACAAAAGTTTTAGGATTTAAGTCTCCAACTCAAATTCTTTATCAATGTGATCCCATATACTCGAAATTATGTGTTTTTGGTTGTCTATGTTTTCCTCTATTCCCGTCCACTTCTATTCATAAATTAGAACAAAGGTGCGCTCCTTGTGTCTATCTTGGTCCAACTCCAAATCATAGAGGGTCAAAATGTTATGATATGTCTAATAGCAAAATTATTGTATGTCGTCATGTGAGATTCGTTGAACATGAATTCCCATTTTCCAAACTTCACACTCCTCACACTGATGATCACAATTTCTATGTCAATCCTTTAGACCATTACATACATCACAACCATAGCCCAACTCCTAATTTGGAGCTGCCCAATCCCCAAGTGAACCCTGCTAGCCCACCCGCATCTCCCCTTCATGATGTTGGGCCGCCGCTAAGCCCACCTCACTCTCCTCTCTCTACGGCTGGGCCTCACTCCCCCAGCCCGTCTTCCACACCTGGCACTGTCCATCTCCACAGAACCGAACAGCAGCCCACTTCGCCCTCCCCCTCTCCCAACCGATCTGGGCCGTCCCATCAATCCACACCAGATCAGCCCACACCAATGCTCACTCCAGTACCATTGCTACCCTCCCATCCCATGACTACTAGAGCACAAAATGGAATCTACAAGCCCAAATCCAAATACTTTTCCAACCTTTCTGCCATGACTACCTCTATCTCCCTTACCTAAAGACCCGGTTAGTGCTATTCGTGACCCTCATTGGAAAGTGGCAATTTTAGATGAATTTAATGCTCTAATTGATAATAAAACATGGGAATTAGCACCTCGGCCACTGGATGTGAATGTAATTCGATCTATGTGGATTTTTTGCCACAAAAAGAAATCTGATGGTTTTTTTGAGAGGCATAAAGCCCGTCTTGTAGGTGATGGCAAAACTCAACAGCAAGGTGATGATTGTGATGAGACTTTTAGTCCGGTTGTCAAATCGTCTACTACTCATACTGTTCTTAGCATTGCTATCTCTAAATCTTGGCCTATCACCAGTTGGATGTCAAGAATGCTTTCTTACATGGTTATCTCAATGAGATTGTCTACATGCATCAGCCTATGGGGTTTCGTGATAAGAGTCGTCCTGATCATGTGTGTTTACTAAAGAAATCTCTCTATGGCCTCAAACAGGCTCCCAGAGTCTGGTATCAGCGTTTTGCAGATTTTGTAGCCACTATCGGTTTTTCTCACAGTAAATATGATAACTCATTGTTAATTTACAGACAGGGCTTGGATGTGGCATATATCTTATTGTATGTTGATGATATTATCCTTACAGCCTCTTCTGACAGGTTAAGAAAGCATTTCATAGCTCTTTTGAGTGGCGAGTTTGCCATGAAGGACTTAGGTCCTCTCAGTTTCTTCTTAGGGGTTGTTGTATCCCGCAATGCTACTGGTATGTTCCTATCTCAGACACAGTACGCCACAGAGATCATAGAAAGAGCTGGCATGGCTAATTGCAGCTCTTGTGCTACTCTGGTTGACACCAAACCCAAACTCAGTGCTACCGCAGGCTCTCCATGTGAGGACCCCTCCAAGTATCGTAGTTTGGCCGGTGCCTTACAATATCTTACTTTTACCAGACCGGACATTTCTTATGCAGTGCAACAAGTTTGTCTCCATATGCATGATCCCAGGAACGAGCATATGAATGCTCTCAAGCATATTCTACACTATTTACAAGGTACTTTGTCTTATGGTCTTCACTTATATAAATCCTCTCTGAGCAAGCTTATTTCTTATACTGATGCTGATTGGGGGGGGATGCCCGGATACTAGACGATCTACTTCCGGCTACTGTGTTTATCTTGGTGACAATTTGATTAGTTGGTCATCCAAAAGACAACCAACTTTATCAAAATCCAGTGCTGAGACCGAGTATAGAGGAGTTTCTAATGTTGTTTCCGATTCATGTTGGATCCAAAATTTACTACTTGAACTTCATTGCCCTATTCATAAAGCTACTCTGGTTTATTGTGACAATGTGAGTGCCATTTACTTATCAGGAAATCCAGTACAACATCAACGTACCAAACATATTGAGATGGACATTCATCTTCTCAGGGAAAAAGTCTCTAAAGGCGAGGTACGAGTCCTACATATTCCCTCTCATTATCAGATTGCAGATATTTTTACTAAGGGATTATCTCGTATTTTATTTGAAGACTTTCGGGCCAGTCTCAGCGTTCGTGATGCTCCCGTTTCGACTGCGGGGGTGTGTTAGAATATATGATAATTATATTCTGATTTTATTGTATATCCTATATTTGTTATGTATTTATCTTGTGCATAATTATAGGTAGATTAGCTCCTTAATCTAAGCCTTAATACTAGGCCTAACTCTCTCTTGTACGGTGTATTTATACTGACTTTTTGGCTAATGAAAGGGCAAGCGATTACATTCTATAATCTTTCAAAAACTTGCAAACATGTTTTCTCATTTCTTGGTTTTATCTTTTTATACTTCTTTTGATTTCAATTCAAGCATGAACTAAACTTCCTATGTATTTGGATTGAGATGAACCCTAAATTTAACTTGTGATTGAGTATTACTTGATTATATTATTTTACGCTTTTCATTCGATTTCTGCTTGAGGCTTTTATAAAATTTCTCAACTTGATAATTTCGGTTTATTGATTTGGGTTTGTTCTTTACTTTTAATCAAACGAAGTGAAGTAGAGTAAGAACATGCACAAGTAGAAGGAGTCACATGCAATCCTAGATATAGGACGACATAAATCCTTCAGATTAGAGTGAAACCTAATAGGGAAATTCAATTTTTCGCATTGCTATATTGGGGTTTTAATTGGGAAGATATTTCAGTTAATCAACTCAAGGTTAGGATTAATTCACTTGAAACTCGAGATTTTAATTAAAATAGAGAATTTCTATTGTCTTTGAAAGCGTGAAATAATATGTGGGTTTAGTGGTACTTAAGGGGTTATGATGATTTATTTGGGTACAATCACAAGGTGAATTTATGGGAATTCTACATTCAAACACAACATTCTCACTTATCGTTTTTCAAAAAAAAAAAATCTTCTAGCTTTTCGGCTTGTTTATTCACTTGTTTAATTTATTTACATATTTTAGTTAAGTAGATTATTAAAATAACCTTTTATTCGGTAGATTAAATAATAAAAAGATGGTTAGGAATAATAATCATAATCCTCATGAGAACGATATTTGGTGATCTAGAGTTATACACTATAAACGACTGGTGCACTTGTCGAGACTTTTATAGAGTAACTTTTTAGTCATCAATGAATAAAGGTATAAAGGCCAAAATGCAGAATTAGTCCACTAATTTTGGGCAGTTGGGGATTTTAGTCCACCAAATACACGGGTGGCGATTTTAGTCCACTAATTTAAAAGAAATCGCACATTTAGTCCATTTCTGACCTGAAATTTGAATTTTGGCCGGAAATTGGATTTTGACCCGATTTTTGGGGATTTTGGCACAACATGGGACGGGTGGCGATTTTAGTCCACTAATTTAAAATAAATCGCACATTTAGTCCATTTCTGACCTTAAATTCGAATTTTGCCCGTAAATTGGATTTTGACCCGATTTTTGGGGATTTTGACCGGCTAACATGCCACATATGTGTTGACTTAATTTTCATTTTAATTATAAAAATTAATAATACCACGTGGGTATTTAAATATAATAAAATAAATTTAAAAAAATGAAGAATCCGCTCGTGAGTGCTCAGACCGGAAATCTCGACTAAACCGGCTTCTTCTACGGATAAGAAACTTTGCCCTTCGGTTTTTTTCTCACCACCGTCGCTGCCGGATTTTACCACGAGATTTCTTCTCCGGCCGGCTAAGATGCTAATCCGATTCTTATTGACAAAAATGTGAGGTTTGACGACGGATATTAACTGATAGCTTCCGGCATTAGGTTTGATTGCGTTCATACCTTTTTGTTTTAATTTATTTTTCTGAATTCGAATGATTAGGAGGTTTATCTCTGGGTTCGTGTGCGTGTGGTTCAAAATTGAAATGCCAACTTTAGCTTAAAAAGTAAAGAGATGATGTCTCACAAGTCTTCTTCGTTTTTTTTTTACTTTATTTTATTATTTTTGTTTTATAAATACCCACGTGGTATTATTAATTTTTATAATTAAAATGAAAATTAAGTCAGTACATATGTGACATGTTGGTCGGTCAAAATCCCCAAAAATTGGGTCAAAATCAAATTTTCGGGCAAAATTCGAATTTCAGGTCAGAAATGAACTAAATGTGCGATTTCTTTTAAATTAGTGGACTAAAATCGCCACCCGTCCCATGTTGGCCGGTCAAAATCCTCAAAAATCGGGTCAAAATCCAATTTCCGGCCAAAATTCAAATTTCAGGTCAGAAATGGACTAAATGTGCGATTTCTTTTAAATTAGTGGACAAAAATCACCACCCGTGTATTTGGTGGACTAAAATCCCCAACTGCCCAAAGTTAGTGGACTAATTCTGCATTTTAGCCAAGGTATAAAATAGTCATAACTAACTCCTTTTTCTTCTCTCTCTTGAAGATTTGTTGCATGCTTAATTTTGAAAAACATAATAATGCAAATGAGAGCTGATCTTTCAACATTAATTTTTGTTTATTAAGTCAAACTAAATGATCCTTTCACTAAATAGTTAGTTTGTATTTGCACTAGAGATTTGGTATTACCTAATTGCTTCCAAGTTTTGTGGTGAGTATGTCTTGGAAGCTAACAACAAGGTGTCTGATGATTTATATATGTTGAATTCTCATCATACACAAAACATCACACGCATTGCAGCAAAATAATCATAAATATTGGGTGTAGTTTCATTTCAAGTAAATAACTTGGGGGTCTGACTGATATTAAGTTGATTCAATATGACATTGTTTACTTTTCCGTTCGACTATGGATTTGAGGTTTAAGGTTTTATTTCTGTTCAATTTGATCGAATTTGGAAATGGTAGGGGGACTAGGGGGAGGGTACGGTTAAAATGAGGTATTTTTCTACTCCTCTTGCCTTGCTAGTTATGCTTCAGGACATTAGATTGGGAACTGATTTCTTCAAGGTGCCTCCTGACTATAATGCGACTCAACAAGTCTCTTTTAATTTTTTTTTTTAAAATATTGCATATCTTATTTTTTGCTCATAATCATCGGATTTTGTAGAACATATTAATTGATTATCTTTTTCATTTTTTTAATTCATATATTAATACATCATACAGACACTATAGTTCACCGAGTTCTTACTGTTTCCCTTTTTTCTCCCAATTGCTATGGTCTCTTTTGCTATATGTGTGTTTAGATTGGTGATAATGTCTCTAGTGGATTTATCACGAGGGAAACATCGACATGTACCTTATAGAGACTCTGGACTAAAAAATTCTCTTCAGGTCATAGAAAACATATTCTGGTGCTTAATATGACTTGTAATTCTTAAGTAGAGCACAACATGTTTTTTATATTCACCTTTTCAAATCCACAATTCTCTTGGTGGAACAACCATTATTGCAAATGTCAGCCCATCTACTTGGTAAGATAATCTTTAAGCAATAATGGAAGTAGTTATTTTGTAAAAAAAAAATTAAAATAAAATTGATTTTTTCTTTCTTTTCAAAGTTTGCTTTGCAACTTTGCAAATGAGACTTCAAGCACTTTGAAGAAATTCAGACTCGATGGGCAAGATAATTTTTTGAAGTAAAGTGGATTTTCGGATTATTAGTAGCATGTGTTGTTTTAGTATTAAATTTGAAGGTATTGCTTAGGTTGATTTGTGGTATTGGATTCGATATGTGACTTGGATGTGGCTAAAACTTTTATTTTGTGTAAGTTGTGTTCATCTTGGTTTGAAGAGTTGTTACCTTGTAGTTTGGTTTGAATTGTTATTTTATAGTTTGACTGGATAAATTCCTAGGTAAATTTTGTACTTGTTGTTTGATTGGATAGATTCTTGGACAAATTATGTACTTGCTATTTGGTAGGGTGGTTTGTTGGGTGAATTGTGAATTGTTTGGTTAATGTGAAAGAATTCAGTTTAAAAAGGGACAAATTCAAAATAAATATCACATCAGTTATTCTAATAATCGATGTTAGTGTGTACACTTGTTACATCAGTGTATATTTGACCGATGCACATGTGCCTTTTACATCGGGCGTTTGACGTTCAAAAATACTTTCTATATAGGGTGGATTAACAACCGATGTAATAGTTCACAAAATTACATCCGTTCTACGATCAATGTAAATTATCCAGACTTTTACTTATGCTCGATACTAAATCGGTTTCGAACTGATGTAAATTGCTTAAAAGAATGTAAAAGACCTTTTTTTTTTTTTTAGTTGTGATACAATTAAAACTTCACACGCATGTGAATTTGATAATTTAAAATTTGTATCTTTCTAATTATGAACTTACCAAAATCTGGAGCATAAAGGTTGTATTTTTTAATTGTTAACTTACTAAAACCTGATTGTCGTAATTATGAGCTTACCAAAATTAGATCGTCAAATATCTAGTAAATTTTATTAAGTATGTAGGTTTTTGAAAAAGCGTGTTCACAATCAACAAGAAGATAGCCGCAATTTTCTTGATTTCTGATAGCTGTTTAAGTTTGCCGAATAAGGTTAATTTATGTAGTTGTTTAAGCGTGTTGGTACATATGATTATTATTACTTTTTGTAATTATAAAATTCTAAAATATCTGAATTAATTAATAGGGTATAT
This sequence comes from Phtheirospermum japonicum, assembly GCA_014905375.1. Taxonomy (NCBI): domain Eukaryota; kingdom Viridiplantae; phylum Streptophyta; class Magnoliopsida; order Lamiales; family Orobanchaceae; genus Phtheirospermum; species Phtheirospermum japonicum. The sequence continues at coordinate 1,296,314 of BMAC01000205.1, read as the reverse complement.
ATGTAGATAAGTGTATTCGAAATGAGAATGCTAGAAGCTCGATAAATGAATTAACAAAAGTCAAGGACAATCTCATACTTTTCTTTAAAAAGTCAATTTTTAGTCATGACTAATTGTATGTTGGTATATTGCGAGTGATCAATCGTAAGAATTTAAAAATATTGATTCTCGATAATTAAAATAAACGTAGTAACAAAATTACAAATATTGTGTTCCATGAAAATTTTCATAATTTGTAATTTACATTCATTTTAATAATAATTTACTTATAAGTCAAGTTATTTATTTTTTCATAGTTCTATTATCTATGAAAAAAGTTGATTTCAATTTATATTTTATTAACTCTACCATAATGTAATTACTTGAGTAATGATTCTAATATATTAAAAAAAAAATATTATTCAGTTTTCTCTTGGTATAAAAAAGAAAAAATAATAATTGCTTGTGCAACGTACGGAACAAATACTAATTTATCTAATATGTTAACATCTCGACATTGAAAAATTCTATATTATAAAATCCTTCATTTTGTAAATAACAGTATAATAATAAGAAAAAAAAACCTATATATCGCACACAATCATTAATCTCAATATATATCCTTCAATATAATCAAATGTCAAGTTTTATAATATTATTTAATTTACAATCAAAAATATATTGTAGGATTATTTAATTTATAATAAATATTGAAAATATCAATATAATCAGAATATTAATTTTTTTCTTTACCTAAAATCTCATAAAATCAAAAATAAAATCTTAGTATAGTTTAACTTCTAATTCAATTACGATATATACATTAGAGCATCTCCAATGCAATAATGTTGAAAGTGAAAAAATTGACACATGATATAAAAATGATTGTGTGGCACATTAAATGCCATTGTCAAGAGCAGTGTTAGATTCTAGACATGCTCTTGACAATGTCTACAATTAATTTTAAATATATCATTCAATCATATTATTTCTCTCTCTTTATTTTTTCTTAAAATAAATCATCACATATATAACATTAACATTGATGCATTGCATAATTTGTTTTATAAAATGTCTTTTGCCATATAGGTTCAATTAACATTATTAGAGCATCTCCAATGCAACAATATTGAAAGTGAAGAAATTGACACATGGAATAAAAATAATTATGTGCACATTAAATGCTTGACATTTTCAAGAGCAATGTTAAATACTAGACATTACTCTTGACAATGTCTACAATTAATTTTAAAGATATCATCCAATCATGTTATTTCTCTCTCTTTATTTTTTCTAAAAATAAATAAAATAAACTGACATATATAACATTAACATTAATGCATTGGAGAACTTTTTTTTTATAAAATATCGATGTCATTTGCCACATATGATCAATTAACACTATTACATTGGAGATGCTCTTAAGGTCGACAAATGATGCAGGTTTTGGGGTGCTATATAAAATGATACATGGCATTAAAAATGACCTATAATCTCGCCATATCAAAGATAAAATAATCTCCATTATTTTGAGTTTGATTATGGAAAATATGTGTCATTTTTTTCCACAATATAAAACAACAATCGACAGATGATTTTGTATTCACTTTGATCGAATTTCAGACGCAAAGTACTGAGAATCCCCGTAATTCTACCTATGGAGAAGAGAATTTAGGAAATATGAGGTGCCTTACAATATGCGTCGAGAACGTAATTAATCAAAGATAATAACACTCAAATGACATTTTTAGAATCTTTATTTTTATCTTCTACTGATCTTGAATCTCATTAATGTATCTTAGTAGGTTTTTAGCGATTGAATAGTGGATGTGAATATATCAAAGTTCGTAGTTAAGGGTGTAGGTCATTTCATCTTTGTGTACGTTCTCTTATCGATAGGTGGAAACATTAATGTAGAATGAGAACGACGCAGAAGGAGAACTCATACCCCAGCTTTCGTATAAATTTTTGTTTTCGTATTTCGTTGAAAATTGTAATGCGATTGGATATTCTTTCGTTCATTTTCATTTCGTTTCACTAGAAAATAGTGAAAATAAACTTTTTTAGGGAGATAAAAAATTTTGGTGAGATAATGATTGGATATAATTTGTATTTTTTGAGTCAGTGGTTGGATATAAAATTATTTGGTAAATAGATTTTCAAATGGGACCCACAGAATTCTTTATGTGGTGGGAATTAATAATGGTAAAAAGATGAGAGGGAGGAAATAAAATAAAGTTTTTGTTTGTGTGGTCAGAATTAATGATAGTGAAAAGATGAGAGAGAGAGAAAATAAAATAAAGTTTTTGTGTGGTTGAAAATTAATGGTAGCTGAGAGATAAGAGAGATGGTGGAAATAAATGAGAGAGAAATAATGAAAAACATTTTTTAGGAAAAAAGTGAAATATATTTTTTGTTGTTTGCTATTTTTTTCTTTTGGTTTGAGGGAAACCAAAATTTTTTGGTTTCCAATCGCCCCCTAACTTTATCATGCCCGTTCAATGGGGTTTAATTCACGGCAGTCCCATTAGATTTACACGTGGGAATACATTGTGCTACAATTGGAATATGAAAATAAGTTTATACATATTCGATCATATCGAACTTTTATATGGTGACATATACGGTGCCTTTTGTGAATCTATCAATTAAAAAGATCCATTTTTGAACTTTCCAAATATATATATAGATTATTCACTCGAAATGTTAAATACATACCTATTTTTCCTTTACGTACAAAAGATATATTAAACTGCACGTGGAATGAGTATAATTGTATATTTTGTTAATCAGAAAATATAAAATTTATCGATATGTAATGTAATGTTTTTGAATTGATATAAGTTTATATTTTGCAATGATTTTTAGTTATTATCAATTATATATGATTTTTTCGTGAGACACAACTCAAAGAAGTGGAAAATACTAATATGCTCGGGTGAACATAATACGAATAAACAAACGAAGAATGTTTGTAAGGCTGATTTGAGTATCACCATTTGGTGATTGTAAAGAATAATTCCACTATATATGAGAAGATTTACAAGGAAAGAATCGTAAAATAATTACAGATAATAATGTACATGATTCAAAAACGATTTAGTCAACACTTTTCTTATTACACCCCCCTCCCCCCTCAAGAATTGCGTGAGATGAAGGCCGACGCAAAGCTTGTAACATAAAAACTGGAATGTCGGTAGTGGAAGACTTTTGGTGAAGATGTCGGCGAGTTGGAGATGAGAAAGGACAAAGCGAGTGGAAAGTCTCCCCGAGGAAACAAGCTCCCGAACAAAGTGACAGTCAATGTCGATATGCTTAGCCCATTTATGGACTATAGGATTTTGACTTAAGAAAATGGTACTTTTGTTGTCACGAAGAAGAACGGGCCAAGAACTAGGCAGTGATTTGAGTTCTCGGAGCAAGTTTGTCAACCAAATAAGCTCAGTAGTTGCATTGGCCATAGCTCGGTATTCAGATTCACAACTGGACCACTCCACCGTTGGCTGTTTCTTGGCACTCCAAGAGACAAGGTTCCCCACCAAGAAAAAATGGAGTAGCCATAAGTAGACCTACGTGTCTCAACACAACGAGCCCAATCCACATCAGAATATCCCACAATGGAAGACTCCCGGTCGATAAGAGAAAGACAAGCCGAAGTGAACAGTGCCCTTAACATAACGAAGAATGCGTTTGACAATGGAGAAATGATCTTCCGTGGGATAATGCAAGAACTGGCCAACTAAATTCATAGAGTATGATACGTTCGGACGAGTTATAGTCAAATACTGTAATGCTCCCACAAGAGAATGATATAGGGTGAGATCCTGAAAAGGCGATCATGTGCTAACAATAGACTCTCCAGCAGTTAGGGGCATAGCAATAGGCTTAAAATCCAAAAGATTAGCATGTTTCATAATATCATGAGCATATTTTGCCTGGCCAATGAATAAACCAGACGACGTATAAAAATTCTCCAATCCCAAGAAATAGTTAAGATTCCCAAGATCCGTAATGGCAAATTCAGCATGAGCACGAATAATAAAGTGACGAAGCATAACAGGATCATTACCAGTCAGAATAATGTCATCTACATACAATAATAAATAAATGATAGTAGTATCTCGGTGGAGATAAAATAGGGAGGAATCCGAGCGACTGGCGTGAAAACCGAGACTAAATAGGAAGGTACTAGACCATTAAAACCAAGCCAAGGGGGATTTACAAACACCATATAATGCTTTCTTAAGCCGATAGACATGATATGGGTAACGAGGATTAACACATCCTGGTGGTTGAGCCATAAGAACTGGTCTTTGAAGAACACCATTCAAAAATGCGTTTTAGCATCCAGTTGATGAAGAGGCCACCGATGTTGGACCGCGAGGGCCAGGATGACCCAAACTATTGCAGCTTTGACAACGGGGATGAAAGTATGATTTAAGTCAATACCTGGGATCTGAGCGAGACCCTGGGCAACAAGTTAAGCCTTGTGACGCTCAACAGAACTGTCAGAGCGGTACTTAATTCTAAACACCCATTTGGAGCCAACAATATAGGTGTTTGGAGGGCGAGGGATTAAACCCCAAGTATGATTCGAGCGAAGAGCATCAATTTCCATCTGCATAGCCACGAACCACTAAGGGGATTTGGAAGCGTACTTGAAACCACGAGGTTCAGAGGCAGTTGGTAGACTGGAAAGGAGAGATATGGATGCAATGTTGACTGGATATTTTGGCTTAAAATACCTAACTTGGCATGGGCAACCATCGAATGAGAGGGTAGTTGGGGAAGCTGCACGGGTGCGATCGGTTTCTATTCGACCGGTTCTGGTTCGATATGAGGGTCAGGAGTAACCTGTGGAGGAGCAATATGTGGCGGCCGGGCTGGAGCAATCAGATCAGTAATTTGTACATATTTGTGTGTGATTTCTGTGTTTTTGTGTCTTGTTGTGTGTGCTTTAATCGGGTTTTAGTCGTATTTTATCCCATTTTTCCTTATTTTGCGCCTTCGTAGCTTTTGTCATCTTTTTAGTATTTTTCATATTTCTCTTTTACTTTTTGTGGATTTTTATGTTATTTTACTTTTCTTTATTTTAGGAAAGTCAATCAATCCTAAGATCTTTCCCGAGGATCACAACTGGCTCGACTTAATGAAAACACGACTCGTACCCGTGAAGCACAACCATCGATCGACACATGACATCGACACCCAATCGAAGCGTCATCGATGCCCAATTGACACGTCAGTCGACTTGCCATCGACAACCAGTCGACACGTCAGTCGACATGCCATCGATGTGCCATCAATAGGGCCATTTTCTAGCATTGGTGATTAGGTCAATTTTGGCCATTTTGGGAGAAATGACTATTTTGCCTCACTTCACCCCTATAAATATAACATTTCAATTTTAGAAAAAAAAAATCTCTTGAACCCACCTATGGTTTGACAACCCAAAACATTCTCTTGTCTTCTTCATTCCTTTCTTTCTTTCACTTTCAAGCATAGAACACCTAATAAATTAGCTTAGTTTGTCATCTTTATTTATAATTTGGAGAAGATCAATGTTCTTGGGGCAGCTCTCTCTCTCTCTCATTCTTGGCTTGAAGATTCTTAGAACTTTTAATTGGGTAATCTTTCATCATTGATCTATTGCATTTTTCTTGTTATTTTCTATGATTGTTTCAATATATCGATTATCTTGGGTATGATTTTTAGTTTAATTGTTGAAAGTTACGTTTGATTTGTTAATGAAGGTTGATTATTTTCATTTTTTGTTTTCTCCATGCTTTTTATCATTAATTGTGTTCATGTTTGTTTTGTGTTTGTGTTATTGGATTTCTTGATGATTCGTATTTAGAATTCATGGGTCCAGTGCCTAGATGAGTTTAGAACCATCATTGACATAGTTGAGTGCTTAATCTACAAGCTGGATTGACAACCCCAACTCGTAGACTAAGTGTTCGATGAAATGTCAATTGATCGTGGAGACGATTCTAGAGCCCTAGACCCCCGTTTTATTAATTTTTCAAAGTTTTTGGTTTTATTTCTCATTGTTTAAATCATCGTCTTGGATATTACAACTTTTAAAAATAAAATTTGACCGCGTGTTTAGAATAACTTTTTCATTGTTTTCTCATTCGTGAATCAAATACATAAATTACTTCTGATTAGTCTTCCTCGAGAGATTCGACTCGAGTCAAACTTACCACTTATAATTGCTCCGTTCTCTTGCGGACGAACTTTTATTTTAATAAATAAGTAAGTGTAAAATTTTCGATTCAAGCAGCAGGCTCAGGAGCAGTGTCTGGACAAAGGCGACACGGTTGCAGGGGTGGTGAAGGTTGATGCGTACATGGAGAAAGCTACAGTGAGGGCGACAATTTAGAGGAAACTGATGGCTCCAAGAAGCTGGAGATATCCAGGGTAGAGGGCACATAGGAGGTGGCAACACCAGAGAGAGGAAAACACAACTCATCAAATTGGGCATGACGAGTGATGAGAACCCGGGAGGATGTAGGATCGTAAAATCAAAATCCCTTGTAATAGCTATTATAACCCATAAATATGCAAGGCCTACTGCGATGATCCAATTTATGTGCGGCGTAATCTTGTAGATATGGGTATACAAGTCAGACGAAGGGCTTGAGATTCGCATAGTTAGGCACAAAACCATAAAGTAGCTCGACAGGCGACTTGTTGTCCAAAACAGCAGATGGAAGACGATTAATTATATAAACTGCAGTAGCATAAGCATCAAACCAATAGTTTGCAGGAATTTGAGCATGAAACATCATAGACAGACCGGTTTTAGAAATGTGACGATGCTTACACTCAACACGACCGTTCGGCTGTGGAGTGTACGGGCAAGTAATGTCATGTAAATCAAAAAAAAAATCACGAACACGGTTATTAATAAATTCAGAACCACCATCAAATTGAAAAACTTTCACATTGCTAGAAAATTGATTACAGACGAAGCTGTGAAAACGAACATGAACATCATAAAATTCTGACTTCGTATGTAATGGATAAATCCCTGAAAAACGTGAGTAATCATCAACAAAAGCAGCATAATATCGATAACCATCAGTTGTGTTAATAGGGGCAAGACCCCACAAATCGCAATGAACCATACTAAGGACGCTAGAGGCACGCTTATCATTCAAATTGAAGGCAAACGTGTGCCATTTGACAGGATGAGCAAAGATCGGGACTTGGTAATAAAGAAGTAACATATAAATGTCCTAATTTATTTAAATTCGAAATGACAGAAAATGGGACATGCCCCAAACGTAAGTGCCATAATGTAAATCTAGCCTTCAAACTTTTGGAAAGGAGAGCAGCCACCAAAGCCGGATGACCTGCTCCAAAACATATAAGCCCCGATCATGCATTCCTCGAGCCAGGACTATTATGTTCTGTCGGTTCTGAATTTCAAAAGATTTGTTAGAGAAAACCACAACAATGGGAGAATCAGATGTGAGCTTACTAATAGAGAGCAGATTCTTGGTTAAGTGCGGAACTACCAAGACATCAAGCAGATGAATATTATCAAATAAAGCACGAGTCCCAATATGAGTAATAGAGAGAGTTCCCGTTACCTACAATAACTTGACCATTACCATTTTACTGTTCAAAGGAATCTAAGGTAGGTGGCTGAGCAGTCATATGAGCAGAGGCTCCCGAGTCGACATACCAATCAGAAACCGGATCTGAAATGCTGCATGAAGTGTTAAAAGCCTGAGCAAGTTGGGCAGAAGACGGGGCTGTAGCACGCGACTGAGGATTTGTGGACATTTATCAGCATAGCGAGGACCTTGACATATTTGACAGTGAGGGATGTAAGGCCTGCGACGCCCATGCCCACCCAGATTTCCACCACGGCTAAACTGACCACCACGAAATGAATTTGCAGCAGCACCTCTAAAGGTTGTGTAGCGATGCGGCTGTGGTGATGAGGCAATAGAACTAGAGGCTATGTGAAGGCGGCTGAAGCAGCGGTTGAATCAACCATTTGATGGATGAAGATGTCAAATTGATGTGCTTGATGTAACAAGTCACAGAAAAATGAAACCGGCGAGAGGACCATTCGAGTATCTGCAAAATTTGAAGTGAGGACCTAACCTTGGTAGGAACCAATGACTTTTATCCAAGTCCTCAACAGGACAACCAATAGTGGCTAGCTGATCGCACGGATTTTTGAATTTGTGCCCATATTCTGCAACGGAGAGAGAGCCGCGTTTAAGGAAGAGCAACTCATATCGGAGTTTATTAGCACGAGATTGAGATGAGTGCGCAAAGTGGGCCTCAAGAGCGAGCCAGACTGTACGAGAGGTAGTACAGTCTATAATTTCTCTCCTCAGTGAGAGTGGAGAGGAGTAGAGACATGATCCGTTGATCCTTGGTATCACTAGTGGAAAAAACACGATTAGCAGCGGTTCAAAAAAGTTATTGGTAGCGGTTTTGAACCGCCTCTGATGGAGGCGACACTTAAAGTCAGCTCCACACGGATAGCGGTTCAAACCGCTACTTAAAACAGGAGCGGGTGGCAGTTCTTATCTAGGAACCGCTACCAAAAGTCTAAACGGTTGGCGCTTCTTGGTTAGGACCGCTACCTAAAGTCTCATCCGGGTGGCGGTTCTCTTTATAACCGCCACCAATAGTCCAAACCTTTGGTAGACATTGAACCACGACTTGAAATGTCGACTTTTGGCAGCGCTTCATGCTGAACCATGACTTAAAGTGTAGATTTTTGACAGCGGTTCTGTTTTGAACCGCCACTTATAGTGTATTTTTTTTTCCCTAGCTCCAGCACCCAAAAAATTTCCCAAATGTATTATAAATCCTACAGACCAGATTATTCATAGCAAATATACAAAACAACCAAAATATTCATAGAAAATACAAATTATCAAAAACAAATAACAAATGTCATAAATATCAAACACAAAACATTCAAGTAAACAACAATATATCATTTCAACCATAACAGTTCAATCTTATCAATATACTCAACAAATGCTTACAATTAAGAATCTAGAATAACGTCAATAAAATATCTTGCAAATGCCAAGCCATGTAGGCCGGATTTTCCGATTCCTCTTCGTTGTCATTAGTCAGTGTAGCAGCGGGGTAAGGAAGGAGCCATCGGCAAAACCCGGAAGGTCGTATGGCAGCAGCATCGCAACAACTTGATTTTTACACATGAGATAATTGGAGGAAGTTAGTTTGACGCTGACCAAGTGAATCAAGGTATTGATAGGAAGCGAATAGGAAGCAGGAATGGCTGTCATAGATGAATGCTGAGACAGGATAGATGACGAAGGAGACAAGTTCGTTGGTAAGGAAGAGTGTCGTGAGGACGACGAGATTATGCGAGAGAGAAGAGAATAGAGTTTCGATGTGCGGCTGATACCATATAAGGCTGATTTGAGTATCACCATTTAGTGATCGTAAAGAATAATTCCACTATACATGAGGAGATTTACAAAAAATTTACAAGGAAAGAATCGTGAAATAATTATAAAAAATAATATACACGATAAAAAACAATTTAGGCAACACTTTTCTTATTAATGTCTGCCAGCATATATAATTTTTTATTGTAATACATTTTCCTCATTGCATTCATTTTAGATAAATATTATATTCAATATATGGTTTTTATCATTACATTTTTTATATAATGGGCAACTAAACTAGTGTATCAATTAAAGAGCTAGCTAGGCAGCAGGCACGTTCTAAGTTGACTTTTGTACAGTAGAAAAGGTGAAGCCTTGAAGGAAGTAACAGTTAACTTTCATAAATAAGAATGTGCCAAATTAAGATTTGTTCTTGGAGAAAGATCTAGATCTTAAACGATATGCTATCAATTAATCATAGAAATTATGGCTTGCTATGCTGCTGTTGTTTCCCTTAAAGAGACTATAGAGCGCCTTCGAGAACATTCCAGTTATAAGTTGAATGGGATCGAAAGTACCCAAATCATAGAACTTGCACACCAAGAGGTTCAGTCCGTACAAAAGCTACTGCAAAAATTGGATGTCAGCAGCGGCCTAGTTGAGAATAATAATAATGGTTCGGTTGATATTTTTTCTTCAGAATGGAAAAAGTCGAATTCATTATCCCAGGTATTCGAGCGCGGCAGATCCAGCCAAAGCAGCGGCGGCAGCAGCAGCAGCAGGCGGATGAATGGTCTGGATGTAAAGATGAGAGAGGCCGCGCGTGAACTCGAAGACGCGCTCGAAACTCACCAGCTGGATCTGCAAGAACTAAAACAAGACATCGATTCGTTTTCTCAAACGGTGAGGGAGTTGAAGGAGGAGTACATGTACACTAAAGAAGAGGAGGAGGAAGAAGAAGAAGAAGAAGATAGGGTTGATGATGATTTGGCGGGAAACAAGATGGTCGGTTATTCGGATGTGTTGGACAAAATGAAAGACGAGCTTCTTTTTGATAATGTAATGGCAGTCAGTGTTGCGGTGCTGGTCGGTATGGCTGGGATCGGGAAGACTACTTTGGCGCGTGCGTTTTTCGATGATCCCAAGGTTTCGAATTGGTACGACTATCGCGTGTGGGTCACCGTCGGCCCCAAATATCAACTGATAGACATTGTGGACAGCATTCTTAACCAAGTCAATCCTAACACTACTACTGGTAATGTTTTAGGGTTTTTTTTCTTTTTCCGAGTATTTTTACTATGATCAATGCTATTTATAATTATTATCAATTGAGTTGAGCCCCTATGAATTTCTACGTATACAGGTAATATACTCACAGAAGGAGATGAATCAGTCTCGCGTTTCCACGAGGCTTTGAAGGGTCGGAGATGCCTCGTTGTGTTGGATGACGTATGGAACAAAGAAGTAATCCCGCCCGTGAGAGAGTTACTTCAGGAAGCTAATTTCCGTCATCCTGGTTATCACTTATCCATGGTCTTGGTGACATCTAGGCTAGAAAAGATAGGTGCGGATGCTACATATCCATGGTACATTGATATGATTAAACCACGATTCATGAATAAGGAAGAAAGTTGGGATCTCCTTCGTGAGAAGGTGTTTGGTGAAGGCTCGTCCTCGTCGTCGTGTACACCCGAGCTTGTGAGAGCCGGAAAGAACATTGCCGAGAATTGCGAAGGTCTGCCTCTAACGATCGTCACCGTTGCCGACATTCTGTCCAAAGCTGACGAGATGACTCCAGAGTATTGGAACCAGGTGGCCGAGAGGCGAAATTCGGTTTTCGTTGACGCTTACGAAAAAATGTCAAAGGTACTACTTCGAAGCTACGAGTTCTTGCCTCGGTATTTAAAAGAATATTTTCTCTATTTGGGCGTTTTTCCTCAAAAATATGATATCCCTATCTCCAAGCTCGCTCTGCTATGGGGTGTCGAGGGGTGTTTCTTGCTAAGAGCGTCCAAAAACATCAAAGATTTACAAGGTTATGTTTCGAGACATATGGAGGAGCTTATAGGGAAAAGTCTTGTCTTGGTCCGCAAAACGACCTTCAAGCAAAAACCGAAAACTTATGGCCTACACTCTGCCCTCTGGCATTCGTGCGTTGGAGAGGCCGGGAAGAACAAGTTTTTCCACGTCTTTAACAAGTATGCCGATTGTCTCGTAGAGGAGCATACGAGAAACCAACGTCGATTGTGCGTCCACAATAATATTTTATTCGGAATCAAAGAAGCACGTAATTCGATGGCATCCATTTCGACCTCACGCTCCCTCCTATGTAATGGTCCGCATCATCAGTACCCAGTACCGGTATGTTTCGACCATTTAAGGTTGTTGCGGGTAATCGACGCTCTCACGATCCGTTTCTACGAGTTCCCAACCGAAGTAGTGGAACTTGATCGGCTGAGGTACCTCGCCCTCACCTGTGATGGGAAACTCCCCGCTTCGATATCCAAATTATCGAACCTTGAGATCTTGATCATCCACCGATATTTGAACATTGTCAAGCTCCACGAAAAGGACGAGGAGTCGTCGTCGTATTTGCCTACGGAGATATGGGATATGAAAGAGCTCCAACACCTTCAAGTCATTGGAGCCGACCTTCCGGAACCTCGTGTGGGTGCTCTCTTGCCGAACCTCGTGACGCTCTTAGACGCAAACGCCCGCAGTTGTACCAAAGGCGTTCTTAAAGGGCTCCCAAAGTTAAAGAAATTAGGGGTTCGGATCGAATTGTCCGGTGATGATGCCGAACCTCTGAGTATTTCTTATCACAATAATAAACCGGAATCGCTTAAATGTGTCGTTGTGAATCCTGTATTCAGGTGGTCCCCACTTGTTTCTGATTTGCTTTTTCCGACTACTCTCAAAAGGTTGAGTTTGAAAGGGCTGGGGTGTCCATGGGAAGACATTAATAAGGCGGTTGCCTCGTTGCCAAAACTTGAGGTGCTCAAATTGCGATGCTATGCGTTTCGAGGGGCGAAATGGGAAACTCCGGAGAAGGCGTTTCGGTCGCTTGAGTTCCTTCTAATTGAGGACACTGATCTGGTGCATTGGACAATAGGAAATGGAAGCTTCTCGAGGCTTCAGTGCCTAGTTCTTAAAGAGTGCTACATATTGCAAGACATCCAACCCGGGTTTCGTAAACCTCTCAATAGGATTGAAATAGCTGATTGCAGCCCTTCAGCTGTGGCTTGTGTAAAGCAAATGCAGGCGAAAAGAAGTACACTTGAAGTTTATGTCGATTCTTCGTGGGATGATGGGAAGAAGCTCAAAGAATGACTGCAAACTTGGTTCAACTGTCAAGAGGTTGAGTTTTATTTTATTTTTATTTTTAGTTAATTTAAGACAAAAAAAAAAAAAAAAAAAAAAACTATGGAAAAGAAAATTGAGTCTTTTGTAGGTGACACTATTTTAAAAATAGCAAAAAAAAAAATTCTTGAAATTTAAATGAGTTTAATGGATTAAATATTTCCTTAGAAAAGGTTGGCATAGAATATTTATGTAAATTAGAGAGATTAAGTTTTACAATTTTGAATTTGGCTATGTGCATGTATATAGATGTTTGTAATTATGTATGCATGTAAGTAGACGCAAGATTTCTTGGTTTAATATAACATTGGTTTATTCTACTACAGTTACTCTGTTAGTCTATATACTCTGTAACTAAAATATTTATTTTATTTTATTTTGCAGAGGTAAAAGGAAAAGCTCCTCTCGGAGATTCTTGTTGTATTCTTGTTGCTCAGAGAGCGGACACTTGGATCGTTGTATTATCGGACATGCTATGTGATCGGCTTGTGGTCACTTCTGTTACTTTCTTGGTCATTTGTTTGTTTTCTCTTCTACTCTTTTTCCTTTCATGGAGTTTTCACTCAACATCCCGTTTTTTTCGTTTTATATTGTATCTCGATTTATTCAAGAAATGCATCCGATTGAAATGTTAATTGTTTGCTCCCATAGAACATTTCTTGAATCTCATTTTGCTTGCATATTACATAATAAGACTGGTAGGGGATTTTATAGGTTAATTATGGGTTAGTTGTATTAATTAATTAATATATACCACTAAATAATACTAGTTGATATAGTTGTATCTAGCTAAATTAATGTGACTATTAATTTATAGAAGTTTAATTGGTTTATTGGTGTTTTCCTCTCAAAGCTTGATTATCGTCTCAAACAAGGGAATCGCGCTGTTGTTGGAGCATTTTAGGGTAGGAATGGCGATAAATCCAATTAAAATGAGAATCATTGGGTACGGGAATGGGATAATGTCAACTATGGATACATGTTCCAGTTTCATACACATTTGAGACTCGCATATATTGTTATTTAAATATATTTTTTTAATATTTTGGACCATTTTTAAATGCAATAAACTAAGTGTTTATCATGTTATTTGAATTTTTTTTTTAATATTTTTTAGTAAGTAATAATAATTGATATGCGGGCGACTTACAGGCAAAAGACGGGTAATTGAGTATTGCGGACGAGAGCAGGAGGAGCGATAATGCTTATTTAATTTAAATATCGGGGGTGAAGATAATTTTTTCAAACGGAGACGGAGGTGGGAGTAGGGATACCCGCCCCGCACGCCCTCATTGTCATCCCTAACTTTAGGCTTGAGCTAAGTAACAAAACATATACAGTTGAGATTTCATTTCCACACAAGTAATGCAATTCTCGTCGAGATTTGGTCGTTCGCCACGTGTTTGGATTAATAAAACCTGCGTAATTGAGGTAGTATACATACATCAACCATTATATCATACCTTACCCTGCAATACCTTGTAATATAGACTTAATATAAATGTTCATTAGTTTAAATAGAAATATGTATCACTAGTTTAACAACCGTGTATTACACGAGATTTATAATAAAATAAATATAAATAATATTTGTGAAAATTATAAAGTTTTAAATTTAAATAAAAAATTAAAAGGATGTATTCTCGTGTCCTGTTCAATTTATTATTTATTATAATTATTAATTAATATTATATTTTAATATTTAAATTAAATTCGTTAATAATTATATTTACATACTTATAAAAATTTAAAAATATCAAATTATCAACCCGTCTCTAATCTATTAATTAATTATTATTAAATCATTTTATTTTTTATATTTAGATTAATTTGGTAATAATTATAGTTATACTTTGAAAAATTCAAAAGGTGTCATACTTTTAAGCATTCTCGCATTGTGCAATTGTCTGATAAATATTAATTAATTAATTATTATATAAATTTATATTTTTATGTTTAGATTGAATTTATTACTAATAGTATTTAGTTACAGTCCAATTGTTGTAAATATATCGTAATTTACCTACTAATTATATATGACCTATTTATATTTTTATATTAGGAGTATAAAAGAAAATTATTGAATTAGACAAAATATAATAAAAGAAAACTATTACGTTAGGCTAAATATATTAAAATATTAAATATTAAATTATGGAAGATATAATAGAAGGAAAATTAAAGTAGGTATATATTTGACTCGCATGACATATAAGCAAATGAAGCACAAATTTTTTTTATTATCCAAGCGAAGCTTACAAATCAGACACATAGATTATGAGGATTTTTTGCATTAATATATAATTTTTTAACACTCATGTATTACACGGGACTTATCAAAAGATAAATATAAAAAATATTTTTGATAATACATAATTTTAAACTTAAAACAAAAAAAATTAAAATAATTTATTCTCAACCCGTGCCATATATATGTCTAATCTATTTATTAATTACTGTAAATATTAAATAATTTTGTATTTGATGTTTAAATTAAATTCATTAATAATATTAGTTACATACTTACAAAAATCCAAAAGGTGTCACATTCTAAACCCGTCTAATATCTATTTTATTAATTACTATTACTAAATTATTTAATATTTAGAATAAATTCGTTAATAATTATTAGTTACATACTTTGAGATATTCAAAAGATGTCATACTCTCAACCCATGTCACATTGTATTGTGTTTAGTCAATGTTTATTAATTATTAATATATAATTTAATATTTTTATGTTTAGATCGAATACATTACTAATCTTTAGTTACATACTTAGAGATTGTAAATAACTCATATTTTATATAGAATATTTGAAACTCTGAAATAAAATTATTTTAAACTCTATTATCAATAAAATTTATTTGATTATTTTCATAATAAATTTTTTTTGTATAAATTAATTAATTTAGATCTTATCTACTAATTATACATGACTTGTTTATATTTTTATATTAGGAGAATAAAGGAAAGTATTGAATAAGGAAAAATATAATAAAAGAGTTAAATTAGGTAAGGTATAATAAAAGGAAAAGAATTAAATTAGGTAATATTAGGTTCGGATGACACATAAACGAAGCACCCGAATTTTTTATTTGTTAAACGAACATACGAGCCACATAAGTTAGGAGAGTTTTGCATTAATATATAGGGGTAATTTGTATTTAAAAAATTCATGATATTTACAAATATATTTAAAATCATAGACATAAATTCATCAATATTATTTTAAAAGTTCATCTTAATCTATATACCTACATACATTTAGGTGTACGTAATCATTTGACATACATTGTATATTATATAAATATGAGGCTCAAAACGAAAAGTGTTTTTTGCCCCTTGAAATGAGTTTGCAAGGAAAAGAAAAAATAATTCAGATTTCTAAAAACCATCCAAAATAATAATTGTTTCGCTTTAGATAAATAAATATTTAACATCAGTATTCTAAAAATCGTTAGGTGGCTGCTAAGCGGTTAGGCGCTGATCGTTAGGCGGCTGTTAAGGGGCAGGCCAGCGCCTAGCGCTTAAAACGCCTAGGCGGGGCCTAAAATTTGAGAATATCCAATTATTTATTCAACATACTACCTGCTACACAATAAAGTCTATGCCAATTCAAAATTAAAAGTAAAATTTGAGAATATCCAATTATTTAATAGTTCAACATACTACCTGCTACACAATAAAGTCTATGCCAATTCAAAATTAAAAGTAATAATCACAAGTTACAGTTAACAAGTTTAAAACTATTGTTCAATTCAAAGTTCAAAACAACATAGATCCATAAGTTTATTAGTCAAATAAAAATATCATAACATATATTACAAAATCAAAATAATCAAAAATAAGGTCCAAAAATGACGTCGTTTCATGCCATGAAAATAATATAAAAAGAAAAAAATGGCCTGACGCCTAGGCGGCGCCTGGCGATTTTTTTTGATCTATTTTTAAAAAATCGTAGGCGTATTGATGTCGCCTAGCGCTTGGGGCGATTTTTAGAACATAGCTTAACATAGTCAATATTCAACCCAAAATATTTAATTGAGTCACATAGTTGTAGCATTTGATCGTCTTGATGGCCAGTTGTTTATAGATATTCATTTACCTGCCACCTTATTTAATTTCAAACACCAAATTTCGTTTTAACTTATGCTTTATTTAAGAGAAATCTAAGGGGATGATTGGTTGGGGCAGGGAAAGAGACGTGAATCAAAGTTGCGCTAAATCAAAATATAGATAATATTTAGCACATTATCTTCGTTTTAGATAAAATGTTAAATATTATTTATTCAACAATTATTTTTTATTTATTCACCATTTTTATTTGTTATTCTTTCTATTTCATTGAATCTGTTACAATTTAAAATTTCTCATGTACTATTTTATCTTACATTTATATTTTTGATAGAAAATTATTGTTTGCTTTTTTTTTACTTTTTTAAATAAAAGTTCAATATTAATTTGATAATTGCACTCTTATCTTTATTATTTTACACTTTTAACTATTTTAAACAAAATAATATTATGGTCATTTGATACTTATAATTATAACACTAATTATTTTTCTTAATTTTTGTGAAATGGTCAATTACGACATATAAAATGAAACGGAGTGAGTAACTTATTATTACGGAAGTTTCTAAATATATTTTTTTATTTGTCATGCAATTGGAGCTCATAGCATTCCATTGAAAATGTACTTACAATTAGTGTTTTGAAACCCGGGCCGGATCGGCCGGGTTAATCAGGAACTGGTCCTGAGCCCGGTCCAATTTTTTACTTGATTCTGATAGCTAATGACTCAGTGCCATCCGCCAAGACACATTAAAAGTCGGTGAAACAGTGGTTCTTTTTTTTTTTTAGTTAAAAAAAAATAAAAACAGGTAGTTCCGATAATTTCAAATATCAACTTAGAGCATCTCCAATGGGACACTATGAATTTTCAATGACATGGCAAATATATTATAAATATTTAGAAATCTTCTCAAATGGTAAATTTGAATTGTGTAATATACTTAACTACTATTGGTGGAGAAGAGAGAGAAATAAATTAATTAATATTAATGTGTAAATAAACAAGGTAAATTGTTAAATAGACAATATCTAACACACCATCTAGATATAGACGTGTGTTAGACATTGTCTACATTTTTTTTCTTACCACATAAGAATTTTAATCTTATGAGGCACAAAATATACTCCAATTGACATCCCATTGGAGATGATCTTAGTATCAAGATTGTTTTAAGTAATCCTAAAACTTTAAATGATCTTGAATTTTAAATGATCAAGATTCTTTATTTGCAAACTTTATATTTCAAAATTATTTTAAATGATTCTAAATTTTTGTTATCATGATAAATTCATACAAAATGAAATGACTTTGAATGGATGTGTTGGATAACATAATTGTACGTGGTATATATGATATTAATATTTCTGTTATTGTTATTGCATTATATATATATATATATATATATATATATATATATATATTAGTCTGGTTTGATACCCGATTTTATAAAAAAAACGGTTCAACCGATCGAACCAGTGACCCAATGAACTAGTTATTGATTCGATTCGATGTCCGATCCGGTTTTCGAAATATTGCTTACAATAAAACACTTATAAGAAAACTATAGTCTTCAAATGCTCCGGTAATAAAATTTGTTTCTATTGAGCCCGACTTAGATCTGTTTTCCATAAAAAAAAAATGTTTTGGGAATACAAATTGTTAGTTGATGGAAAAGAGATGATTTGTAGGGATTCTTTTTTATATTATTAGCAAAGTAAGTATGAAGTTAAAAAAGATTGAGAAACTTACACATGATCAACCAAAATAATAAGTTACATGAGAGTGGCAACTCCATAAATAAGCAAAAGAAGAGATAATGTAAGCCACTATGTATACGTTTGTCTCGTTGAGGAAGTCAATGAAACATCAATAAGACCTTGAATCAAACCTTGACAACTATCAATCCTTCCTTAACTGCTTGAAGTTCACAATTAAGAACCAAGCCTAAGTGAATGCATATTTGCAACACTAATAATCGATATAACAGATCTTCATTTTTCCATGTTAACACTTGCATCAACGTCAATACAAGAGAACAAAAAAGGTTAATTTAAGTTAATTCAAAATTATACAGTTAAAAATTATTATCAATCGGATGCAGGGCAGAGCTAGGGGGTGCTCTCCTGGCCCAGGACACAATTTTTCCGATCTCATTGATACTAAATATATTTATATATATTAAAAATAGTAAAAATAATAACTTTTTGGCATTTTACCTACTACAACATAATAACTTTTTTTGACTTTTTATAGGTAAAATAACTTTTTTTGACTTTCAACCCACATTATTACAACATTGTACCCTCAACTGAATTTCAAGTCAAATTTATGTGTCATTCTTGAAATTTTATACTCATTTGGCTTGCATTCTTTATCAATTATCAACAGTAAGATTAATATAATAACTTCTTTGACTTTCAACGTGACTTGTTATAACATTCTACCCTCAATTGAATTTCAAGCCAAATTTATATTATGGCATTCTTGAGATTTTAACTACTTAATCATATTTGCTGGCATTCTTGTTTGTTGCTCGTAATTTACCGGTTGGTTCATTTAAACCTAATTTTTCTAGAAACTCAAGATTAATATGTATATTGTGTGATTGTTATATTAAAATTGTGTATATTATAAATTATATTCGTTACATACACATTCATATTTATCACATATAATATAGAAATATATACTACTCATAATATATATATATATATATACACACACACACATACACGGGTTGGGTTCCAATGATAAATTTGGTCAATAATCAAATTAGGAAAAATACCCTCCTCTTTTATTATACAATCCTAATGCTTTTAATCAAATGACGAAAAATACAAAATATACAATTCTAATGCTTTTAATTAAATGAGAAAAAATACAAAAAATATTATCTATCCATTTAGTTAAATTTGAGATCCATAATTGATCGTAAATTTACAAATAAATAAAGATATGATTCTATTATTAATCAATTTAACTTGAGTTAGGAGTTCAATCGAATTGAGATGAGACAAATATATTATTAATCAAATTAGCTTGAGTTTTTATAAAGCTCCAAAACTCGTCTTGGTTCTATTATTGATTATTAGATCAAAGTTTTTGGGTGAGCTTGGTTCGACTGTTGGTCAAATGGAGCTTAATTGTCTAAGCACACTTATCTTGATATTTTTCATATACCCCTACTTGTTTTTTTAATTCTTTGTTATTCAGATCAAACTGGAATCCAGTTTTATATTTTAACGCACGAAACAATGTGTTAAAACTTGGTTATAAAATGTGCCAAGGAACTGAACTCAAAACAACCTTATAACAATCAATTAAGATTTATTAATGAGTAGTTTATTTCGATTATCTGACCCAGGTAATGAATCGTGCTCAATTAAACTTTTGACAATCAATTCAGAGATAAGGTTCATCTAATTTGAAAATAATATTTAAAGACATAATATACTAGTAATAAATCCATATATATGTAACTTGAACAGTGAATATTGCAGTGTGGATTATGGAGAACAGTAAATTTAATTTACCTAATAATAATAAATATAAATATAAATCCCGCTTAATAACGTTTAGTTCACAAAACGCCCACCGTCACACAGTGCACATCAAACGAAAGCGAACGCCTTCGCTTTCGCTTGAATTCTTTATGCATATTTAACTTTATTAAGAATTTGTTAAACCCCATTTCACAGATCTATAATTTCTATTTTTCGGTTTCTTCTAAAATTAACACCATGGTTTCGACGAGCAAAATCAAATCCGTGGATTTTTACAGGTAGCTACCTTATTTTCCCTCCTCCATTTTTTTTTGATTTGGTTTTATTGTTCATATATATCTAATTGACTTATTGTATGATGAGTTTTATGATCTCATCGAGTCATCTTCTAATGGAAAATCGCGGAGCTGTTAGGGACTGTTTCAGAAATGTTGATAGTCTGTCACTGTGTTTCGTGTTGTTTATGTGTATGATCCGATTAATAAATGTATATGCTAGCTCTGTTTGCGTTTCGAGTGTGGGTAAAACTAAAACGAGGCTCAATGCTTCAGCGTGGCTAATTTTGTATGGTGAATCTGTGTATTGATGTAAAAGTCGTGTACATAATAGTAGTAGTTGGATTTCTATTAGATTGTTTGACTATTTTGAAGTCCTGCTGGATTCAATTATGGATTATGTTTCAGAACTGGGGAACTACAACAGGCCTATATAATTTGATGGATTTTATAGTATGATGATATTTGAATGATTGTAGATGGTGAGGTTGGTTGGTGAGGTACTAGCACAGTATTTTTATTGCACATTCTGCAGATGTTATATAAAAAACAAACAAGGAGCTCCGACAGAATGTATAATTCTTAAATCATCAAAACATTTGTACAACCTGTGAGATAATGCAATTGATGTTTATGATTATAGGAATGGGTGCATTCAGTGTTGCGATTAATTTTAGGGGGATTAAAGAACATTTCCAAACTTACTTTTGCAACGGCTTGTCCAGTTATATAGTCTAATCTTGTTTCTTTTTCCTGACATTTCAAATTGAACTCTATTTCCTTAAAAGAAAGATTTGTAATCAGATGATAATGTGATACAACTAAGTACTAACTCTAAACCATTACTTTCAAGAGTAATAGTGAAAGGCTAGACTCACAGGTCTTTTTACCCTTTTCAGTTGCATCTACAACTTTTAACACATTCAAAACCAGCTGTGTCTACTAAATACTGTAGAGTAATAGGTCTCTCTGGCACTCAATAGGATTTGTTTTGTTTTTCATATGTTACCTTCTTTGCAGGAAAATTCCCAGAGATTTGACTGAGGCATCACTATCAGGTGCTGGATTGTCAATTATAGCAGCCTTTTCGATGATATTCTTGTTTGGAATGGTAGGGTGCTAACTCCTCACTGGCTATGGTTAAATATCCATGCCTAACCAGTTATAGGCAAAGATTTTTCATTCATCATCATTCTATATTGTATTCAGCAAAATTTGTTATCTTGTTTATCCTATCTATTTGAAGTGCTAAGTTCAGTTATGGGTTTCACATTCGGCAACAGTATGCAGTAAATGCCTCATCCGTGCTTTGTGGCTATTGTGATATGCAGGAACTGAATGATTATTTGACAGTGAACACCTCTACATCTGTTGTCGTTGACAAGAGTGCTGATGGGGACTTTTTACGAATTGATTTTGATATGAGGTACATTTGCATTGCACATAATTTCATTATTAACTACTTTGGATTTCTTGTATGTTCTACCTTTATACTATGCATAAGAACCTCAAGGAGACTAGTCAGAAGATTATTTACTCAGAAAAGCATATGAGCATATTTGGGGGCTATTAAAAGTTGTTTTCCTCTGTTTTGTGCTATTTAATTTTCAGTGTGCTAGAGAGAAGTGCCATTTTCCGCTTTTAGTTGCAAATATACAGTATGGGAGCCAATAAACTGCTTTAGCAAACTGTTTGGTGACTCGAATGAATAATTGAAAGCCTATAACTAGCATTTATTTATTTCACACCTACTGAGTAATTATTGCTATCATCAAAGTTGTCTTCCAATTTAACTAGTTAAAATATTTGCTCTGACACATATATTCATGTTAGTCATATATATCTCATTGTTACCTAGTTTCTTCTCTGGTTATAGACTTACAGGTTCAAGTACTTTTTTAGGATACTTTTGTCAAGAAACAACAAAAAACGCCTTGTTTTCTGCAACCATATAAGGCCATGAATGACTTCATGTCCTATATTTTGTACTTGTGATGTTTTGTGTTTTTAGAATTGAAGCACAGGCCTGTTGGTACACACTACACAGTAATGTTCCATAACTGCCGTTGGATTGTTGAGCATGATGATACCGGGTGATAACTGTGACTGCCTTAGTTAGTTAAATAATTTCATGATGCTTTGGAGGGTTTATTTTATGTCTTCTCTCAAGTGATTTCTTTCTCGCCTTCACCTGTGATTCCTTCACTTTGCATTTGTGTATGTAGAATTTCCTTTAACATCTCCAATAATGGCTTCTTAATGTTTTTTCTTGCAGTTTTCCAGCATTGTCTTGTGAATTTGCATCCATTGATGTCAGTGATGTCTTGGGAACAGTAAGTTCTCTAAAATAAAATATCTTGAGTAGCAAGAGTTTTCTTGGGAATATCGAGGTGCAGCGTTGTCTTCTGAATTTCCAGCATTGTTTTCTGGAACAATATATCTTAAATAGCAATAGTTCTTTCTTGCGGTTACTTTAAGTCATTTGGTATGTAGTATTAATTGTTTTGCTGGATTCAAAATTAGTTAATATTTCCTTTCAGCCTCAAGTGAAAAGATGTATTCTGGGCTTCAGCGTTGTTGACCTTATTGGTTTACTTTATGTCTGTTCATAACTCTGGAATCTGGATCTTATATGTAGTTCAAGATATTCTGCTTGAAGGGTCACCACCATTCAATTTGGAATGTGATATGGTCATTGGTATTCATTGGAGACATTGGTGTCCAGAGTTTTGGTATCTTTTGTTTAATTGTTCGGTATCAATTGTTCATGACTGCAGCATAATAGTTTTGTACGTTATTTATTACATGATCAGATTTTAATTCATTCATATGAACATGGGGAAGGGTATTTGGGTTTTAAGCTACAGAGATGTAATCTATGACATCAACATGAACTAGTTGGGATACTAAATGATCACCTCAGTTGTAGGAAGAACACAGTTTATATACTTTACAGCATTTTAATAAAGACCTGAAAAGTTGATTAAGAAATCCATACCACGGAGTTCAGTTTTATTTATTTATTTATTATTATTATTATTACTGGTGAAGATTGTTGTGAGGTTTCTCGTTTGTAGCTTGTATTGAGTTTTTGCTTCCTTCAAGAAGGGAAAAAAATGTTCTTGTTAATTTAATGTTTGTACGGCATTTAAATATTCATTTCATTTCACTTTATTTTTTTATTTATGCATCAAGAGAAATAAGCAATTTATGGTGTACTTTATTTTATTGACTCGGCCATGTCCTCTTTCCCTCAGAATAGGTTGAATATAACTAAGACTGTCCGCAAATACTCGATAGATCCAAATTTAAATCCTACCGGTTCTGAGTTTCGATCAGGACCTCATGCAAAACCAATTAAGCATGATGATGAAAACGACGAAGAGTATGGTGAAGGTTCTGTTGTGCTCACTGGGAACAATTTTGATAGAATTTCACATCAGTACGTATTTTGTAATTGACATATATGATATATTCCCCTTTTGCCATATCTTTTGTTGTATTTTGCAATAAATCTGCTTTGGTGATGTTCCTGATTAATGGACTGGTAATGTCTTGATAATTCTTTGACAGGCATTCTATTATGGTAGTAAATTTCTTTGCCCCTTGGTGCTATTGGAGCAACCGCCTGGTAGTCTTCTTCTTCTTTATTTCTTTTTTCATTTTTGGTGGTTTCTCAGTCTTCGTCTTGTTGAAGTTTTCTCTCCACTATTCAATGAGGTTAAAGACAGATGGCCATAGATTATTTTAACACTCTGTCTGCTCTCCTGTTCGTTCCAGAAACCTTCATGGGAGAAAGCAGCCAAAATTATAAGAGAAAGGTGTCATCTCTTATTCCTTTTTTTATTTCTTTGCAAAAGGATTGGCCCACGAAATTTCATCCTTTTGAGTTCTCGCCAGCTGTGCCCTCATATTAATCCATCCAAAAGCTCATCAACTGTGCTCTTTCAGATATGACCCAGAGATTGATGGGCGTATTATCATGGGGAAGGTTGATTGTACTGAAGAAGTAGACTTGTGTAGAAGGTAATTTTTAGATAAATGTTTTACTGGCTTATATATATTTTGAAATTTTAAGGATACGGGTACGGCATGTATGTACATATAATGATATATTTTCATATTAGTAAAAAACTATATACTTATTAAGTAAATTTATAAAAATAATAATAATGTTTCAACTATAAAAGTTATAAATACTCAAATCTAAGATGTGACTAGTCCCATAAACACACAGAAAATATCAGCTGTAAACAATAATTTCATAGCTTTTAATTAGAAACTTTCTAAGAACATACAAATATGTATTCATGGAGTATCCAATAAAGTGTCGGATACGATATGTGTCCTGTACGGGTACGTTGGGCTCACAGAAGTATCCGTGCTTCCTATGTTATATTTCATTCACATTGACATATGTCAATACATTTAGTGGAAATTTTCTTTATACTTCATGGCAGGAGAAATGCTTGTAGCACCCTTGGTTGTACCACTGTGCCTTATTTGGATCATGTGCTGTACAAGTATACGAAATTTAATAGCTAAATGCTGTTTTAGTGCAGTATCATGTTTATAGCTCGTGCTTAGTTCTGTCATAATTTTGACTAAAAATGTCGACCCTGAATCTTTATTGTGGGGTATGTCGGTGTTTTCACTTTTCCTGGGTGAGGTTGACATCTTGGCATGTTATATTTTTTTGAACATAAATGGTTTCATGTATCAATCTATATGCAGATTCCATATAATCTTCGATAGGTCCTATGTTTCTAAAGGTCTTTTCCTTATTGTTGAACTATTGTTTGTATTCTAAAATCACCTTTTGCAACAAATGTGCAGGAATCACATACAAGGGTATCCATCTATTCGCATCTTCCGAAAAGGAAGTGATGTTAGGCAAGTTATTAATTCATTTACTTCTAGATTTATTTCAGATATTTTGCTTACTTCACAGTAAACATCATGTGATATTGTATTTTTCTCTTCATTAAATTCACCCTATTTTACTTCTTTTGACATTTTAATGCCTGCTATTTAATTTTCAAAAAAAATTCCTTGAAACAGAGACGACCATGGCCACCATGACCATGAGTCATATTATGGCGATCGAGATACAGATAGCCTAGTTAAGGTGAGTCTCTTACAGTTTTAGTTGAAAAACGACTATTTGGTGGAGAATTGTAAAATAATAGCATGAGGTGTAACTTGAAAATGGTGATCTTATGTTTTCTATAAGAAATTAAATGAAGTTTGATTCTTGCAGACAATGGAGGATTTGGTGGCACCTATTTCCTTGCAGTCTCATGGAGACTCAGGTAGTCCGTCTGGTGAAAAGAAAGAGGATAATAAAAGACCTGCACCTAAATCTGGAGGGTGTAGAGTTGAGGGTTTCGTACGTGTGAAAAAGGTAACAGTATACATAAATGAATTCATAAATTCTGATACATGCATTCGTAAGTTGTTACTTACATATATGCTATCTAATTTCCTCTATGTTATGCAGGTACCGGGGAATCTTATCGTATCAGCTCGTTCAGCTTCGCATTCTTTTGATGCCTCTCAGATGAACATGTCGCATGTTATTTCCCATTTTTCTTTTGGTAAAAAGATATCTACAAGGGAAATGAGCGACGTGAAGCGGGTGTTGCCATATCTTGGTCGTAGCCATGACCGTCTGACCGGCTTGTCATATATCAGTAATCCAAGTGACTCAAATGCAAATGTAACCGTAAGTTCCTGTCTCTCTTGCTTCATCTTGTATCATTCGATGGCTTTTTTTCATGTTTGTATCTGCACCATTCCAGTGTGCTCCAATAATAGTGATTTCAACACCATTAAGTACCTTTGCTACTTTATACATGAATTTTTCGCCTTTTTTTACTATTTTATTTTTAATTTCTTGTTTTTTCATTTATATATAAATGGTCAATTACAAAAATTACCCTTGAGGTTTGTCTAATTTCCATAATAATAATAAGTTATCTTTGTAAATTACAAATACCCCCTGATTTTTCTTTATATTTTACAAATTAAACTCTCCATACAATGGTAATTGTTTAGAAAATGCAACCCAGAGGGTGTTTGTAATAATCTTGAGGGGTTGTTGGTAATTTTGAAATATAATTGAATTTTTCTGTAATTAAATAATCAAACTTCGAGTGCAGTTTTTGTAGTTTTAAATTCTGGTGAATTATTTTATATTGACCAATCTTTTATGGACGATCTATTCGGACGTGTCCAGATTGAGCACTATCTTCAAGTTGTGAAAACTGAGGTAATGACAAGATCCCATAAATTAGTCGAGGAGTACGAGTACACAGCCCATAGTAGTTTGGCTCACAGTATTCATATCCCGGTCGCAAAATTCCATTTTGAACTATCACCAATGCAGGTATTTATTAGACTTTCTATTATTTTCCACTAATTGGTGTTTATTAAAGTTAAAACCATCTCCGATTGTTTCACCTTTTCGTTCTCTTCCAGGTCTTAATAACCGAAAACTCCAAGTCCTTTTGGCACTTCATCACAAGTGTCTGCGCAATTATTGGTGGCGTTTTCACAGTAGGTGTTCACGTTCTGTTCCATCTCTCTTTTTCTTTTTTTTTTTTTTTTTTTTTCATAAATAGCCAACTATAAAATTTCTTGTTAATGGTTTTCAGGTTGCTGGGATCGTGGACTCAATTCTGCACAACACTGTCAGGTTTATGAAAAAAGTGGAACTAGGGAAGAATTTTTGATCGAAAGTTTAAATTAGTGGGTTTTGTATGGAAAAACCAATACTGGTATACACTTGTATCCCTCTTGAGTTGGGATGGTTAGATAATTTAGATTTCTTAGTGTAGTTTGCCATAAAAAAAGATTACGAGGTACAATAAAGACTTTTTTTTTTTAATATTTAAATCAGTGGCACTTCTGTGAGATGAGCTTGAAGGTAAATGGTAAATATGTTGTCATAACGCCAAAACCAATTGATAAGCCGATCCTTTGGAAGAAGATAGAATTAAGGTAAAGCGATAAGAAATTGAGGTGAAACTGGATCAAATCAGAGTAATAGCAGTATAGAACAACTTTTTTCCATTTGTACATAATAGGAAACACACAAACTTGCCAACACAATCCCACATCACGACACGAGTCAGCTTATTTCTCACTTGTACCCAACAAATAATGAATCTACCAACATTTCCAGTTAAATCAGAGAAAAACAATACGACGCAAAAAACTTCAACGGGAAAAATAGAAATCACACATTTTTTCAATGTCAAACATGCCCACGCTAAATGCTTATAACAAGAGAGATGAACCAAAGAAACCTGCGACAATGGTTCCAAAAACACCACTCACCATCGAAGAAGCACCGTTCTTCTTTGGAGGAGACGACTCTTGCGATGGAGCAGGAGTCGGGTTCATATCCGCCCCTGGGGAAGGCGGCGAAGGAGACTCTTCCCCGGCCGGTGCTGGAGACGGTGGCGACACCTTATCCGAATACGGAGTAGGCGAGGGAGAAGGGGTTGTCGCTGTTCCGTTAGAGCTACTCTTGCTTCTATCAGCCATAACAATCACTACTAACTTCTCATTCTTGTGGCAATTATCGACAACGCCACTTATGAAGTAATGAGGCCCTGATTGGTTGAACTTGATCACGGTGTGCCCGTCTGTGAACTTCTCAAGGGGTGCACCGGTGTTGCAGTTCGTGTAGTCATCTTTGGTTACATGCAGGACAGAGTCATGACCAGCAGCATATACAAACACTGCACCAAAATGTACACTTAAAATAAGCTAAATTTATCTCGTGGGTACATTTTGCAATTACTCGGAAGGGGAAAAAAAATTGTATACTTACATAATGTATCGCCAATCTGAAACCGGTTCTTTTCTGCCCATTGATTGTAGATTGCAGCATTGGGATCCTTGGGAGCTGTCCAGCCTATTGACCCTCCAACTTTAAAATCAAATGCATGACTTTCTTGGATCAATAACAAAACACTTAGGATCCCGAAAACACGAAAAACTTGTCTATTTAATCTTGAGTTAGTTGTTTGAGCCATTGTGAAAAGAACTCAAACACAAATGGACTAGGTTGATATAATGGTTTGAAGTGATTTAATTTGTTTGAAGCTGTTGAAAGTCCAGATAGTCTTGGAGTATTTGTAGTTGAGGTTGCCATCAGCTTTATCTTCTTTTGGTTATTCTTTTCCTCTATGGATTTCTAAGCTCCTGACCGCCTTTTAAATAAATAAAAAGAAAAGAATATTTTGTTCTGAGGTCTTTTTAATCCCTTATTCTGGCTGATTATACTTTGCTTGATGGTCATCAAGAATCTTGAAGCCTTCACTTTGGGAAATGGTATCGATACGAGTTTTCCAGAATATGGAGAGCTCTATTTTATTTGTAATAACTAATTTTGGTGCAAATTATGCTCATTGGTGAGTTTAATTAATCATGCTTGCCTTATGGATGACTTTTTTCCCTTCCTAAGTTGCTATGTGAATTAGATTTATTTTTGAGATTTTCTTTAGGTTGGAAGTAGGATTTTTTTTTTGTTAAAACATAAAACATAAAAATTTAATGCCATCTAAAATCTGCAAATCCCCTGTCTCCAAAAGTGACCCAGGTTATTTCAGGAAAGTAACTCCGGCCTATTTATTATATGACCAACACCGTCATAAGGTCCCAATTGTTCCGTGGAAGCCCCTTCGGTACGATATGTTTTAAGTCACGAGGATTTTTATGATAAATCCGAACTGTAAATTCCATCGCCTCTCATGAGACAATAATTTTTTTAAAAATATATGATTTTCCACCCAAATTAAATATCAAGTTTAAGTCCTAATTAAACAAGGAAATTTGACCAACAAATACAAATTAGTATTCATTTATGCCCATTAAATACATTTTTTTTCACTCATTAGGTACATTTTTTTCTTTTTTTTTTCTATCAAGTATTTTACCCCAAAATTATGACAATTTACCCCTTATACTATATCACCACGAACATGTTGGTCTTATTGCTCCTAAGAGTGCGATTGGAAATTATTTCGCTCACTTTGGTTTCGAAAATATAGAGAACAATTAGGGAGATGAATTTTTTTTAGTGAGATTCTGATTAAAAATTAATCGTGTATTTGTGGGTAAGTGATTGAATATAAGATATTTTGAAAAAAATAATTCAATTGGTCCCACTTTCTAATTAAGAGAGGAATGTGAAGATAATAGGTAAGGGGAATTTGAGATTAAAAAAAAAGAGAGAAAAAGATTAGCGAGAAATGAAAAATCTCATTTGTTGGGTTCATAAACATTCGTTTTTATTTTTTTCACAATGGGAGCTAAATCTATTTTTCTTTCGTATTTCCAGTCGTAACCAGCTCTCTCTCTCTCTCTCTCTGCAAATTTGCACCCATCCCTGTGTTGAGTTCGTCAAAATTGCAGATCGAATTTGTCAGCAATTGATCGAACCACTACATGGCTGATTTGATAAAACAACCATAATAAAATTATAATCATTCAAATATTACTACATCCATTAATAAGATTATCACAACGAGCATATGTTCATGTGCAAGCTGTTTATGATGAGTAACTTATTTTTATTTTGTACTTGTCAATTATTTTTGTAATTTTGAGAATATTTTTTCTGTTGGATGATTCATTTGTAAGTATGATAGTGGTATTTTTCCGTTGGGAGATAAGTATTTGCGGACATATTTCTGTAAGTCTTCATTTTATGTTTTTATGAATGAGGATATGTACAATTTCATTGATTACTAGTTGAATTAATTTTGTTACTATTTGTAGTAATTTTTACTATTGGTTGTTTAATCTTTGAAAATATAACCAATGCAATGTGTAATATGATTATTATTTATAATAATATCACTACTCACATTGTGGTGATCATACAACCGATGTTGTAATCCTTGAAAATGCAATTGCTCATATGTATTAAAACAAGACGATTGATGTGTAATATTGTAAATCATACGATTACTTGTGGTAATTTAATTACTACTTGTAATAATCTTATTATTGGGATAACGTGATTACTACTTGTATTAATCTAATTATTTACACAAAATAGATATGATTATCACAAGAAATAATAAAATATAAATCGTAATAAAATTATTAGAATCAGTAAATAATTAATGATTATGACAGTTTTCGTGAATTTAGGGTTTCCGTTCGTACGTCGAAAATGGTGGCAGACGGCGAGGTTAGTACCGGCCGACTCGAATGATGCCAAGAATTCAATCGGACAAATTTCAGGTTAAACTGACATCGTAACTGGCAGAAATCGATGTCGAAAATTAATGATTTTTTGTGTTAAATATGAAAATTAAAACTTTGATTCGCGAGTCAACGGAGCAAACGAACTTCGATTGATGTGAAAATTTGCAAATCAACTCAAAATTATAATACATCAATGAAAAAAATTTTAGGTTAAACGAAAACTGGAGCCAACCGAAATCGACACCAAAAGGGGAGTAACGATATTAAGAATGGCGGACGATGATGAATTGGTAAATGCATTTGATAAAATAATATAATCTTTTAGGAATTATTATATTTAAAAGAGTCACAAACAATGCATGTATATCAAAGTTACAAAATACGTTTTGTTGAAACAAGATACATAAGCGCCCATGCATGGCCTAGCAAGTCACTAATTAATCGTCTTCCTTTTTTGCTCTCGGTATTTATTTATTTATTATTTTGTTTTATTTATAATTAAAGAATCTTTTTCTCCTTAATGATCCAAGTTCCAATGCATGTCCATATAGATTGTTACTCTATATTCTATTTCAATCCCTAATAGAAAATGGAAAGGGTCATATTAATAAACTAACATTCTAATGAATTTTAAATGATTGTTGGCTACTGTAATTAAAATTTGAAATATTAGGTTTGTTTTAAGAATAAATTGTACATAAAATAAAGCGAGGTAATGAATAATAATATGTATTTTATACTGACAAGTGTTGATGATTTTTTATGTCAAAATCAAAATTTCGACCGGTGAGTCAATAGAAAAAAATGAACTCAGATTGACCTAAAAGTTTGCAAGTTAGCTTGGAATGATAACAAAATTAAGTGGTAATAACTTCATATTAAAAGGATCGAAGTTGCCCAAAATCGATATAGGAAGTTGTTAGTTTTCTATGTGAAAAATGTGTGTAAATCAAAATTTTGACAGGCGAGTCAACAAGTAAAACGAACTTTGATTAAAATTTTGCAGGTCGACTAGAAATAATAATAGAAACCAATGATAAAATTTTAGATTAAAACGATGTCAAAACTGGCAGGAATCAACGCCAAAAATTGCTAATCTTCCATTTGAAAATTGAAATTTTGACCGGCGAATCAACAAGACAAACAAACTCCAATTGACTGAAAATTTACATGTTGACTCGAAACAATATGACAGAACTGATGGTGGTGGTGGTGTGGCACGTGGAGTTTGAGAATACTATCGAGTGATCATGTTAGTGTAGTGTGTGTGAGAGAGAGTATAAAAAAAGTTGGGTGAGAGGGATTAGGGATGAGAGATATTGAATATGTTATTGTTGTTATGTATAAAGATATGTTATCGAGTAAAATTTAAAAAAATATAAATAAATAAATAAATGATCTACCTTAAACAATTGTGTTATAAATAATAAGGTAATTAACTTCGAAATTACCCACAATACAACCCGATTAGGGCCTCAGTCATCCATTGGGCTTCCTAGTATAAGTAGTCCAAGAGCTCACAACTATTCCGAAGGTCAGGCTCATCTCCTTCATTGGCCAATTACATACCCATGAGAAAAATGCATAACCCATCCCAAGTCAAAGCGACCCGGATTTTGACCCAACACAAAGAACAAGACACGCCCCACGCTCAGCCGCGTGGCTCCAACGCTCCACCCTCCTCCATTTGACCATTTGAATTTCCCCGCGAATCGAGCGGAGTGGGCACCAAGTCCTTCGACGCCGCGCCATTTTCGTTCCGTGTGAAGTTCGTTTAAGCTATTAGCTCTGGATAGAGTCAATGGACATTAAAATGGGGCAAGCTTAGAGACAGAGATTAACCACCACTCCATAAACTAGCATAAAAACGGACGGTTGTTTTTTCTCCGGGTCGGGTCGCACATTCGCAGAACCGCAATCGTCGCCTACATCGTCGATTTTCTAAAATTGAACAAAAAAAAAAAAAAAACGAGAGGAAAACAATCTTCGTGTTTTGCGAATTTTTATTGGATATTCCAGTTTTGGAAGTGTCCCCTCTTTTTACTGTTAAAGAGGGGATACTTTTTTTTTTCCTCGAAATTGATCCCAGTTCGTGAATAATATAGTTCATTTCCCAGACTTTGAATACTTTTTCGGAATTTTGTTTCTTTTTTCTTTCTATCAAATAATCTTTTTCAAGAAAAGGGTTTTCTTTGTAATTTCGGTAGAAATGTTGGATATTGTGTGGAGGGACCCAGGAACACCAGCTGATTCTTACTATGAGGTGCGGCCTGAATGTACTGATGTTCCTGAAAGCAAGTTCAGAATCAAGGTTTGTTTTTTGTTTTTGTTTTTGTTTTTTTGGTTAAAAAAAAATAATATCACTGCTATGAAATATTCTAGTGTGTCCATTTTAAGTTTTTTCAAGTTTTTAGGCATCAGGATGTTTGATTAACCAGTAGGAAATTTGCAATTTTGCTGATGTTTCTTGTAATTTGCATTATTTATTTAATCTTTTGAAATGGTTGGGAGATTTTATTGGATTTTGTCAATATATGTGTTTGTATTTGGATTTCATAAGAAGTTGTTGCTCATTTCTGTGTTAATTACTTAACTAGGCTGGAAAAACTTTAAGTGTTCGGAAATGGAATGCTGCTTTTTCTCCAGAAGGTTGCCTTGATATAGGCAAAACGCTCGGTCGGATTCATCGTGGGGTAAGTTTTTCCAATAATTAGTCTATAATAGGTTTTTTTTCTTTCTTTTTTTTAATTCTCAGAAGCTTATGTGAGAAAGTGTTAATTGTATCATATCAGAAAGATTTTTTTATATTATTTTATTTTTTGTCATGGATCATCTTTCTTTTCTGCATCCATTAAGACAAGAAGAAAGCCTGAATTTTGAGAATTTGAGTGTAAAGGAAATTTGTTTTCGTCATTAAATAGGGTATTCACCCATCGATTAGAGGTGAAGTTTGGGAGTTTCTATTGGGTTGTTTTGATCCTATGAGCACTTCTGAGGAACGACAGCAAATACGGCAGGAAAGAAGGTACTTTTTACCGTATATCATCTTTATAACTGGCCATTGATTACCTTTTCTTGGATAATACTTTGCATGTGCAAATGAGTGAATTCCGTTGCACCAATTTTATTTTATTTTTTTGATTTTGTTTTTTAATTTTTGAAGTTAACTGGTTTTTTTTGTAATTATGTCAAACCTCAAGGGTACTTTTTGTAATTAACAATAAAATTACTATATAGTTTGCAAAATAAATATGCTGTTCGAGATACTTGATCAAATTAATATCTATCCTCAATTGCTACCTTTTCCCATTTTTGGAAGTTATTAGTGATCTAGTTTAGTGCTTTCAAATCGTGTCTTTTTTTTATAGTAAGTACTGTCAATTAATCTATTAATTGCTCTTATCCATCCTTTCAGAGTGAAGTACGATACTTTGAAACAGACGTGTAAACAAATGTTTCCCTTGATTGGAAGCGGAAGGTTCGTCACCGCACCAATAATATTGGAAAATGGCGAACCTACTCAAGATCCTATTGTACTTCAACAAATTAATCTTGGTAAGTAAAAAATGGTACAATGCAACCGAAGATCATATCTATGAAGTGAAAGTTAGTTACTAATGATTTGAAGTGTATCTTGAAAAATATAACAGATGCTTCCAGTACACAACAACCACCGCGCGATTGTCCTATGGACAAGAGAGAAATTGATTGGAAACTTACATTACATCAAATTGGTCGGTACTCATTCGTTTCACATGCATGCATATGTTATATAATATTATATGTTAAGTTTTATTATTATATTAATTTATTGACTCAATTGGGGAAAAATCTGACTACGCCACTGCATGCACCTTATGGATTTTTGGTGTTAAGTGATTATTTATTTATTTATTTACTTATTTTAATCTGAGATTTGATATTTATGGCAGGTCTCGATGTGGTGCGAACTGACCGAACGCTAGTATTTTATGAGAAGCAAGAAAATTTGTCGAAACTCTGGGATATCCTATCTGTCTACTCCTGGTTTGATGCCGATGTCGGGTATTGCCAGGGTGAGTCTCGAAAATTAAACTAATGCTACAATTTATATCATCTCCAGTTTATGCACTTATTATGATGTGTTGTATAAGCATAACTAGAGATGAATACTAGTTTAATAACTGGTAGTTGTAACGAGGTCATATTTTGAAGTTTAAGTATGGTGAGCAGGTATGAGTGATCTTTGCTCTCCAATGATCATGCTACTTGAGGATGAAGCTGATGCGTTTTGGTGCTTTGAACGTTTGATGCGGAGATTGGTAACATTAATTTACTTTCTTTTCTTTTCTTTCTTTTTTTTTTTTCATGTGTATTGTTGTGTGGATGTCATGCTATTCTCCTTGGATTTTGTAAGCTGAGAGGCCTCTCTTTGATGCAAGATTGTTATGGATATTTCATATAATTTATTCCTATTTATTCTATTTTTTGCGAAATTCTGTTGAAAATTATATTTTTTCCCATGGTCTCTTTGCTGTCTGTGAACACAATCTGTTCTTCATGTTAACAAATCTGAATTTTTTTAAAAAAAAATCTCTCTTTTACCTTTTCTTTTATTTTTTGAAAAATAAAATGTTCTATTTTTCTGTTTAATAATTTAATCAACGGGTCTTTATTTAGTGGATTTTATGTGATGCTGAAGCTTTTAGATTTACAAGGCTTTAAATGCGTATGAAGTTCTTGAAATTACAATGTCGGAAATATGGCTTGAAGCTTTGATAAGGGAGTTACTTTTTTAAAAAAATTGAAAAGTATTTTTTCATGTTACCTATTAATATATAACCTTTGCTCAAGAACCTGATTTTGTATACATGTGCCTACGGATTTTAATACGTATCATTGAAATTGCATTGATTAGCATTCACTTTAATTTTGTAAGTCCTGTAAAGAAAGTGTAAAGTTTTAAATATTCACATCTTTCCTGTTATTTTTATACATCATCAGAAGTTACTTATTATCCTTCTTAATGCCTTTTGCTTACTATACCCTTCAAGCTTATAAGGATTTTTTTTCTTTAAAGCGAGGAAATTTCAGGTGCACTGACAACTCAGTAGGTGTGGAGTCGCAGCTTGTTAATCTTGCTTCAGTAACGCAAGTTATCGATCCTAAACTTCATCAGCACTTGGGTATAATCTCTACAAATTATTTGTCCATTCTAGTTTCGCAACAGTAAAACTTATATAGAATTGTTGTTAATTATGATTTTTTTTAATTTTTTTTTTGCTTTGTCTTTTGTCTTGAGAACAGAAACCCTTGGTGGGGGTGATTATCTATTTGCTTTCCGAATGCTTATGGTCTTGTTTCGTCGAGAATTCTCTTTTGGTGACTCCTTATACCTTTGGGAGGTAATTATTTTTAATTAATCTTTGTTCTTTTTTTTTTTTTCAATTTGAACAATATTTATTCAAATGTTGTCAATATTCTCTCAAGTATCGTGGTTTTTTATTTCGGGTTCTTAAATTTCTTTTCCTGCTATTTACTGATTCTTTTATTTTTCTTTGAACAGATGATGTGGGCCTTAGAGTATGACCCTGATTTATTTACCGTGTACGAGGACAGTGATTCAGGGTGTGAAAAATCGGAGAGAGCTAAAGAGAAGGCAAAGTCAAGGAGACAATGCGGAAAGTATGAAAGAGAAAACATGAAAAACGGAGGCGCAGCGCCTCTCCCTATTTCCGTGTTTCTAGTAGCAAGTGTCCTAAAGGAGAAGAGTGCCAAGTTGCTAACAGAAGCCCGTGGCTTAGATGACGTTGTTAAGGTTAGCTCAACCAATTCTTTCTTTTTTTTTTTTCTTTTGCTTTCGAAAGTTTTTTTTTGAAATTTTACTTCTCATTATGTGATGCTCATTTCAGATACTGAATGACATTACCGGTAACCTCGATGCTAGAAAAGCCTGTGCTGGTGCCATGAAGCTTCATAAGAAATATCTGAAAAAGGTATTATTCGACCGTTGTATTTTTATCCATGTTTTAAAAAAAACACCATCTTTTTTCAAAATTACAGATCCAAGGGGTACTTTAGTTGTGAAAGATAATTATTAATACCATTTTTTGTTATCAAATTGTAATTATCCCTAAAACGCATTACACTGATTAGTTGAAAACACGACTAGTTTTGCATCGCCGGCTTATTGCCTTGTATTAACTCGGTCATTTCTTCTGATGTCATTGTAGGCAAAAGCTGCGGGAACGAAAGTGCAGCCGATGTAGTTAATTTATTTTTGGCTTTGGCGGAGAACATTGAACAACTTGTGATCTTTTTTCATGCAAATCGAATATCTGAGATTTTATCTAGGGTATATACTTAAGGAGAAAACAAAAGCCCTATGCACACCATTGGTATATGTGGAAATTATTCTTTAGTTTTTTTGTATAGTAATCATTAACGGCTCTATTGTAGAGGTGGTCCTTTTGATGTGTAACAGAATGCTCATTTAATGTTGAATATAAAAAGGAATCTGTTCTAATAATATTTATATATATATGTTTGTGTACGCATATGAGAGCATCACTTTTGGCGTTGACTAATATGTTTCTAGCCTCACGTTGCTACGAGATCTTGTCGGGTGTATTTTTCGTAATTGGTTTTGGCTAAATACGTAAACAATACGCCCGTTATAACATTGTCTAATGTAAGATGGTCATACAATAAATTTTCTGATATTTCAGAAGTTGACATGGTAATTACGCAAAATCAAAATAAATAAATAAATAAATAAATCTAAGAAAATAAACTTTTTGGAAATTATGGAATTTTTCACTTTTGCAGAACCATTACTGCAACCCTCATAGCTAATGGAATAAAATTACAGCTTAGTCTACAAGAACGTGCAAAACACTTCAATGTAACGAGAAAAAGACGGGGAAAATAACGAAAGGAGGCGAACAAAACGAACAGAAAAGAAAAACGTACGGGAAATCAAACAAGTGACAGAGAAAATAATTTGAAAAGAAATTTGCCCTAGGAGAATAAGGAGACCATGTACATATAAAAATATATCCCCAGTTTTGGGTATTATCCAATATCCATGCTTCACAAGGTGTACTAATGCATAAATGAATGACCAGTGTACCATTTACGAAGAATATCTGGAACATAAAACCAAGATTCTACTAGCTTATTCCAGATCCATGAAGTAAATAATTTGTACTATTGTATAACTATCCATGAAGTTTTCGGTTGATAATATCCAATTCTACCAATCTAGTCAAATTCTTTATCAATAATCTCATTAAACAAAAAAAAAAAAAGGGAATTTGGATACAGGTGAGAAAGTGAGCATAAAACATCCACAAATGGAAATCCTCAACCAAAACCCTCAAACACACCAGCGATCAGTCGTAAAATATAATTAACTTCAATAAACACGTTCTAGTAGATCAGAGCATTTACTTCATTTTATCAAGTAAAATATAATTAACTTCAGTAAACACGTTCTAGTAGATCAGAGCATTTACTTCATTTTCTCAAGGTTAAGATTTTCCAAAAATTCCCATCAGTAGGAACTATAACATGGAAACAAGCATTGACAGAAAGACATGATACGACGCTCGAATAGGGAAGTTCACTATTATTCAAATCCATTAACAATAGAAATGTTCATTCAACATCCCACGCGAATTTTGTAGTGAAACCAACAGATACTGTAGTAGTAAAGGTATCACACGATCTTAAGCATACAATTACTTGATTAATAATAACTTCGCATAACATAGTTTCACACTGACGCAAGCTTGAACGACCACGGACCAAATTTGCTGCTCCAACTCAGAAACCGTGAATCTTGATATGATCCTTCTTCACAATCCCAGCCTGTTTCAAAAAAAGAAAAAAAAAAAAGGAGTACATTAATAGATATCCAAGCATGTGAGTTTCATAAGCACAAACATGTTTTGCCATGTTCGAAAAAAACTGCCCTAATGCCCTCAGGGTTTTGTCTAAATACCAAAATATATATATATATATATATATATATATATATTACGGACAACTATCAAAGGACTCTTGTAAATTGTAAGACAAACAAATGACCAGGGGTATTTATAATTTTAAAAGATAGCCGGGTTCTTTTTTTGTAATTAGACTAAACCTCGGGTGGCAATTTTTGTAATTAATCATATTATCTAATTCCATTCATCTCAATGTATTTACTCCCACAAATACTTTTTCAATTCACTTTTACTAGGGTATGTAAGTAAATCCATTCAAACAAGAAAAGTGAAGTAATCACCTGAACAAGAAAAGTAGAAACATTCTTCCGCTGATCACCTTGCAGTTGAATAACCTTCCAGGAAAAAGAAAATTAAAAAAAAAATGTATTTAGTTCTTGTGTAAGACATAAAAGGAAAAAGAAAAAAAGAAAGGCATTGAATTGAAACAAACCTGGCCTAGCTCTGGGTCCTGAACAACAGTTCCATTGCAGCAAAACTCTTTCTTAAGATCCTTCAAGATTTTGTTATAGCTAAACTCTTTCTTAAGCCCTTGCACAGTTGTCAGGCTTTTCCGACCATTCCGCTGTTGTATGCGAATATGAACGTACTCCTTTGTCCCAGCCCCAGAGTTCTCAGCATTTGCATCAGCAAAAGGATCTAACCATTATGAAAAAAAAGAGCTATCAGTTCAGATATAAACCATCATTTTAACTCATTTCTTTCATAATTTGTATGCTTTATTGAAAACTGAGCAACAAATAATAATCGTTCAACAAAAAACAAAGAGGTGATTTAAATAAGTATTTACCGTAAGCAGTAGGAGTTTGGATATCAAAATCAGACATGAAACTTGGTTGGTACAGCAAATTTGATTTAGTGAACACGGTTTTCTCAAACTGGGTTTGAATGCTCAGACCTGATCACAGAATAATCAAATCACATGAATACTTACAGGTGATATATTTTTGAGATGCAAACAAAGAAAATCAATTTCACAAGATTATTCAAGAACTACTCAAGATCCAACAACACAAAAATATTAATGAAAATTAATAAATATAAAATCAATTGACACCACCAACATTTATATGTAGATTAAGTGTGTATATCACATTGCCAAAATCCAGGGGAAATAATTTGATAAATCCTATGAAAAATAAAAAATCATTCACCTTCAGCCAAGTATGCAAATTACTGTATTCTCTAGCATAAACGGTGGAACAATTTAAACAGAGAAAAAGTAATGTAGCAAAGGTTGATCCGAAGGCATCAAATAAAGACAACAGAACAAATCGAGAATCCGAAACCCAGCTTTCAGGAAATAGATAAAACCACATCAAATTCCTCAGGATAATTCAATAGATATATGGTAATATTCGTAAGGTAAAAAATCAAAAGCCGATTTGCATAGATTCAATCGGGGAAAAAATCATGCACCACACATCGAATTGTTCTACAAATAACAGCAACAAATATTAATTAAGGAAAAATCAAAAGATGCGCATATGACAACGACTCTACAGAATCATATCAAAATTAGCACAGATCTGAAAGAATTGCTGAATTTGAGAAGAAAAAACGGGTCGAAGAATAATACCTGATCCGAATAAGGTCGAAAATTTTAGGAAGATTGAAGAACGAAACCCCTAATCGGATAAGTCTGAGCAGAGAGAAAGAAAACGGGTCAGTTTTGGAGGTGAGAGATAAAGATACGCCTTCTGAAATTCGAGGCTTTATAAAATAAAATAAAGTAATAATAAAAGAAATTTGGGGGATTAGTATTAGGTCGCCCGCAATAAAAAAGGGGAAAGAAAAACGTAAAGTCGCAAACTTCGTAAGACGACAAAATATGAGGATCCAAAAATCCTGCCCATAAAAGTAATAAAGATTTTCGATTTTTTTTTAAACAGATAATCGAATTTAAAAATGATCCAGCTGCTTTACGTCAAAAAAAATAAAAAATTTTGGGGTCAATATTAGTTTACGGGCTTTGCAAACTGTACAATATTGGACAACGATCCAATATAAGTGGATAGTAACCATGGGCTGGGCCGATACCTTGGGGTCCATCAGCAATCATTTCAACACATGGGGTCTGCTTGTTTGTGTTGGTCTGAGTAATTCATAGTCCATAGCTGATTGTAAATTACAATTTTTAAATTAACTGATTAAATATTAATTTATTAATATAAATATAATTGAAGATATAAAAAGTAATATACATAAAAATTTAAAAAATATAAATGTAATAATAAATAAGTTTAGATAATAATTAAAACTTTCTAAAAAAATATTAAAAATAAGAAAATATATATAAAAAAATGATACCAAAAATAATTATATCGATAAATAAAAAAAAATTATGTATAAAAATA
Source organism: Phtheirospermum japonicum (assembly GCA_014905375.1). Lineage (NCBI taxonomy): Eukaryota > Viridiplantae > Streptophyta > Magnoliopsida > Lamiales > Orobanchaceae > Phtheirospermum > Phtheirospermum japonicum. The sequence goes on along the minus strand of BMAC01000205.1, from coordinate 1,255,146 downwards.
ATATTTATGTAGATCTCTAAATAATATGTTAGTATATGAAAAAAAGTATTTTATAAATATAGAATAATAAATATTCTTGAAAAAATATAAACTTGACACCAAAATAATTACTTTGATCTATAAATATTTTATTATATCTAAAAATAGTATTTATGTATAACTATAAAATAACATGTTAATATATATATATATAAATTATTTTATGAAGGGAAATGATAAGAATAAATTTTCTCCAATCAGCTATCAGTTGATTGGAAAAATGACGAATTGTAACTTTTTTTGAAATGGAACTTTTTAAGCCTAATCATCTATTCCAATTCCATTATTATTCTTTCTTGGCGTAGATTAGAAATTCAAATGGGGCGTGGCCAAGTGGTAAGGCAACGGGAAGAGTTGGTCGTGAATGAATAAGTTAGTAGTTCCTCCAAATCGGTCACCAAACGGTCCCTTAGTGGGGTCCATCATTCAAGAACCATACCAATGCCATGTATGATGTTTTTACACGCATAAAATGAGAGGTTTTAATTCAAATTAGAGGACTTAATAATCAAGTTCTATAATTGACTTATTTAGTAATAGAGTTTTGAATTACTGATCCTGTGCCAGAAAAGTAAATTTACAGTTATTTTTCACAGTTTACAAAAAATATTTGGTTAATAATATAATTGAAATCATGTATTTTTCATCTGGGGAAATTTCATTGTAAGGCTCGAATTTATGTTCATCTCTCCAGTTAGGGCTTGAATTATACACCACCTCGATTCAGAATTTGATTTTTAAGTTATTCTCAATTTAAGGCCTGCATTTCAAAATTCCTTCTCATCTTAGGACCTCTCTAGACGAAAGAAGTAACGTTTGTTATTGAACAGTGACTAAAATATGCAAAAATACAATAATAATAATAATATAAAATATGGAAAATATTTATGAAAATTGAAATTATACAATAATTAAAATATAAAATGAAAAACTTGGACAAATATTTTATAGATATCGAATTTTTTTAAAAAAAATATACATGTACAAGTATATTTAAAATAAAATAAGAAATAAAAATTTCTTCAAAAAATTGGAAGTTGGACAAATTATTTAAATATACAAGAGCAAACCTAATATAAAAGTAATAATACCTGTAAAAATATTTATAAATATTAAAACATGTCATAAAAACTTATTCTGGATATAAATATTAAAAGCTGGAAAAAAATCAAAATCAAGATTTATTTTAAATGTGTAAGAAAAGATATTAAAAATATAAAAAAATCAAAATAAATATATTATAAAGTCTGAAATTATGTTATATATAAATAGATAGATAGTATATATCAACTTAAAATCTAAAAGTAAGTTTAAGAAACCCAAAATCACTTGAAGATTTTAAAATATCTGAGAATATAATAATTATTCTCACGTTTTTCAATTTGAATAAAAAGAGTGTTCATAAGCACTTAATTAAATTTCAAAATTTTTTATTTTTAATTGAAATTTAATTTTTATACATATTTTAATATTTATATATATATATATATATATATATATATATTTGCAGGTATTTTCTCTTTTAAATTTGTTTTTTTATTTATTTTTCAACTAAGTTAAATTTCTAAAACTTTCCTATTTATGAATTCAATTCTCAATTTTAGACATATTTTAATATTTATAAAAAAATTCCCAACTGAGCATCTCGGCGGCGGGATTGAATTCCCGGATCGAGGTTTTATTACTTTGAAATTTGGTTTATTTTTTATATTTTGTGTTTTGGCATATATTCTCGTTATAAGCCTGATATCAATTACTTTTTTAGTTGAGTTGCATAATTTAGTTTAGAAATAACATGGTCAATTAGAATTGGGGGAGAAAATAAATGAATATGCCTATAGTGAAAAAGAAAAGGAAAAAAATATTGACATATGCAGAAATAACGTTTCTCCGTCAATTCTTTCCGTCCAGTGAAGTCAGGAGATGAAAATGAATTTTGAAATGTAGGCCTTAAATTGAGAATTACTTATAAATCAGGTTCTGTATTGAGAACACGTAAAATTCAAGTCCTAATATGAGAGAGAAATGTAATTTCGAGCCTTGTAATGAAATTCCCCATTTTCATCTGTGCTCCTATTTTTCATTAATTATTCATTCATTTTTACTCGATTTTTGTAAAAGTTAATATAGATAAGTGCAAGATTATTTTAATATAATTAAATATAAGTATGCATTGAAATGAATAGATAAATATAGAAACAAGATTGTCATTATAAGACACTCAATCATCAACCTCCAAACTAAATGATGAAAAAACAAAATCGAGTGTGCAAAAGAAAATACGACCTAACTGAAATAAAAACAAAATCATCAACCTCCAAACTAAATGGGGCGATGTAAGCAAAAGAAAAGTGTGCGATCGAGTGCACTAATCTATTCTTAGATCGAGTGCAATACACAGATTTGAGCTTTGCAACGAGTCGAGAAGAGCACGAATGTCTTTCGCCAACGATCCAAAGTATCCAAATGCCTTCTCTGGGCGGGCAACTGCTTGTACCGCACCCAGAGAGTCTGACTCAACTTGAACTGGAGAGAAACTACAAGAGTTCTCCTTCCAAAATGGAGTTCACTCTTTTAAAATTCTCATCAAATACCAAAAATGCCCTTCCATTTGGATCTCAATGAATCCCTCTAATTGCGTATTTATCTATTTGTCGATTCCAGCTAGCATCCACGTTTAGTCACCATGAATTTTCAAAGCTTTCCTGTCAACTCATGAAATAGTTTCATGCACCTTACTGAGTCTTCCTTTGCTTAAAAACTGAGAAGGAATTCTCAAAAAAAATAAAAATGTTTGACAATTTCAACACTAGTCGCGCCATGTAATTGACGTTGTCTTTCAATCCACCACCCCTATGTTTCCTAGCAAGTTCACCTTGACAACATGATTTTGCAGTCAAATGCAGAAGTCCAGAGAGTTGTTTGATTTACACGTTGAAATAATCTGGACAAAATTAGAATTTTTCCACCATCTTCTAGCAAAGTAACAATGAAACAATGAATAAACCGTTGAATCACCCTGAAACCACACAAATAACAATAACCATAAGTTGGAATACGGTGGCGAGAGAGGTTCAATTCGATTGGAATAATGTCAAGTGAAAGTCGCCACCAAAAAATCTTGATTCTGGAGGGAGTTTCTCATTTCGGGTGAAAGAAATGGGTAGATTATGAATGTTGCGGGGAGAAAACTCTGATGATATATTTATACCCATCCCCCACTGAGTAGTTTCCTTTATTATGAAAGCACCAAAATCGGGAGTGGGATGGTAAATTCGAGGGAAGGGGTAGAGCGAGAACTTCTTCAACTAAATATCCAAGAAGAGCATTGTGCACCTGATCCTCAATCCATTCTCCCTCCTCTATCAAATCAGAAATTTTGAGGTCAAAATGCATTGAATAATTAAGAGAGGATTTGACAAGGAAAGGGTGTGGTAACCAAGCATCCTTTAAAACTCGAATCTAGTTCCATAGCCAATCCTCCATCTCAGGCCTTCTCTCAATAGCTCCCTACCACATCAAAGTGACCTTTAAATATGAGACGGATTATAACCCAACCAGGCATCCATGATATCAACAACATACTTCAAATATCTTGTTTAAAATCTTTACCACCGGTGAGTGTAGTTTTTGAATCATCGCCATATTTTCTCCGCAAAGGCTTGGTTAAATTCCTCCATCCGCTCAAAACTTACTCCCCCCATTCCCTTTGGAATAAAAATATCAGCCATTTTAACTAGCGCATTTTTTTGCCTCGATCTGATCCCCACCAGAAATCAGCGCAAATTTTCTCAATTTCGTTACAAGTAGAAGCAGGGATTTTAAAACAATACATATCAAAGATAGTATAGCTTGGAACATGGCTTTTATCAACACCTCACTTGTGATTCTAATTCCGAGTCTTTTTCATAACTCGATATTTTAAGTAGTTGAATTGAACTCTTTTGTTTCGTATCGAAAAAGTGGGTCGCTCAAGGTAGAGCTCGTCTCCATGTACCACCAGAGTCTGTAAAAGTGATTTAATATTATTAATTGTATTGGCGTTAGTACTCAGGCCAAAGGAAAAAGTTGGTTTTAAAAATTAATGAGCTGCCCTAATGCTTCCTAATATAATTTCACACATCTTCACTTGATCATAATCTTTTGAGTTAGCGCGAAAGAGAATTAAGCTATCACAGGTAAAAAGAGAATCCAGTGCATGCATTTAAATTCGACGAGGATATTATTAGTGATAAGCCTATCTTGTACAAAAGCACTTCTTTAACATTTTTGAAACAATTTTATAATAGGCATTACAAATTCTTGTGGGTGGTCCGCGACTTTCGGGATGAGTGAAATAACGGGCTTAATCGACTTACCCTCATTGAGAATTGAGAGAACGACCAATGTGACATCCTCCCTGATAATATCCTAGAACTTTTGAAAGAAAATCTCGTGGAATCCATCAGGGCTCGGTGCTTGTTCAGGTCTAATATCAAAGACAGCTTCTTTGACCGTTTTAGCAGAGAAAGACGAGCACAACAAGGAGTTCAAATATTATTTAGGAGATTAATCCTCAGTAGAAATAAAATCGTCGGAGGAGGAGATTAATACTTCAATATTATTTAGCGGAAATAGTTTTTGTGTTTATTTTTACCAACGAGAAAATAACAAAATGTTATGCCAAACACGCGGACAAAAGGATTTTTGTTTGAAAATCGTAATAACTAAAACGAAGAAATAAGATTTATACTACGAGGAATTTAAAATAATCTTATAAGAGAGCGTCAATCTCTATGAAAGAACTTAACTAATGTTTATAAAAGTTCTAACAACGAATTCCAAAACGAAATTGAAAACTTTTTTAAAGGATTAACAAAACAGGGGTCTAGGGCCTTGGAATCTTCTCCACAACCACTTGGGCATTTTATCGAACACTTAGTCTATGAGTTGAGATTGTCAATTCCAACGTGTAGATTAAACGCCCGATAATTCCAAGCGATGGTTCTAAATGATTACAGGCACTAGACCCGTAAATTCTAATTAGAAATCATAAAAAAAACCCAATATCACAAGCCCAAAACAAGAATTAATCATGATTGAATGAAAAAGTAACTATAGTTAACAACTACATCCATGAACAATTGAGAAAGTAACAATCACTATTATCAAGTAAGTTCCACGTATCAAACACCGAAGATTAATAACATATCAAACACCTCAAAAGTATACAATCAAAACACGAATTCGAATAATTGAAATAGGACGTTAGAGACTTACTAATTAACGGAGGAAATTGACATCGATCTAACGAGAATCTAAACTAAAGGGTGTGAAACTTGAATCCGAAATACGAGCAGCGATTAACCTTCTACGATCTATTATAAACTGAAAAACTAAAGTTTTGATCTGGAAAGGAAAGATAAAAATGAAGAACGATTCAAGAATGCTCTTGGGTTGTCATCCCCAAGAGGTTCGAGAATGTCTTCTCGACCCGGTTTGTCACGAATTGATCCATGGATGGATTATGGATTGTTCCATGAATTTGGCTGAGTTCTTGGCCTTTTGTAGCCTTCAAATCCTCTTTTGTAACTGAAAATCTCCTCAAAATCAAAGTTGTAACGCCTGACACTGGGTGACCCAATGTGGACGACTTACCCAGTGTCGTCCGGTATACCAGTGTCGTCCGATCGGATGTCCGTCCATCCGATCGGATGTGAGTCCAGAAGGTTTCGTCCGCAGTCAATCAGACCGGATGTGCTGACACTGGGTAACCCAGTGTGGATAACAGACCCAGTGTCAGAGGTAATGCATCAAATCGGGACCCAATTTCTTTGAAACTCCACTCGCGGGCCCACACTCGTCCATCTTAAGATCAAAATACTTTAAAATCCCTGAAATAAACATAAAAAATGGTAAAATAATTCGGAGGTACATAAATACGAAAATATGCTCAATCTATCCAACTTATACCAAAATTAACAACAAATTTAACTAAAACACTAGCCAAATATACAAAAATCATGACAAATACGTGCGAGTCACACACGCAGACTAAGGTCATTTTGATCCCATTTTATTACAAATTTGAGTACTAATACACTGAGAATGCATCAATTGAAAGTTGCTTCCATCTCCTTCCACAATGGTGGCACGTCATACAAATAATATTTGTGTGATGCATCATCACCGTATTCCTTTATTAAAAAAAAGTAACTTAGTAATTTAAACAAAACCAGCACAAACCACATAATTATTTGTAGGCAGATATGTGGACTTTACATAAGTTGGAGAGACATTATTATTGATAGTGGTATCAATACAGATCAATCCATGTTTTTCATCCAAAAAAACTCCATCCTCAGAAAGTATTGATTTCCACTAACCGTGCCTCATCTCCATTTCTTCGATCATGTCATAAATTTCAGGAGAAGTTGGTGAAATCATGAAACGACTATGTAGTATACTTTTTACCTTCGGTACGCTCAAGATCACATACGTTTTTTTTGCACTTCTTTCAACACTTTCTTTTTGAGCGATGAAAAATTCCAAAATGACTCGTTTCATCTCCATGGTCCATGGGGTGAGTGTAGGGTCATAGTAATCATTGTGTATTTTTAGTACACCTGGATGGTTTTCATCAAAGTTAGCTATTCTGAGCTGGTATAGTTTATATCTCTTGGTAGGTTTTTCTATGTGTTCATATATATAGATGCGTAATGTAATTGTTTTCTACTGATTATTACATTGCATTATTGTACATATAAAAAATACATTGCATTGCATCATTGTACATATAAAAAATACATTGAATCAGAACACTAAAAATTGTTGTCCACACACACATCAATGAAATGCAGCCTTGCTAACTACTATTGATGTGTCATTGTGTTGTCAATTCGCTTGAATAATTATTGTACAACTCGTATTTTGATGAATTGTGTTGTCTTGCCATTCGATACAATATGTCACAGAACACTAGAAATTGATGTCAACACACACATCAATGAAATGCAGTTTTGCCAACTAGTAATGTTGTGCCATTGTGTTGTCTATTCACTTGAATAATTATTGCACAACCCGTATTTTGATTAATTATGTTGTCTTGTCATCGGTACAATTATCCACAGAACACTAAAAATTGTTGTCCACACACACATCAATGAAATGCAGCTTTGCCAACTACTATTGTTGTGCCATTGTGTTGTCTATTCACTTTGAATAATTATTGCACAACTCGTATTTTGATGAATTGTGTTGTCTTGTCATCCAGTACAATATGTCATCAGAACACTAAAAATTGTTGTCCACACACACATCAATGAAATGCAGCTTTGCCAACTACTATTGTTGTGCCATTGTGTTGTCTATTCACTTGAATAATTATTGCACAACTCGTATTTTGATGAATTGTAACTTATCTGATAGTCTCTCCTTGCTATAAATACGTTGTGGAACAAATAATGGACAATTCATCAGCAAATACATATCAATTACTTCATATCGTATTTGAAATAAAGCTAGTGGCAGATCACTTTAACGACACAAATGGTCCTCCTACACTTCGGTTCAAAACACTCGATTACGGTTGTGAATTCAACATTAAGTGAACACTCACTAGAGATGAACGTCTACTGAAACTCCTAATCCTCGAAAAATATATTCGAGGATGGAATCCAAATGAAGGAGTGTTACCAGACAAACGAGCGAAAAAAGCCAAGTGTTTACTTAACTGCTGCTTCAAAAATCAATGTGCCATTTCCGAAGACGACATCATAGCCAGGATTGTCCAACTTCAAAGCCGATTCAGGTTCTTCAAAGAACTCATTCGGACCCCCGGTACAGTTTGGAATGGGAACCTGAAAATGGTTCTCGGTGATCATATCGTACGAAAGAAGTTTATGCCTGTAAGTTCTATACTCCCTTTTAAAGTAATTTAAATCTTTCAATATTATTCTAACTTATTGTGATGAATACAAGATTGTCCAATCAAAAGATATTGCAACGGTTTTGATGAGAAACCCTTGCTCACAAAAATGGAAGTACTTTTTGGGGATGTGTATCCAACTAACCACAGTGGGAGCTCTACGAGTGAAAGTACTGTTGAACATTGCATGTTGTTTTACCAACAGTGCTCTGTCTGTGTGGATTCTGTTTGTTGTTTCATTGTGTAATATTTTTATGTTGTTGTACTGACACTGCTCTATTTCTGTGGGTTGCGTTTGTTGTTTCATTATGTAATATTTTTATATTGTTGTACCGACACTGCTCTATTGATGTGGATTGCGTTTGTAGTTTCGTCGTGTAATATTTTTTTATCTTGCCCAAATCACCTCTGCTACTAGCTCGAAAGATTATAATTTTAATGTTTTTATTTAATAGCTCTTTGTTTGCTTTATATATTTGATAACTACTGAGCGATAGAAAATAGAAAGTGAACAACGCACTAGGAAACTTCAACACAGTTAAAATAAATTACACATCATCAAAATAGTGTGATCCCGTGTCACACCACTTTTTTTTTCTTGTTCTTACGTAGGTCATGATCATGTCCTTGTGGGGGGACAAGTGGTTCTTGAATCGGCACTTACTCGTCACCTTCGTCCTTATCCACATATAAACCCCAACTCTAATGTGCACGATCCGCAGTTTCAGTGGGAATCGGCATGGGATGGGTGTCTTCTGGAATTGTGGCCGCACAAAGCCCATGTCATGTGCACCTGCGTAGTTAAGGAATCCACTACTTCCATCAGTATGAAAAAGATCGGTGAACGACTGCCCAACAAATGAAGGAGTATAAAACTCTGGTGCAGATGGTCCAAATGTAGGAACGTAATCACCTCTCTCGTTATACAATGATTGACCAACAGGATCTATATTTAACAGAGAAAAAAACTTATTATATTAACTATTAATCTTAAGGAAGTGACACATAAAATAGTTATTAACGAATCACACATTTACCATGATGGATGACTGGTGGTGGATCGGGTGCAACTGTGGGTGCCCTGCGACGAGATGATGTGGACGGGCCAGATATGCTCCTTCTTCCACTTTCGGACGCGTATGTCGTGCGTTCATTTAGAGAATCATGAGATATACCCTCCTGGATGTGCCAGATATGCTCCTTCTTCCGCTACCGGACGTGTATGCCGTGCACTCATCTGGAGTATCCTCATGTAGTTCCCCACACCATTGATGCACTCAGACATGTTGGTTGTTAGGATGCCACACCGTTTTCTGCCGACGTGGGACAGTATCCACTTGCTCTTATCAATGCCATCCAAGTATGCAAATACATCTGGATTAATGGCTTTAATCTGCTTCATTATTCTATGGAAGACTGTAACTCTTGGTTCTACTCCAGCTTTGAAACACATATCTTTAATTTCACAGACTTGGCATGCGTATTGAAGTTAGAAGAGACATGTCGCAAACAAAAAATGTTAGAAGAGAATGCCAAAACTTGTTCTAGTGCACTAAGTACTCCGACATATCGGTCAGATATAAGACAAACCCCTCCTATGTCGCGAACAATATGTTTTGCAACCATGTGAAGGAACCAATGTCACGAGCTATGACTCTCCGAATCAATAAATGCATAAGCTAGTGGCAAGACTTGTTGGTTTGTGTCAATTGAAACTGCCATCAACAACGTGTGTTTGTACTTTCCAACCAAAAAGGTTCCATCAAAACTGATCACCTTGTGATAATGTCTAAAAGCCTCGATACATGATCGAAATGCCCAAAATACAAATCTTAACATATGCATCGGGTATTCCATAAGATTTGTGTAGCCACTCGACCATTGTCCCTGGGTTGTACGTCTGCAAGGCCTCCATGTATTTTGGTAATGTTGGACCGACTCCTCCCACGTCTCGTACACATTTTCACGAGCTCATCGCAAACCTTGCCATGCCTTGTGATATGGCACTTCAAAACCATATTATTGTACGAAAGCCTTTTGGATATGTGAAGGACCATATAACGGATCCTACTCGACGTGGGTGGTAATGAGCATAGCAATCATATTTTTACACAACTTGGGGTGATCATGACGTGTAAAAGATGCAAGATATCTGTGCGCAGAACCTAATCTTGTGATTACCCAAACATCCTTTCGTTTATGAAAACTAGCGCGGAGACACCATCTGCATTCGAGTGATTCGTTGATGAATTGATTCAGAAGCTCTACATGATTCCCCCCAAGTGATTTCGACAAACAAATAGCTTTCCAACCTTTGGATTGCTCTCTAACACTCTATATGCAAACTTGGCGACGCGCACAGATTGATCTTTGACATCCCACATCATATGTTTTTTATCTCTGAATATCATGCCTGTTCTCAATACTCCTTCGTCTTTATTGTAGTAGTAGTCCGGTTGAGGGACATCAATATAATCAATAGGAATGTCTTCGTAGTTGTAATCGAAAAATGGTATGTTCTTGTAGAGTTCCGATACTCTATCCACTCGTTTATGGGTTGTTGGGGCACATTCAACTACGGTAGGTTCAAAGGATTTTCATTTGGTATGCTACCCCCCAACTGAAAGAATTCCTCGTCAGTTTCATCACCATCATCTAGTTCATCTAAACTACTTTCAAAATCGCATCCTTCATATGGTCCGAAGCAATCGGCGGTGTAGTCCGGGATCACCATTGGGGAAGGAGGATGATACTCGGTGGGATCTACATTTGCATAATCGATAGTAGTTCTTCCACCCCCGTCTCATAGAATTGATGCATACATGTCATAATCATAGCCAGAAGACATATTCGCCATATGTGCGATTACTTCTGAAATATACAAATGCCCCAATAATAAATTCAATATTTGTAAATAATTAATAACTAAACACGACACGAATAAATTAATATTTTCACAAAACTAATAATTCCTCACAAATTAGATAATTCCAAATATTCACGTAATTAGAAATCTTTTCACAAATAAATAAATTCAATATTCGTAAATAATTAATATTTTCACTAAATTAATAATTTTTTCATAAACAAATAAAATCAATTTTATTTTTCACATAATTAAGACTTTCTCACAAAATAAATAAATTAAGACTTTTTACACGTAATTAATAATTTCATATAAATTCAATCTTCACATAATTAAGAATTTCTCACAAAATAAATAAATTCACATGTTCACATAATTAATAATTTCATCACAAATAAATAAAATTAATTTTCATAAATAATTAGCAACTAAACACAAAACTAATAAATTCAAAATTTCATAAAATTAACAAATCAAATAAGATTTCATAAAAATTCACAACTAAAATTCACAAAATATTAGTTCAATATATACAAAAAAATAACTAAAATATGAATTCGAACATATAAACCTAAGTACAATTAATTAAATAAAATACCTGATTTTATAAAATGAGTTAAAACATAAATTAAAAACTTACCTTGATGTTGGAGCTGCTTGAAGAAGCTAAGAGAAAAAAATTGATGGGAGAAGGGGCGCTGCACGGGCATTGCTGATGGGAGCTGGAGAAAAAAAAACATGTGTGTTGTGTGCTGCCGAATTAGGGTTTAATAGTAGTCTAGGTAAAATTTTATTTATTTATTTATTTTGCAATTAAGGTCGGGACGCACCTGTCATTCCGAATTTTTATTTTTAAAATCAACCTGGATGCGTTTGACACCCGCGTCCCGGCACCCCTGTATTTTTTTTTTCAATTCCGCCCCAACAATTCTTTTTTTAAAGAAATAGTCCGGGACGCGCCTGTCATTGGCGTCCCGATTTTTTGAATTTTTTTTAATGAATTAACAGAGTGGGACGCGCCTTTGATTGGCGTCCCGATCCAAAAATGCAATTTATTTTTAAAGTTGCAATATTTTGCCAATTTGGAATTAAATATATAATTCTATTTAATAATACCCGAGTAACCATCCCATTGAACTGAGAATTCTGGATTCTTATATTATTTCATGTAATTAACTCGCCTCCACCCAATTCAAATAAAATAGGGCAATGATCTTATTGAAAGAAGTCCAATGTCCGTGCTCGACTACATCGGAAGAGAATGTTAAATTCAAATGAACACACAAATCTATCTCATTTCTCAAAGATAGAATCTCATTCTTCATCCAATTTATTCAAGTGGAAAATTCCCCGATTGATGAATCTCTATCGGGTTGTTTGTTCTAGGACTCCCATTGTACCAAGATTGGAATTGCGAATCAAAATTCTCGTGTGTTCTACGACTCTAATTTTCAATCCACAACGAACCATTTCTTACACCTAACCCAACACTCATCTCTTTTATCACATCATCGTTATATTTAAAAAATTAAATATTACTAAATAAAATATAATAATACACTATCATTTACTTTTCAGACATGATTTGACATCAAATATAATATAAAAATACATTATCATCCACTTTCCAGACATGATTTGACATCTACATTAAAAGGTAAAGGATTCTGAATCCTATAAATAACAAAGATTCTTACTATTTACAGAATTCTAAATACTCAAGATCTGAATACTAGAATTTAGAATCCCAACGAAACCTAATCCAAACAGCCCCTATGAGATTGCAGTCTTCCAAGGCTTCTGTAAGCGCTTACATTTGAAGCGATGATCATTTTCCGAGAAGATTTCATTAAAGTCCCCCTCAACAATCCACGACATAGCTTCATAACATGGTCTTAAGCCTCCTCAAAATGTTCCAAGAATAAACCCGTAAAGCAACGTTTGGATTTTTGTAGAAACCAGTAAAGCGCCATGTCTAATTTTGACTCTTCACCACACAATTAATTCAACTAGTGGAGAATGATTTGATGTCAACCACCCATGGATGCCTTTTGTCACGGACTTAGAGTTTTCAACGTTATTCCAGAGGTCCGTGCGGCACCTCTCCCCAGAGGCTCAGCCTTCATCCGGGACAATGTATTGGTTTCGCCCTACCTTGGGCTCCTCAGGGGAACGACTCCAGTTCCCGAACAGGTTTGAGTAGGGTTGGCCTAGTCCCCTCTTCACCGTCAATTCCATGAATAGTGACAAGCTCCCCGCATTTAACCGGGTCGGCTTGCCTGAACTCGGAAGGGGACATAAGCGTAACTCCACCGTAACCATTTGTAGCCGACCATGCCACAATCCACAATGTCCGTCTAACGTTGCCCCTATCACGCGGGGCGTGACATTCTCCCCCACCGAAAATGGTGTACGCCCTCGTACATGGCCACTCGCCCGAACGGACCAACTCTTGCGACCCCTTGTCGCATCGGCGTGCCTCTTGCACCGGGTGCCCCTCGCACCACAACACGCTCGGAGGGCCAAGGGGTTTTCCATGGATCGTCTGACAAGCTCGCCCCTGGCCGAACTCGACACTTCATGATGTGTGGGCCCCTTGCCAGCTCGACACCATTTCCCTTGTGTGAGTGCAGGACGATACGAGAAACAAGCCAGCACGGCTCTGATACCATCTGTCACGGTTTTAGAGTTTTCAACGTTATTTCAGAGGCCCGTGCGGCACCTCTCACCAGAGGCTCAGCCTTCATCCGGGACAATGTACTAGTATCGCCATGCCTTGGGCTCCTCAGGGGAACGGCTCCAGTTCCCGACCAGGTTTGGGTAGGGTTGGCCTAATCCCCTCTTCACCGTCAATTCCATGAATAGCGACAAGCTCCCCGTATTTAACCGGGTCGGCTTACCTGAACTCGAAAGGGACATGAGCGTAATTCCACCGTAACCATCTGGAGCCGACCATGACACAATCCACCAGCAATTGTCCGTTTAACATTGACCCTATCACGCGGGGCGTGACACTTTGCTATCAAAGGCAAAAGCACCCAAAAAAAAGCAAAACTTTCCATAAATTTATGAAAATCCATCGTTTAATAAAATATGGATAATAAAGCACCCAAGAAAGTAAAATTTTCCAAAATCTCTCGTTCAATAAGAATCACAAAATCTATCAAAATCGAGAATACTTACAAAATTTGAAAAAGGAGATTAAAAATCCACTCAGTTACATATTGATGACACCTCCCAAATTTTCTTTTACCTTCTAAATCATCTTAAAAGAAGTGTTATTTTTACATTGAATATGTGAACTAAAATTAGTATATTATATAACAAATATTTGATGATTCAGTTTTATTTTGTGAAGCATCTTTTTTCCAGGCCACTTGATCATGCAAATTCTGCAATAATATAAATTCTTTTCTGGTCAATCGGGACCAGTCAACCATTCTCGTTAGTAGAAATTCTCCTATTGATATCCAGGATGATGTCTGCTCTGCAGAGGCGGATTTATATTGGGGCCTGGGTAGCACAGGCCCCACCAAGATTTCTCAATTTTTATGTTATATATATATATAAAAGTGAGTGTCCCACCATAAAGAAAATTATTCATTTAAAAAATAATTCAATCTCTCCATAGTTTCAATTAAACTACATTAGCTAATTTTGATATTTGAATTCTTAAATGGTAATCTTTAATTATTTAGAATAAGTGATGTGTAATGAATTTTTTGGTAATACTTCAAGGAGATGATGGTTCATGTTTATCTTCAATTTTGATAAATCTTAGATTCTTTTATTATTATTTATAATTGTTGGAAACACTTTATTGGTTTTAGCATTTGCTCATTTGAAAATTTATTTGTGAACATGTAAAGAAATAACTATTACTATTGGTATTTAATTAGTTTTTTTTTTTTAATTTGTATTAAGAGAAGTATTAAACTTTTCTGAAAGTATAGATTCTTTTGAAATTAGTGTTATTTCTCCAGTGACGATTAAGAGTGTAAAAAAAAATTGTTTTAAAAATGACGTATGTAAAAAATTATGTAATATCATGCTAGATCAAGAATTTTATAATTGTTTTAGATACATATCTACTAAAGAGTTATTTTTTGTTATTAGCGTGATGTAATTGTAAGTGTACTTCAAATATGATAACTCGGTGAGAACAATAGTAATATGGACTTTTTAAACTCTTATTAAATTTTATACTTGTTATATAATGCGATAATTTTTGAGTAGCATTTTAATAAATAGATAAATAAAAATATTACGTTGATGCCCCACCAAATATTTATTCCTATATTCGCCTCTGCTGCTCTGTATTTGATAGTATACAAAAACATCTATCAAGCAAATACCTGGTTTAATTAAATAAATAATATATATTTAAATGTGAATTAAAAAATATGTTAGTTTGAAAAAAATACAAAAATGTGTCGGGACGTGCCTGGGAAGTGTCCCGCTCACATTCTAGAAGGTACAAATAATAACCGTTCTAGAATGTGAGCTGGACGCCATTCCGGACGCGTCCCGGACCTTAAGTGACATTTTAGAAGGTAGATATAAAAAACCGATAAAGTGACTTTCTACTCTTTTTTGGGGCTGAAATGAAGAAAAAAAATAAAAAAATTTAACACTGTCACAAAATTAATAATTTTCTCATTTACAAATAAAATCAATTTTATTAAATAATTAACAACTAAACAAGAAACGAATAAATTTAGATTTTCACATAATTAATTATTTCTCACAAAATAAATAAATTAAGACTTTTTCACATAATTAATAATTTATATGTTTGTGAAATTTAAATTTATTGATTTGTGATGAAATTATTAATTATGTGAATAATTAAATTTGTAAATATGTCAATTAATTTATTTTGTGTAGAATTCTTAATTATGTGAAAAATTAAATTATATAAAATTATTAATTATGTGAAAAAAAAGGTCTTAATTTATTTAGTTTGTGAGAATTCATTAATTATGTGAAAATTCGAATTTATTCGTTTCTTATTTAGTTGTTAATTATTTAATAAAATTGATTTTATTTGTAAATGAGAAAACTATTAATTTTGTGAAAATGTTAATTTTTTTTATTTATTTATTTTTTCATTTCAACCCAAAAAAGAGTAGAAAGTCACTTTAGGTACGAGGGCCTTGGAATGGCGTCCCGCTCACATTCTAGAACGTTTTTTTATATCTACCTTCTACAATGTCACTTTAGGTCCATGACACGTTTGCGAATGGCGTCCCGCTCACATTCTAAAACGGTTATTATTTGTACCTTTTAGAATGTGAGCGGGATGCTATTCCAGCGCATCCCGACACATTTATGTAAAAAAAAATTCAAACTAACACATTTTTTTAATTCATATTTAAATACATATTATTTATTTAATTAAACCCAAATACCTTGTCCTTCCGTTCCAATCTAATACTAGGCCTCGAAAGGTGATGTGATCTGTCAGGCGTTTTTGTGCATTGGGACCCTCCTTTTGTTGAAGATCATTGGACCCTAAACCCATGAACAATTAAGAACTTTGTATTTTGACGTACAAAATATTTTTATTACACTCTATTGTATAAACTATGCTAATTTTACACTTTACTTTATATTTACTTTATATTGACAATTTTGTTCCTTAAATTTTTGATAAATTTTACACTTAACTATTCAAATTATGTATTTTTTAGCACTTAACTATAAAACCTAATATTCTTTACATTTTACCAAAATATTTATTGTTCTATTTATTTATGATTATATTTTATGTATTTATTATTTACTAAAATCAAAGAATTAATATATAAGTATTCTAATAATTATTTTGTAATCAATAAACCTATTTATTATGTGTTCATATCATAATAGTTGTTTCTTTTGATGTGATAATTAGGAAAAATAAACTAAATTTATTATTTTTGTAGTGTATTAGGCGCATATCGAACAAGATATTATAATAATAAGTTTGGTTAAATATTTTAATTTCAATATATCATATATTTTGAAAAACAAAATCAAACTAAACTATGTTAATAGTGTTTTGAACTGAATAATAAATTTGGTTCGTATTTTCTTGCTTAGTATATTTTTTATTAGTTTATTTTATATCTGCAAAAATAACTTTACTGAAATAACGAAAATTAAATAGAAAAATCCAATAAAATACTTTGGTATGTCTTTAATACACTACCAAAATAGTCATTTATTTGATTGAAATAATAATGAAAATCTATTAGAAATTTTTTTGAATCAAACATAATATTTTCTTGTGGTATTCGAAGTAGGGGTGTAAGTGAGCCAAGCCGACTCGTGAGTTATTTGGTATCGACTCGAGGTTAATCGAGTCGAACTCGATCTCGAGCTACTCGATTATGTATCCAACTTGAGCTTAGTAATACTTGATTCGAGTTACTCGATTGTGTATCGAGCTCGAACTCAGTAATACTTGATTCGATAGGCTCACGAGCTTAATCGAACTTTACCATAATTATCATTTTATCCCTATTGTACTCACTCATTTACATATATACCCTAAATATATAATTAAAAATTAATATTAAGTATTTTATTTTATGCTTTCTAGGGTTTTTTTTATTAATATATTATGTAAATCGAGGCGAGCCGAGCTCGAGCTTACCGTGTTTTCTAACGAGCCGATCTCAGGCTTCGAGTTTTGCAGTCGAGCTCGAGCCTGACAGTGTTCGACTCGATTACACCCCTAATTCGAAGTAAACTTTAGTCTGATTTATGTAATAGTGTACTTTAGTCTGATTTTTGTAACAAAAAAATAAATATTATAGTCATAATTAGAATACTTATTTATTAAATTTTTTTAAGAAGGGCAAAATAACTTATATAACCTCTTTAAGAGCCTATGCCAATGAGTAAGGGATTTGCAACGGATATGCTCCTAAGTAGAAAACTTCCCTATAGCAGTATCTGCTCTATAAGAGGAAGTAGTTCACTTAAGAGGAAGTACTGAGATAGGATATTCCTATCGAAACTGTTGGAGAGATCATCGTCAACGGGGACCCGTAACGAAAACGACAAGAGACAGCAGAATGGCCAAACTTTCCCCAAATTTGGCTTGGCATTGAACACGTCGTCCATCAAAGTCGGATGAACGGGCTCGATGTGGTAGCATCGTCCTTTGTAACGATCAAGGCTGGTAAGTCCATCGGTCCACACAGTTGTCCATGTACCAGTAGAAGATTCGGYAGCTACTGCAGCCCCTGCTTGCTTTCTCCTCGCTAGAAGAGCCACGGGGTCTTTTTTACCATAAATCTAGAGGTGAGGACTCGTCAGACTATTACTTTACTTAGTGTTAGTAGCGGGAATGGAGAAGCAGTCTGTGGTTGTGGTGAATTGGAGACAGACTACGAGAAAGTCAAAATGAATGGGCTTGGAAAGCTATATTACAAGGCCAAAGTCCAATCCTCCAATGTGCCAGTTGTTCCCTTCCGACTCCTAACTACCTTCCCTTCYATTTCTTTCTTTTTCACTCTCCCCTGCTGCCGCCCAACCTGATTGGTAGTGAGAGGACTCTTAGTACCTGCATACCCAAAAGGGGGCGCCGGTTAAAAACAATGATTGGATTTTCTTTCTTGCTCGCCCTTAGCAGCGGGAAAGAAGTCTATCTATCTGCCTAGCTTTAGTAGATTTCCCCCAACGCAATCCACAAAACCAATTCCCAGGGTGTGACGGGCGGTGTGTACAGGGCCCGGGTACATATTCACCGCGGCATGCTGATCCGCGATTACTAGCTAATCAGGAAGACCAGTTGCACTCAGTCTTGCAAGTCCAAGATCAGCTGTGTAAGAAAAGGAGTCGGCACATTTCCAATTCGAATCTCCTGTCTTAGGAATGGTCTCGCGAAGCCGATAACCGTTCAGCTAAGATACGAGATGACGGTAGAGCAAGGGGTGGCCCAAAAGCGGAATTGACCGGTGGTGGTTGGTCAAAGCTCCAGTAGGTAGCCACTCCCTTCCGCTTCATAGAGCTAGCCTTCATTGAAATTTCTGGTTTCTAGGTGGAAGGAGGTGGAGACAAAATCATCATTCTAAATATCGGCCTAGGCGCCGTCTAGGCGCTCGGCGCCCTTGAACCGCCTAGGCGCCAGGCAGTCCAATGTTTTATTTTTTATTTTTTTTTTTTAATTTTTTTTTATCCAAGACGACGTCATTTTTTTAAAGCCAATTCAATTGTTACTGGGCAAGAATTGAGACAGAATAGAACAGAAACAGACTGATAACTCTTTCCTTTATTTGGTTATTTTAATTTTGTAATGTGTGTTATTGATTTGTATTGTTTTGGATTTTGAATTGAACAATAGTTTTGAACTTGTGATCATCAAGTAGTATGTTGAACTATTAAATGTTGGATGTAATGTTGTAAATCAGGGTATTTATTCTTGAATTCTAGACCCCGCCTAGGCGCTGGTCTGGTGCCTAGCGGCCGCCTATCGATTTTTAGAACACCGGACAGAATCGAAGGGAATAAGGAAAGGGCGTGGATCTTCTCGCTTTTGTTTGATCATACATAAATCATTGACAACAAAAAATATGTTCTTTTTACGAACCTGATGTCGATAAATCCGCGAGTCTAGAAATTCATTTCAGCCAATTCAAAGCCTTTATCATTGTCAGTCAACTAAGTAGACCTGATGTCGATAAATCCGCGAGTCTAGAAATTCATTTCAGCCAATTCAAAGCCTTTATCATTGTCAGTCAACTAAGTAGGGCCAAGGCCCCGCGAATCCGTAAATCTGAGGAGCATGGCTTGTAAGCTTACCTTATTACTTTGAGGTTGAGTCAGGGGTGGGGAGCTTGAAGAGCGAAACGAGCCGTTTTATAGATGTTGAGGTTGAGTCAGGGGTGGGGAGCTTGAAGAGCGAAACGAGCCGTTTTATAGATGTTGAGGTTGAGTCAGGGGTGGGGAGCTTGAAGAGCGAAACGAGCCGCGCTAGATGTCCCTGAAATAGGGGATTGGTGAATTGGAAAGCTCAAGCAGGAGTAGGACATTCCAGGCGTATACAAAGGTTTATGATCTGCTAAACTATCTATGGTGGTTGTGGGGATCCTTATGATCTGCTAAAACTATCTATGGTGGTTGTGGGGATCCAGCTCCTAGGGAAAATAAAAAGGAAAACGACGGGAAATTTCTTATACAAAGGATTGATTTTTTAAGAATTGATTTTTTTTTAAGTTGACGATTCGCAATATACATAATGTTTGCAGTCTTCACATAATCTCGCCGACTAAAGTACTTGCAAATTCAGGAAAACCACTAAAGTAGGTAATAACAAAAATGACGCCTTAAATTTTAAGGAAGATGAAACAATCAGCAAGCTTTAAGAACATAAATTATTGAGAAAGAGAAATTTATTAATTATTAAATAAACCGGAGGAACCCCAATTGTTTAACACACGAGACAATAGAACATTAAAAAAAAACTGATAAACGAGCCATCATATGGCTCAACCAACTAAACCCAGAAAATTACCAATTCCATAGACACTCAAACAGAACAGACACAGGACTCCAAAGACAACAGACCATCAGGGGCACCCTCCCACATAGGGACACTCGGCATTCAGAAACCACCACGGAGACGCAGGACAAGGTGAAGGGTGGACTCCTTCTGGATATTGTAGTCGGCCAGAGTCCTTCCATCCTCCAACTGCTTACCAGCGAATATCAACCTCTGCTGGTCCGGTGGGATACCCTCCTTATCCTGGATCTTAGCCTTGACATTATCAATGGTATCCGAGCTCTCCACCTCCAAGGTGATGGTCTTCCCCGTTAGGGTCTTGACAAATATCTGCATCCCTCCCCTCAACCTCAGGACCAAGTGCAGAGTCGACTCCTTCTGAATATTGTAGTCGGCCAATGTGCGGCCATCCTCAAGCTGCTTACCGGCAAAGATAAGCCTCTGCTGGTCCGGTGGGATGCCCTCCTTGTCCTGGATCTTAGCCTTCACGTTATCGATCGTGTCCGAGCTCTCCACCTCGAGAGTGATGGTCTTCCCGGTAAGGGTCTTGACGAAAATCTGCATACCACCACGAAGCCTCAGGACCAAGTGAAGGGTGCTCTCCTTCTGAATGTTGTAGTCAGCCAAGGTGCGGCCGTCCTCGAGCTGCTTTCCGGCGAAGATGAGCCTCTGCTGGTCCGGGGGAATGCCTTCCTTGTCCTGGATCTTGGCCTTGACATTATCGATTGTGTCGGAGCTTTCGACCTCGAGGGTGATGGTCTTGCCAGTGAGGGTCTTAACGAAGATCTGCATACCACCACGAAGACGGAGCACCAAATGGAGAGTGCTCTCCTTTTGGATGTTGTAGTCGGCGAGGGTGCGGCCGTCCTCTAGCTGCTTTCCAGCGAAGATCAACCTCTGCTGGTCCGGGGGGATGCCCTCCTTGTCCTGGATCTTGGCCTTGACGTTGTCAATTGTGTCGGACGATTCCACCTCAAGGGTGATGGTTTTGCCGGTGAGAGTCTTGACAAAGATCTGCATGCCACCACGGAGACGGAGGACAAGGTGGAGAGTGGACTCCTTCTGGATGTTGTAGTCGGCGAGGGTGCGGCCATCCTCGAGCTGTTTGCCGGCGAAGATGAGCCTCTGCTGGTCCGGGGGAATTCCTTCCTTGTCCTGGATCTTGGCCTTAACGTTGTCAATTGTATCGGATGATTCCACCTCGAGGGTGATGGTCTTTCCGGTGAGGGTCTTCACAAAGATCTGCATCTGTAAGTTCAAAAAACAACAGCTTTTCAGGTAACAAATTCAATCAATTCGCAACAATCAAACGGTAGCTGATAGTAAAATCTATCTAGATCTGTTGATCAATTCGTTTATAAACAAAACAACCAACTCAAAATTAACAAATCTGATCATTCTAAGATCTATTGCTTTAATACATCAAAACGTTACAGATATAGCAATTTAACGACAAATATAATTCAGATCTAGCTTCTTCTTAAAAAAATAACTTTTTTTTTTTTAATAATGGAAAACAAAAAAAGATTGATAGAAAAAACAAGTACCTTGATGATAAGGCTGTTGAGAAGATAAGAAGACGGGGACAATTGTTTAGATGAATAGGTATTCTGAATCTGATGAGCGTGAATAACAATGGCGAGGAACGTGTGTTTATATAGGCTTGAGAGACCGACTTAGACGAGACCGCCTTAGGTGATAGCCAATTAAATGAAGACACGTGTTGGGATGACTTGTAGAGCACAAATGCAATACGGCACCGGCAAGTTGTCCTTTTCTTTTGAGTGGTGAAGATAACTATGAATCGTGTGAACTACCCACACTCACGCGCGCTCTCTGACTTTTTTTTTTTTTTTTTTTGTTCTGTTTTTCTTTTAATACAACTTTTACTTTTATGAGTTTCTAAATTTAAAAATAAGAATTAGAAAATATTTTATCATTAACTCATGTCTTGTACCGTTTTCTTGTAATAATTTATTAACTTTTTTTTTGTTAAATGATTTTTTTATTTAATATTTAAATTAGTTTTTTAATAATTTTTCATTTATATACTTCAATAAGTTCAAAATTTATTACACGCTCTTGATCCGTGTCTAATTTCTATAATTAATTATTATTATTAAATATTTTTATATTTTAATATTTTTATTTATTTTTATAATAAATTTTAATTACATACTTATAAAAATTCAGATGATTTCATATTGTCATATTGTACCAATTTTTAATCAGTATTATTAATAATTATTATTAAAGTTTATGTTTCTTATATTTCGATTGTAATTCTTAATAAATTAATTACATACTTACATTAATGAAATAATTCGTAATTTATTTATATTATATATTTAAAATCTTAAGAATACAAATATTTTAACATTTATTAAAAACAAAATTTATTTAGATTATTATAAATAATTAAAAAATTATAATTAATATTATCGTATAAGTAATTTATCTTTTAATTCAAATAAGTAACTTATATTTATGGTAATTATATATGAACTTTTATATATTTATATTAGAATAATAAAAAGAATATTGAATTAGGAAAAATATAATAAAATAAAAATATTAAATTAAGTAAATATAAAAAAAGAAAAAAAACAAGTTAGGAAAAATATAATAAATTAGGTAGATATTAGAATTCTTAAATTTTAGTAAGTTTTCGAACCTCCAAAATTCGTCAAGTAAACAATCGAACCACCAAGAAATTACATATCAACCCAAAGCTTTCTAAGCAGACACGTAAAATAAACGAAAGAATTTCTATCTTATGTGTCTATTTAGAAAATTTTGGGATAAAGTATAATTTTCTAATGGTTCGAACGCTTATTTGGTGAATTTTGGTGGCTCGGAGTCTTACCAAAATTAATCCTAATTATAGGAGTTTAAGAATTCTAATATAGAAATAACTATTATAATATATTAGAACTTCTATATTTTTAGAAATAATTATTATGTGCAATTTATTATAATTAGAACTTTCATAATTTTAGTAATTATTACATACGTACTTATTATAATAAAAATTATTACTTAATAAAACAAATTTGTTATAATATATTAATAATATTTTATATAGGTAAATTAATAATTATTTGCAATAATATAAATATTTAACTAAATATTAGTAATAAATTCAATATAACCATAAAAATATTATATTATATAATAATAATTATTAGTTATTTAAAATTGATTATACATCGGTACAATGCAACGCGGGTTGAGAGTGTGTAATCTTTTGAGTTTTTCAAAATACGTAACTAATAATTATTAATGACATTGACCTAAATATTAAAATATAAAATAATTTAATAGTAATTAATTAATTAATAGAGATTAGATACAAATTAAGAATATGACATTTAAAAAAAATATCATTTTTAAGGGTATCATGCCATAAATTACATATTCGATATATGATTAGAATAGATATTTATATATTATCATTTTTTATTTGGTCTGTAAACTGTTAAAACACTCCACATTTACATAGATTTTTTTTGAAAAAAAATTGTATCCTACTTTACTCATACCTTTTTCAAAAAAAAAAAAAATTATAAATTATTTTCCTACTTTTCCTAAGACTTTTTCCTTTTAAATTCATTTTTTGATAATTAATTTATATAAAAAAAAACAAACTAACTAATTATAATAAAATATTTCTTAAATAAATAGAAGAGAAATCATGCACTATAATAAGTGAAAAAAAAATACTAATTAAGAATCAAATTATTAATAACTCGAATTCATTAATTCCAGATTAATTTTTACTTATTTTAGTGACGACAACAACAACAACAAAGGTTGACTAAAATTAGGATACAAATTAAATAAGAAACTATGAAAATGTGATGTGCTATAGTAGTTTACGGCCTAAATAGGAAATGATACCGTGCATGAATATTTATTATAATTATATGAGGTATCACATTTCTATTTACAAAATGATTCGGGACACTGATGACAATAACATACTGCTAAATTTTTTAATTTCTTCCACATATATATTACTTATTCAATTTATATTAAAATATATATTATTTAATTAATTTTACTCAAAATCTAAGTAAAGCAGCACTGTAAACGTATTTTTAAAAAATGACATTATTAAATTGTGTAAGTTCAAATTTAAGAGAGGAGAATAATTTGTCACGAGACTGATTTTGGAATCAAGATGTATCGATATACACATTTTATTATAAGACTTGATTTGATCACGCACTAGTATTTAGATAAAATCAATTTTGATGAACTCTCGTGAAACTTAATTTTAATTGGAGATCAAGTTTATTGGTACGAGAAATAATAATTTTATAATAATTTTTTTATCAACTAGTTCCAATTTATATAAGTTTTAATTTTGTATTTTGGTAGGTCAATATGATAAATTATCAAATTTTATTATTTTGATTCATTCTTTATATTGTTAATCATTAATTGTTGTTTTCAACAATATTAATGTTATTTATTTTTTCCTAAAAAACAATTTATTAATTTAAGATTATTTTCTCAATTCAACAAATATAAGTTAATTACACGACTAATATCACTAAATCATCATAGTTAGCTGTTGGAGAATTACTAATCTGTATTTTATTATATTGACATGGATATAGATTTATCATTCATGTAAGTTTTTTTAAATACTGTTTTTATAATTAAGAAGATGAACCAAGTTGGTACTGGGAAATAATATCTTAAGAAGGTTACATGTCACGCGCAGTCCAACGGCTTTGAGATATGGCCAACGGATCTCCAGGCGAAATAATTGAGTAGGTCCAACTAATTTAGGTGAACAATTTTAAATTGAGTAGGTCCAACAAATTCAATTGGTATTTAACTACGGTAAAAGAAAATAAAAAATATAAGGGTGCGGGTGCAGAGAATTTATTACTTCACCCAAATTAAAAAATATTTTATAAAAATATTGAAATTATTTTTAAATTATAAACACCACAAAATATATTTTGGGATTGTTTAGAAACATATTTTAAATGGGCTTTTGGACTCAAAAGTCCTTTCTACATAATTAATTATATTTGGTGATAAATTGTAAATGAACTTTTAAACAAGTAACTTATTAAAAATCCATTTTGGAGACGTGGGAATAAGAGACTTCTCAAATCCCATTTGGTGGGTTCCCAAGATCGTGTTGTTGCCCATTTTCTGAATTTCCTCAATATAATATATATATGTATAACTAAAGAAGGAAAGCTTCCCGGGTAAAATTTCGAGAAAAAACTATTTTTTGGATGAGATTTTTAGAATACAAACGGATGCTTCACGAGAATTTTGTTCGAGAAAAGACGAATTGAGTTTGAGCAAAATTCTGGAGTGAATACGAAGGATTCAAGAAAAATCAGGTTTCCATCCTCATTTTTTTCTTCAATTTATTATCAACTGTTTGGGTAGATTAGTGAATTAATTACACTGCCATTTTTTATTATATTTTTTTTGTTCTAGTTCAACCTTTTGTGTTGCTTATGTTTGATAGAGCCAAGAAGTTCATTGCTGGAAATATAACATGAGATCATATTTGTTAATGAATGCTAGATTTGTTATTTTTGAATGTTCTTGAATTCTAAAAAAAATAAAAACTGTACCCATTAAAAAAAATCACAATTTATGTTTACATTTTTTTCCTTTTTTTTATCTTTCCCTGTCCTTAATTTTTACCGACTTTCATATGTATTTGGTAAAACATTTTTAATTTTTGTTCATGATGTGAATAGAAATATGGAAATTAATCCAAATGCTCAACTACTTAAGAAATTCTCAAAACCAAAGGCAATTTGGAGTAGTGATGCATGCACATAAGGTGTTCGTCAGTTTGTGTTGTGAGCAGATGTTAAAGGGAAATAAAGTGGGGACCTTTTTCAGTAAAGATGGATGGAACAAGATTTGTTTTGAATTTGTACAAAAAACTGGTTTGAGCTATGATAAGAAGCAACTGAAAAATCATTGGGATAATACTAAACAAGACTGGAAAGTTTGGTATAAGTTAATAACTTCAGACACTNTGTAGAGATTCAAGCTATCGGGGGCATTGCTTTGTCATGGATATTATAAATGGACATTACAAGCGCTGTCATGAATTATTTAGAATGGAAAAACATGTATTTTTACGACTTACAAACGAGCTTCGACAAGGAAGTTTGCTAAAGGATAGTCGTGAGGTGAGTGTTGAAGAACAATTAGCTATATTTCTAATGACTATTGGTCATGATGAAAGAAATCGTATGTTACAAGAACGTTTTCAACATTCTGGAAAAACTATTAGTCGTCACTTCAACACAGTGTTGAAAGCCTGTCTCTTATACACATCTAGATGTGTATAAGAGACAGTCATTGGGATAATACTAAACAAGACTGGAAAGTTTGGTATAAGTTAATAACTTCAGACACTGGAATTTGTTGGGACAGTAGCAAAAGTACAGTTTCAGCATCTGATGAGTGGTGGGATGAGTATTTGAAGRTAAATTATTGTTTTTACTTTGAACATGTTACATATGCACGTGTGTGTGCAGGGGCAGAACCGTAGTGCTTATATAAGGGTTTTTTTTTTTCTTTATGTAATGATTGTCGCCCCAATTAGTAACAGTTGGTGTTGTGGTTATTTGCTTGTCAAGGACAAGCTGTTCAAGCCTGGCGCAATGCCTTTTATTTTTTTTTTTTTTCTCTTTCTTTGTTTTCTTTTTATTTCTTGTCACTTAACAACAAAAAATATATTTTTTAATCCTTTTATCTTTCTTTAGTCTTTGTTTTTCTAATGATGTTTTGTTACTGTACAGTAACATATATTCTTTCTTTCTTTTTCTTTTTTTTCCTTTTCTCTTTCTTTATTTTTCTTTTTATTTCTTGTCACTTAACAAAAATAATGACATAAAAAGGTAAAAAAAAATTAGCATACAAAATATTATTAAACACTTTAAAATTAAAAAAAAAATCGAGTCCAATAGAGTTAGACAAAAAATGTATTTGATTCTTACTCGAATATCTTTCAAAACCGTTTGGATTCTTCTTATGGTTTTATACAAGTTATTTATATTAACTATGAATTTCTACTTTTTTAATCATTGTATTTTTTGTTATACAATGTTCTATAATTTTTGTTCTTCTTAGTACACGGCCTCTCCAAACTTACAATCTTGCATCCGCCCGTGTGTGTGTGTGTATAATATACATTTATTAACTTATTATAATAACTTCATAGGTGAAATCGGAGGCTGTTAAGTTCCGATATAAAGGACTTGCGAATCGGAGGAATTGACCTCTTTGTTCAAAGAAGGATATGCTACTGGCAAAAATGCTTGGGCACCTTCAGAAGGGTCTTTGCCAAATGAGTCTACTGGGCCATATCAAACTCAATCAGAAGAAATACAAATAGAACCAGATATACAAGTTGACGAGCCAAGTAAATCAAATAAACTTAATCAAAGTAAAAATGGAGTTGGAGATAGTACTAGTGTTCGACGTCAAAAGAGAGTCAAGGATGAAATTCCACCACCTAAAGATCGTAAAACCTCAACTGCTGCGAATATGGATAAATATCTTGGTCGTGTTTGTGAAACTGTTGAAGTAATGGGTGCAAGAGTTAATTATACAATGCAAGAAAGCATTAAAATACTTAATGAGATGTTTGGAGTGCCTAAAGAGAGTGAGTTATATTTGTTTGCTTGCAGGTTATTCTTGAAAAAAGAACAACGAGATCTATTTATTACACTTGGAGATTCAGAACTACGTTTCTTATGGCTTCAAGATGAAAAGGCACAACAAGATAAGACTATTAATAGGATTTATTCCATATAGACTAAGTTTAGAGTATCTTAACTATTAAATTGAGATTTGCTTTCACTTGCTTTCTTCATTTAATTATGTTTTCGGTTTTTAGCTTTGTGTCACTTAATTATTTCTCTTGTAAATATTATTTAATGGAGAAAAGTATATGAAACTCTTTTGCATT
Organism: Phtheirospermum japonicum; assembly: GCA_014905375.1. Classification (NCBI taxonomy): domain Eukaryota; kingdom Viridiplantae; phylum Streptophyta; class Magnoliopsida; order Lamiales; family Orobanchaceae; genus Phtheirospermum; species Phtheirospermum japonicum. The sequence continues at coordinate 1,226,870 of BMAC01000205.1, read as the reverse complement.
GTATTTTTATTTCCAGTTTTACATATATTATTGTCTATATTGTGGCTTATGTTGAATTGGTGAACTTAATGTGGCCATATCAACATGTATATGGGTAAGTTTTTTATCTTTCTCATTTGTCTAATGACATTTTCCTGTAATATTATCTTTTCATGCTAGGATAAAATGGACACTGATGAGCACCACGAAAATGAATACGATGAATTTGGAGATGTTGCATCAGTTGCATTAGTAAGTGTAATGGTTGGAAACATCATTTCTTATTACGAGAATCATATAGTGAAGGAGCCTTGTAGAGATTCAAGCTATCGGGGGCATTGCTTTGTCATGGATATTATAAATGGACATTACAAGCGCTGTCATGAATGATTTAGAATGGAAAAACATGTATTTTTATGACTTACAAACGAGCTTCGACAAAGAAGTTTGCTAAAGGATAGTCGTGAGGTGAGTGTTGAAGAACAACTAGCTATATTTCTAATGACTATTGGTCATGATGAAAGAAATCGTATGTTACAAGAACGTTTTCAACATTCTGGAGAAACTATTAGTCGTCACTTCAACACAGTGTTGAAAGCTCTGGTAAACTTTTCCATGTCTATAATTGTTGCACCATCATTCGAACAGATACCAAGTTATATACGTAATAATCCCAAGTATTGGCCACACTTCAAGGTAAGTTTTCTCCATCAATTATCTATTTTTTGATTTTACTATAAAAACATTTTTTTTTATTTTTTTACTTTTTTTTTTGTTTCTTGATTAGGGTTGTATTGGTGCAATTGATGGAACACATGTGGATGCTGTTATCCCTTCTAATGAACAACTTGCATATCGTGGGAGAAAATGTGACTGCACTCAAAACGTAATGGCGACATGCTCATTTGACATGAAATTTACCTTTGTTTGGGCGGGATGGAAAGGGACCGCTCATGACTCTCGTATATTTAATGAAGCTATTCATAGGCCAACTTTGAAATTTCCCATGCCTCCAAGAGGTTAGCAATGATTTGTAAATTATATTTTATATACATATATTATTTGTCAATAATAAAACTAAATGTATTTGCTCTGTTTAGGTAAGTATTATGTTGTTGATGCTGGGTACCCAAATATGCCTTGTTTTTTAGCACCTTACAAAGGCACACGTTATCATTCTGATCGATCTCGAAGAGGACAATGACCAAGTGGACCTAAAGAATTGTTTAATCACTCTCACTCTTCATTAAGAAATATAATTGAGCGTTGCTTTGGAGTATTAAAGTCCCGATGGCCAATTTTAAAAAAAATGGCTAAATTTCCTTTTGAAACTCAGAGGCTAATTGTTGTTACTTCAATGGCATTACATAACTACATAAGCCTAGAGGCAATAGCTGATGAAGAATTTAGACGATATGATGAAGATGAAGATTATCTTAGCGGGGACGAAGAGTCAGATGTCGATTTTGAGGAACATGCTGGTGAGATATTTGAAGACGTGAATGAGCAACAAGTACAAGAAATGGCTATTGTACGTGATGACATTGCCGATTCTATACACCAGACAAGTTTAGCATTATGATAAATTTTAAATTGAAAATTTTGTATTTTGAATTTGGAGACAATGGATTTCATTACTTTTCCAAGACGACATACTTTAAGGATTGAATACGATAAGATTTTAAGTTAATCAAACTTGTAATTTTATGTTTTAAATACTGTGTTTTTTCTTTTTCTTTTTTTTAGTAAGTTCAAAATGAACCATTAATTGTCTTGGTTTCACTTAGAAGAGTAATAAACTAGTCAACAAACATTTAATTTTAGAGCTAGCAAAACATATTGATTTTGTGATGTCATGTATTTTTTTCTGATTAAATTTGACAGAAATATATGTATTTTCTCAAATAAATATGCATCAAAATAACTTATGATGTACGTAGGGCTAAAACCCATAATTCATAATAAACATGCACTTATGAATAATAGTTTACCAAACATAACTCATTTGGTTAATGGACTTTTTTTCGTAAAGCACATTTCGAAAATGGATTTCACCAAACATGTAGCAATATGCAAATGTGCTTTTTAAAAAGCCACTTATGAAAAAGTCCATTTTTAAAATGGACTTTTAGTGTGAAAGTGTTTCCAAACAAGCACTTAATCTTTTTCAACTTTTCACCACCACCCACTACCGTTGCTGTCGTCGTTGCCCCTACTGCTGTCACCTGTCGCCACCGCCCCTTGTTGTTGTCGCTACACTGCTATCACCTGTCGCCACCGCCCCTTGTTGTTGTCGCTACCTCCGTCATCGTCGCTACCACGGATTCAATGGAAGAACATAAAAAAAAAGTGTGTTATGATCGTACCTTCATACTACAAATGACACAACCACCGCTATCATATCCACCAAAGAAGAAGAAGAGAGAAAAAAAAAGGAAAACTCGATGCGTTTGAAAATAATATTCGTATCGAATCAGAATTTCGAACGACATGAGCATGGTTCATCACTGGGTTTTCAAACACGTTCGGACCAAATTTCCGAACGCGTTCGCAAATAAAGTTCGAACGTGCTTCTTGGCGTTCAAATCCAAAATCGAACGCCATGAGCATGTTCATTACTGGTTTTCCGAATGCGTTCGAAAATTTGGTCCGAACGCTTGTTTTGACATCTTTTTTTTCTTCTTCATGTAATTATGACGTGGTGGTGGTGTGTTTGTGTGTGTGTGTGTGTGTTTTCACTTCAGTGGTCGTCGCCGACGAAGACGGCTAGTGTCGACGATGGTGGCGGCGACGGTGGCAACATGGGGTGTAATGGAGATTGAAGAAGATGAATTGCATTTTGAAGTGTTTAAATTTAAAGGGGTAAATTTGATAGTTTTGTGAAAAAAATTAATTGGGGTAAACTAATAAATATTTGGGGTTCGTATGTCCGCGTCCAAAATATAAAATATAAACAGAAACACTTGGGTCATGTCAAATTGATGAGTCATGACCGTCATGTTATTTGATCAGTTATTGTGATGTAGTATTGATTCATATATTTAAAAGTATTATTTTTTGTGAATTTCTGACTCGTGATGTATTGGTTTTTTAGAATGATGTATTAATACAGTGATTCATTATTTTTATTTTTTATTATAATGTATTGATTATAAAGTTTCATCTGATAGATAATCCGTCAATCTGACCTGATAAGAATGTGATCCAAATATAAATACACTCATTCGATTGAAGGAAGTTATATTTTACCTATTACACAAAAGAAAAAAATATATCTTTATTTACCTTTTTGTCTATCCACTACCCGACTTGACCATCTCATCCCACCCCACCTTGTCTTTTTTTAGCAATTTTGTACACCCTAAATTACCATGCTAAATACACCTATGCAAAAGTTCATCAACTTATACATAATGTTCATTGGTTGTTACTAAGAAAATCACTAAAATTTATCAATTTAAACACAAGATGTTCGTCAATTTTCATGCAAAAGTTCATCATTTTGAATATAAAAAGTTCATAGTTTTGACACACATGTTTATAGGTGCACACACAAGTTCATTAGTTTGAACTTAAAAACTCATCATAGTGTATGTAGCAATATACACAAGGGTGTGTGTAATAATTTGTCGTCTCTTCTTCTTCTCTAGTCCCCACTCAAACACGAGATGTGAAAACTCGGATGGGATTTCACATAAAGAGAAACAAACGAAAATTGACTAAAGAAATCTCGACATCTCGAGTATGAATATCACCACGGTCATTGCCACAGAGCCCACTATATATTCAGTCACCGCTGATGCATCTCTAAATTTGGTCGCCGCCGATGCCTCTCTAAATTCGATCGCCGCCGATGCCTCTTTAAATATGCATGTCGAACAGGTATGTCTGCATTTAGATTTTTTTTTTCTTATTTGTAGTTAAATCCATGTACTTTACTATTTTTGGGCTAGATTAGGGATTCACTTATATGAAGATTGATTTTGATTCATGTTGGGTTGAGTGAATGATATATGTCAGTTGATTTTAATTTGAATGAAATTAGGGTTAATCAGACACTCATGATTTCAATTAGCTACGTTTGCTTAGGGTCAAACGTAAACTCTAGATGCGGGAACTCTAGGAATCACCGTAATAGTGAAATCCTATAAAATCGGAAAGTCGAGAATTCTTGAACTCGTTAAATCGTGAACTCGCATTTTTGCTTGACATATTTTTTTCTTAAATTTTTGATTCATGTGTTTTTCTTTGAATCTTTTTTTGAATGGGTGGTTGTGGATAAGGCCAAGTTTCAAATGGAAGAAGGCGTTCATAAATATGTATATTAAGACGATGTGAAGGATGGTGTGTATCCTCATATGTATCGACTATTTGAGCAGTGTTGTTCTGGGCACTATCTTCCAAACGAGAACAAGAGTGGTGCTTATAGCAATTCTGTCATGCATGTTGTGTCTGGACAACAAGTTACGAGGTCAGATGCACGAACTAACAAGCTTTGGTTCCAGATTAGTGATGATTTCACAAGGTTTTTGAAGTATGAGTATGATTTCGTGACTGGTTTGAGGTTTGGGTGTACATATTTTAATTCGAATGCGAGGTGCAGTTATCCGATAGGGGGTTTATAGATGAGGCAGATACATGGGTAGAGTCCTTAAAATCTTGATGAAATCTTTTGATCTTAGTCATGTTGATTTTGTGGATGAGGTTGACGATCAGGTGAAGATTGAGAAAATATTATTTGTGACCTTTTTAGGGTTGATCCACGCTCGAATGCGGTAAATAAATGGTTGTGCAAGTTAATCGAGAGTGATGATTGGTGTGATAACTTTCCTTGGATGCATACAATGTGGTCTCAGTTTTCAAATCCTCATGACAAAGGATTAATTAATTTGTATTTTTATATTAATTTGCTAAAACATTTTTTCTTGCGTGTGTATATATATATTTATAAATAATTATGAAAATAAATTAAAGAAAAATAGTTTTTAAAAATAATGTATAAAAGAAAACTCAAAACATTTTGTTAGACATGATTACGTTCAAAATATATTTCACCATGGATGACACAACTGCCCATGTTGAACTTCTTGAACAAACGATACATGTATTCACATGATGTTGTGATAAGCACTCTATTTGGGATGATGACCAGCAAAGTGCAAGAAGCATAATGGCTTGTGCATTTTTTGAATGATATGGAAGAAAATGTTGAGCTTATTTCAGCATGTTTTGGAAATTTGAGAACATTTGTCATGTCTAATGGATTGAGTATTTAATAAAAACTCATATAATTGTATTTGTCAATACCACAACCTTACTGAAAATTCACAAATGTGATTGTAATCATATATTTAATTTAATTGTATTTCAATTGTTATTTTAGTTCCTTTATTTTTGTAATGTAATCTCAATTCCGCAATAAAGATAATATTTTTTTCTTTCTCAACGATTCGGTAACTAATGTGCAATTATTTTGGAGCTTTTAAATTCTTGATTTGATAATAGAAGAGTTAAAAATAAGAATAAAATATTGAGACTTAATGACACTGCAAACACAGTGATTGGACCATTAATTATCTCATCACGAAATGCGTAAAAACACACTACCTAAAATGACCTTAACAAACCCTTATGCCCTTCTAACACAGACAAAATTAGTTGTCTCATTACAACATACTTGAAACACACTACCTAAAATGACGTTAGCAAATACTTTAATGACATCACCTTGGTGACTTCTCGAAGATACTAACAAAAGACATACTCATCACCAGGCATGTCAGTCTGGGGTAAATGTGGATATTTCCTTTTTGTGTGGTCGAGCGCATTGCAAATATTGTATTCCTTAGGTGTATGTCGCCCTCTATTATTAGATGAATCATACAATTGCTTCGGTTTTAAATCAAAATTTTTTATGTAAATGGTGTAACACGATCATGTCCAGAGCCTCTTCACCTTCTATATACTTGTGCCTTACGAGTAGAATTGGTAACCCCCCCACCCCCACCCTTTGGTCCAGTTGAATACCTAGCCATTTTCGGTCTTCCCGCATATTTTGGGTTCTCTAGAGAAAGACATATCAAAGAACCGACTTCATCACGGACATCCTAAGTTCCAGGAATAGGATTAAGCATGGATATATCGCCCAACATTACACGCAAACTACTCATTCTATAATAATCATTGTCATATGATTAGCACGGATTTGTCTTGGTTTTTATTAGAATTTAAATTTATTTTTCTTATTGTTTTTGATATAAGTTGGACGATTTAAGCTTAATCTCGTATTTTTATAATTTCAGCTTATTTTACCGCATTTTGATTGTAATTGATGCAAGTAGGTGATATTTCGTTGTTTTTCACCTTATAGCTAAGTAACCGGAAGAGTTTAACGCGTAATAGATGAGGTTCGATGTTTTTAGAAGTGAAGAACAAGCTTTTCGGTGAAACGAGTAGCAAAAGATCGAGAATTGGAGACAGACACGCAATCGCGTCGACTGACGCGACCGTCGACGCCCCGTCGACGCGAGCCATGATCCGCGTCAGTCGACGCAGCGTCGACACACTGTCGACGCAACTTGCTGAAGCGTCGATGTCGACGCACCCGCCCAGTCGACGCGCACACCCAGGCAGCACCAACGCCGAGCACCAGCGCGCGTCAGTCGACGCACCGTCGACGCGACGACCCAGAATTCGGATTTTAGGGTTTCTTGTGCGCCAAGTCATGAAATAACTATATAAACCCTTCATAATTCGGATTAAACACACACCCCACGACCCAAAACACCTATCTAGGGTTAAGAAACCTATTTTCAACACCCTCTAATATATTTTCAAGATCTACGTCGAAGATTCAAGATCCGAAGCACCGAGATGAAGACGTCCGTTCAAGCTCCGATTTTATCGACCAAGATCAACTGTTCGTAGTCCGTATCTACAGCAATCTTTCAGCACTTTGTAAACATTAATAAGTTCTCTAAACTTTAGTTATTTCTTTTAGATTAATTCTTAGTTAATTTATGTTTTTAAGTATTTATTGCTTCCGTTTGATAATTAGAATCGTTTGGACCGTTGAATCGCTGAAGCTTTGAACTTTAGATTTCGTTTTTAATAATTAATTAGTTGTTGCGTTTTACCTTCGTTCATGCTTGGTGATGAGATTGTTCATGCTTAGTTCATTTATTGCTTATGCTTGGTTAATTAGTTTATGATATGCAATTGCTTGGGAATTGTAGAATTAATTTTGTTCTTGAGAATTCATATGCTTGATAGTCATAATCGTAGTTAAATCCATGCTAGTTAATTATAGTTGGTTAATTAGTTCAAGATAGTTAGTTATTGCTTTTTAATCTCGTAGTTATAATTTTCAAAAACCAAATTTATACAAGTTCTCGTGTTAAACATTGTGATTAAACAAACATTAAAAATTCCGAACGTCAGTCCTTGAGAGACGACTCGAGTTAAGATTGTCAACCTACACGCGATCCCGTTCTCTTGCGGGCGAGCTATTAAATTTCTGACAATTATTTATAAAGTAGGCACACACAAAAGCTCGAATCATCATATAAATGGAGGTTGTGATTCATTTTCTTGTTAAAAAAAATCACAAGGAAGATAAAAAAAAAAAAGGCAGGGCATGACCAAACGTCAAATAAAATTGGTACAAAATCAATAGACATTAAAAACTCACCTAGCAGCTGCATTTGCGTGAATACAAGGAATCATTAAATTATCAAATTGACGACACACACAAGACCTTGCACTCATGTCAACTATATATGCACCAAAAATATTAATTGACCTCGAGTTTATTATAGTTTAAAGGTTATACTTTCAATTGAGTGCCTCTTTTCATTAAATCTCCGTAGCTACAATCAATACATGCTCATGAGAAAACACTTTCATGTGCCATTCATGAAACCATTTCTTAGTTACTGACCTCAGCACTTTAAGAACTAACGTCACTGGAAGTGTTCTAGCCCACAAAATCAACTTGTTGAAATTCTCTGTTGCATTGGAGGTCATAAACTCGTACTGAGGAATGGGACGATAAAAGCTCGCCCATTTTTGAACTCTAATTTTCTTAACGTGTTGATAAGCCCCATGAGATATTTCCAAAAATCTCTTCAACTAAACCTGACATTCATTCTCTTCGAAATTATACGCAACTTGTTTGAACAACTTAGTAGCAAACTGACCGACACCCCTCAAGTTTCTCATCACGCAGACGATGTATAAGGCTTGATGCACCTAAGGAAACATGGTTTTATTAGGTATCCATCCGCCGAAGTTCCGCTTGTTGTCGAGCCATCGCGGGACACGAGCCACATACACAATAGCTTATTAACCTAGCTTTCAGAAATAATGCTCAGAAGCCTTCCCAGCACCACGTTGTGGATTAATAACAATGATCACCAATTATCAATTCACCTCTACCTCTTTATTAATTAACAACCTTTATAAATCTACAAAGACATGCAATCAGTATTCAGTACCAGATTAATCACGTAAGCAACAATAATAATCATTGATCATCTATTACTTAATTAATTAAAGACAAGATTAGAGTTAATAAATTGGAACTAATTACACCCTTTGTGGATCGACTCAGTCTTCAATTTCAATCCTAATCGAGTCACCGGAGAACGCATATCCGACGAACACAAGGTTGGCCTCCCCTAAACCTAGCACACGAACTCGTAGCCCCACCGATATCGAAACCCAGATAGTAGATCGAAACTTGATACCTTTTTCGATGTATATAAATGTATTTTTGTGTCTAAAAAACATGTGGGTTTCACCCCTTTTTAAAGAGAAGAAGGGATTAGGTTTGTTCTTCACAATCGGATTTTTGTTCTTCGAATAAGAGAAATCCTCAACTGCCTAATTATTTTGGTGAAAGTTGTGGGCTTGGTTATAGTGTGCCCGGATAATTGTAGGATTGGGCCCATCTTCTCATTTGGGCCAACCACTAACAGGTTTCAATCGCGTTATTAATGTTTTTCGTTTAGTCAGACACAATTACTAAGTTCTCAGGCGAGCCATACGCACTTCTCACGTGTTGCAAAAACCATGTATACGTCTCTTTAGTTTTGATGTGACCTATTTCGACTGCCATTGGAAAATATTTTTATTACCATCATGAGTGACATGTATAAAAAAAGATATTTTGTACTTACCCTTTAGAAAAGTCTCATCAACCATTATCACAGGACGCCCACGGCTCCAAAATCACTTAATTGCAAGCCTCAAAGCCAAAAAGGCATTTTAAAACTTATTGTCCTGTCAGCCTCTAGTGTAGTGACACACCATGGGTTCGTTTGTTTTAACATATGCATGTATGATGGTGACATGCCAAATGATTCCTTCTCCGTCCCATGCATGAACGCGATACTTGATGTTTGGCATGTAACACAAGGTTATAACTGACATTAGTTGAGTATCTATCAAGAAACTCACTTAATCATAGCCTTATGCACGAGTTTTGAATCTTGTTCCAAACAATTTTTGAAAGAAGATAAAAAAATTGACGAATAAATCATGCAACATCAAATACAAATCGATAATTTACTTAACAAAAAATGATATATATGATGTACACATAACCAAATAGTAATAATACCTTTTATTCACAAGCATAAAATTGCTATACTGAATATCATTTGTTAATTCTGTTGACACCTTGCTGATGTGTCAACTCCTTATGCCTTCATTTTACACATGTCTCTTCCTTATAAATCATAAATCTTATATGTCAATTTGCAAAAAATAAGTATTTTTTACTTCCTTTTATAATCTTTGGTCTAGGGTATATAATAGAGCTTTTTTAGGGTTAGAAACATTCATTCTCTCACATACCCGCCTACCAGCCGCTCTGTCTCTCTCTCCCGCTGCCTCTCTCTCTCTCCCCCTCTCTCGCCTCTTTTTTTTTCTCTTTGTTTTCGATTTATATAAATAAATTTTGTTATATTATATTTTTAATTCTAGATGTATTCTGCGATTTAATTCTGGCGTTTCTTAATCCTGATTACTAGATGCGGATTTCTCTGCTTTTTAATTCTGGATGTATTCAGCTGATTTGTTTTTGATATGTGGAGTTTCTTAATTCTAATTACTAGATGCGGATTTCTCTGCTTTTTAATTCTGGATGTATTTTGCTGATTTGTTTTTGTTTTAATTCTGAGATTTAATTCTGGATATATTCTGATTCTGTTGAGCGTAGAATTCTGATTCTGTTGATTTGTTTTTGTTTTAATTCTAAGATTTAATTGTTTTTGTAGATTCTGATAGAATATTTGTTTTTGTTTTAATCTAAGATTTAATTGTTTTTGTTTTAATTCTGAGATTTATTTATTTGTTGAATATATAAATAAATAAATGCGTTTTCCTTTTTAATTCAGAGATTTTTTTGAGTTTTTTTTTGATTTGATTTGTAGAGATTGCCTTTGTTGAAAAAAAATAAATAAATAAATTTTGCACCTGGGCAGTTTCAAACCCTGGTTGGTTTACTTCATGTTCCCCACCTTTCACCACTGGACTGCTTATATTTCTTAAGCAGTTTTTACTCTTAATAGGAATTTGTTTACTTGCCTTTACTTTTACTTGCTTTTACTTAGGGGTGGCAATGGGCCGGGTCGGGCCGGGTACTAGAGGACCCGGACCCGCCCCGTCCATCCCACGGGTCGGGCCGGGTTGCCCCACTACGGGACGGGTCGCGGGGCGGGTCGCCCCGTTATATTTATTTTTTATTATTTTTATTAAATTTAAAATTAATTTAATATATAATAACACATATATTATTATAAAAATCAAATATAAGATAAAAGATTAATTAAAAACAACTTAAAATTTTAAATTTTTTAATAATTCATATAAAAAAATATTTAAAACATATATAAAATATATTTAAAAATAAAAAATGTACAACGGGTCGGGCCGGGGCAGGTACCCGCGAGGTGGAGAAGGTACACGGACCCGCCCCGCCACGGGTCACGGGGCGGGCCGGGCCAGGGCGGGCCGGGGCAGGATTGCCATCCCTACTTTTACTTGATAAATAAATTTGTTTATTCTCTCCGCTGCTAAATTAATTGAGCATCTTCACATTTTTTCGGGAACTCAGATCTCCTTGCTTCAATTGTCAATTTTGTTTTTAATTTTTCACAATTTTGAGGAATCGGTCCTCGAAACTAACGAGGACGAACATTGAACGTGGACGTATTGTATGTACTGAATCAGGATTCAATTATGATACATACCTTATGATTCATTATTTTCCATAATTACGATATAATATCTCTCTCTCTATCTATATATCTATATATATATATATATATATACACACACACACACACACACACACACATTACTTATTTCACTTCTAAAAGCCGACATTATAATTTTCTGAATTACTTAATGCCAATTCTAAAGTGTGCAGGGCAAAAAGATGGAAACTAAAAATAATTTTAATTTAAACAAAATAATTATGGAAAAGATAACAATAATGAAAACCGAATATACTTTACCCTATTCGCTCAATAATAATTTTTAGCCGATATTATTAGATTAACCACTAACCACTGTGATTGTTTATAATTTTTTGGAAATTTGATAATTTTAATTGCAGAAACTTTAATCGATTAAAATCATATAAGGAATGTTTGACAACGTAACTTCAATTACGTACACTCCTTCCTTTGTTTGGATCCAATTGTCAGTTAGTGATATAATAATCGTTTCTAAATAATTATAACAACTATTATGGAAACATTTCTAAATGATTATAATAACTATTAATTGTTATTCACACAACTTTGTAATAACTATTAATTGTTAGTTTTATAGTACCTATTAATCGTCAATTGATAACGTCAACCCACATTTATATTTTTAATGAAGTTGTTATTGTAAAATAAAGTTTCCACGAAGTTAATCACCTGTTTATTTTTATTTTTTTGTAAACGGATTAAAAATATGAGATATATTTTGATGAATTTAATTGATTTGGAATTTGACTATACCATAATTAACGAATTTGTTTGATAGAATGACGATTTTTTTGATTAATCGATAATCACAGTAATGGTTTATGAATTTTTTGGAAGTTAACTGAAGTTAATTGATTTAGAATTTAATTATACCATAATTAACGATCCAGTTTGATCCGCACTCTATAAATTGATATCTCTACATATGAAATACTCATTTTTCATAGTTAACTATTTTTAAATAAATATATTTGGTAATTATTGGGTTTGAGCTTAATGAGTGCTTAAATATATCAATTATAACAGTAATTATATATAAGCAATATTTGATAACATAAATTCAATTACGTACACTCCTTACCTTTTTTTTATATCAACTGTCAATTGCCGTTATCTTATAAATTTTACCATTGCAACACTTAATGTACCTTGATTATGGGATTGAAAAATAAATAACTATTAATTGCCAATTGATAACGTCCACACGCCTTTATATTCTTAATGAAGTTTTTATTGTAAAATAAAGAGTTACTATGAAGTTAATCACCTTTTTATTTTTTTTATTTCTTTTAACGGATTACAAAAGATGACATATTTCTTCATTAACCAACAAACACTATAATAGTTTATAATTTTTATGGAAGTTTGATGAATTTAATTGAGTTGAAATTTAACTATACCATAATTAACGCATTTGGTTGACGCCTTTATTGGAAATAGTATTTATTCCTTAATTATACGAGAATAATTTATAATATGAAAATTAATAAAACTGTTACTAACTATTGGAGAAAATATTACCATATATTTATATACCTTGATAATTTGATGACCCCCTATAAATAATTGATTGTCACTTTTTATTATATGTATACAAAATTTATTTATTTATAAAATCAAAAAAACAATGGACCTACGTCTTCAGCCCCAGCTTGCAATCAATCGAAGGATATGTGTTGCGTATTCTAACAAGGATCATTTGGTATGTTTTTTTTCTTCATATATATTAATTCGTTTATTTTAAATTATATTTTCTCAAAAAAAATAATTCTATTTTTAACTATATATTTTACTCTCCTGTTATTTATATTTTGTTCGAAATTATAATATTTATGTTTCATCGTCAAATATATGAACATAAGTTTTCTTGCCCACTAAATAAATTGTTTATCCAAAAATATTCTACGATCAATAAATTGGTCAGTATTTTTTATGTTACTAGTTTACTTTTTATTTCGTATGCACTATATTAAAATGTTTTTCACACACACACACACACACACACATATATATCTCATATATTAAAATTGATAATTCTGTAACAGCCTATTTCAAATGCTTTCTCCAAATTTTTCGAAGATGCACTCCCTGTCTATTTCAATCTACGAAATTGGCGTGGAGATTCATGGCCAGTTGAAATGAACATGATTAACGAGAATGTTGAATTTGGAGTCGGTTTGGAACAGGTTGGATTATGTTCCGCCCGGTGTTGGAGAAGCATATTATTTGCCAATAATGCTTACATCATTTCCGAGGAGCAGTTTGTCACGAAGATATACGTACCATTAACATCATTGTCTACCCAACTTTCTGTTGTGAATCGATGGTACCGTCGCGCAGCGGAAAACAAAATTTTTTTTAAATAAAAGGAAATTGAATCGAATTCAATTGACGACGGCACAATTTTGTAATCAATTAATTCAAACAATGTTTTAATTGTTTTATAAATAGAAACAATTCGATTTTCGTAAAATCGAATAAACATGATCGGTTTCTATAAATCATTTATATATAACAATAATATATATATATATATATATATATATATATATATATATATATATTAATATATTAAACTTATATATAACAATTATATATATATTAATATATTATGATTTCTATGGTATAGCGTACAACATTAATCCTTAAGACCCAGACCTCATCGTGACTTCACTAGAGGACAGGCTATGTTGTGACCTGTCTCTGTGTCTCCTTGGAGGCCAATCAAAAGGGGCAACGTTCGCATAGTCGGGAATCTAGTGGGAAGTCTGTGCATGGTAGTAGGGGATTCGGACGCATGATAAGTCATGGATGTCCTGTGTGTTCTGATGGTTGATAAATCCTCGGAGTCTCTGGCCAGAGCTGATAGTGGGGTGTTTAGGAGAAATGTGTTTCTCTAAGTCACACACGAACGGATTATCTTGAACCTAGAACGTACACACAGTTATTGAACTAGAAAGAGGTCTCGATGAACCAATACCTCTTGTTCAATCGGGACATAGATCGCGAAGGGATCGTACTGTACATATAAGCTATATCACAAGGTTCTTGCAGGCACTTCATTTGTATCTAGGGAATTATGATGCGTAGTTGGCTAGGCGCCTCTCATAATTTCGTTGGGTTCTGGTTTGACCAGTGATTAAGTAAAATGAGTTTTATTTAATCAGGGACTCTAAGGGACGAGTTCATATAAGAACAATGTGTTGTTCGAATCACAATGTGTTGTGAACCCACGGCTAGCTTACACCTGAACCATTGAGGGTCACACCACGTGTTTCCTGATTATTGAAAACGATAGCTAGAAATTAATTGTTAATTTTAGCATAGTTAGATGTCAATATGATTGAATCTAAGGTTCATAATTGTGATTATGAATTGAGAAAAATACGAGAAAATTATTCTGGACGCGAAAATATAATTGTTATATTTT